>CAAKHB010007654.1:17892-55441 GCA_901007665.1 Aeoliscus strigatus
CTACAGTGTGTGTCAAAGGCTAATTGATGAACGGTAGTGTGTGTGTGTGTGTGTGTGTGTACATGCCTGTCTAGAGAATTGCATCTGACAAGTGTGTTGTGGGATTTTGCCTGTTAATACTGAACACACACACACACACACACACACACACACACACACACACACACACAGGGAAAGGGAATATATATATATATATATATATATAGCTATTTTTTATGACATTGGCATGAGCTCCGTAGATGCTGTTTTTCTACTTGTATTCAGATTTCAGATCAGTTTTCTTCTCATTTGACGGTGATCATAATTAATGTGTGAGACACAAAAGACATTTCTTAGAAGAAACGTGGCGCAACGATTGAAAAGTAATTTCACTGGTACCATGTGTGGAAACCTGTGTGTAACCGTGTGTGTGTGTGTGTGTGTGTGTGTGTGTGTGTGTGCTTACGTAGGTGAATGAAATTGTAAAGATGCCCCGTTTCAGCATTTCATTCTTTTCAAACCTTTGGTTTCACTCACCATTTGTCAGCGACTCTCCTTAAAGTGCAGAAACCGTGAATTGAAAGTGACACTGATTATATTCCCGTAGCTGGCGTAGGGGGTTTTCCCTGATTCATGTCTTCGTTCAGGACCAGTTTAATACGTGACTGATGTGTTATTGAGGCTCTGGTGCCAAAGAACAGCCGTCTCACTCACTCATGGTTCTTTCTGACCCACTGGTTCGTTTCTCCTCTCAGACAAAGTTTAGCTGAGGACACAATGTGATAATATATGACACACATTTCAGCCTTGTCTCGTCATTATTCAGTTCAAACAGCATCATACTCTCTATTAGACTGCTTCATTACCGGCTGCTGTCAGAATCAAAGGAGGAGCCGACCTCTTATCAGTGACCCTTGGATAACACCGAGTCCACGTCGTCCCACTCAAGGTCACAGGAGCTCTTTGTTCTGCTCCGGCAGACAGGAAGTCAGAGAACGATGCTGGTCTTCCCCTCACGTGTGCAGACCCATTGTGTTGAACAGGGTATTAATAACACACACAGTCGTTGTGGCATTAGCTCTGCAGGGAGTTGTCTGATGTCTGATGTCATATTAATGAACTGACGTGAATTGAAATGAATTATAGTTGTCGGCCTCATCTTATCCAGTTGTTTTTTTTTAGATATTCATCGGTGTGCACCCAGAACAGTAAGATACAGGTGATGCATGTGTGTCTGTGGTTGTGTCAATTCAATGTCACTTCTCCCAATGTTTGTGGCCCTCAGACACATACATGCACGCACTGTTTTCATTTCATAAAGTGTCAAGGTTGAGAATGAAAGTCGGACCGCCATCCTTTCTCTGCAGTTATTTCCCATCATGATACAGTGGAACACATTGATAAATGTCATATTCGTTCCATTTCCTGTTCCTGTAGAATCCAATGTAACCACAGATTCTCGGTGTATCACTGATGGTGTAAGTACCACCGTAAGCCCCCGCCTCACACACCAACACATACACACCCAACTCTCCCATCAAAGAACGCGCACCCCTGGGGGGTTTTAACCCTTTCATGCATGAATTATAAAAGATATACAATATACAAATATGCAATATATACAATATACAAATGTTGTCATCGTTCCATTTAAACATGAAATTATAGTAAAATAAATGAGTCCACTTTTCCTCAGAACCTCTAGAAACCTCTTCAGATACACCTGGGATCCTTGGGGAGTTACGACAGGAAGAGCGTCAAAGGTAGTATGTCTGAAATGTTGGTTTTGAATTATCATATGTGAATTGTCCCGAGGGCAACTTTACATTCTCTGAAAGTAGAGATCGGACGGGATGAGTTGGCTGCAGTCTGCAATTTCACCTGTAGATGTCACCAAATCTTCAACACAGCTCCTTTAACGTGGGTTTGAATTATTACCTGCGTTGAGAACATCAAATGAGACTGATGTTCACTGTCGAGTCTAAAGACATAAGGGCACCATGAGTCATTTACAGTCAGGAGATATACCCATTAAAGTCTTCTTCACGGGGCCGTGACAGGAAACACCCTGTGAAATAAACGTTATTGTACTGTAAACAGATTATTTCTACCTTTGCTACTGTGCTCTGTGCTTCTGAGGACTCTGCTGTGTTTCATATCTCATTTGCAATTCTGTCTGCACAGCCCTCATTATTGTATTCCTATGGAGTACACTGGCATTTGACATGCAGACACCAAAGACTCTGGCAGCGTTCCACATCAACTGCCTCTCTCAGCAGTCCGCTCTCTCACTCTGTCTCACTGTTTCTCCTCATTTGTCTCTATCATATCTTGCATCTTGTGCAAGACCAGAGACAGGTAATGGACCTACGGGCTGTCACATATTGCGGTTTCATTTTGTTTTAATTAGCTGCTTCATGTTGGAAGTGAGAGATGTGTGTGTTGTTGGAAATGACATGTCTGCCTCTGGTTAAAGGGGGGGTTTGACACAAGGTTTGGACAGTTTAATGACATCTGATGTTGCAAACATAGCTTTTATCTGCTGAATGTGTTTTAACATGGGTACCATTGGTGTTTAAAATGCTGCTTCACTGTGACTGTAACAAAGTAGCATCAGGTCAATAGAGCACCAGTACTTATGTTTGATCTCGTGACACCGAGCAGATCGCGACTTCTCACTTCACGTCACGCTTTCTAAAGTCCAGTTCAGATTCCAGGAGCGGGTTCTATCAAAAGTGTCAGTGTTCAACAGCAGGTAACGGTTGAAAACATTCTGACTAATCAGCTGTGAGCTGGATACCCTGGTGGGGCGTGAAGCTCTGCGGCTGTATGACACAGGCACAGCAAACATGGCTGACTTTAGGACCGAGGACGTCCTGATGAAGCTTCTGGAAAAGCAATTGTGTCTTTCTAAAGTAGCTTGAAGTGCTATAGCACATCTAGCACATATGGCTCTGTCTGCACTGCTCTCTTGCAAAGCGTTGCTGGCAGCTGCACGTTTCAAGTCATTGTGATCAGAATTTTTGGTCTAGACTGGACTTTTCCAAAGGGTTTTCCAAAACTTGCACATGATAAACCAAATGATTATCAGCACAAGTAACCAGTGACTCAAAACTCCATCGCCCTCTAGTGTCAGTATGTCAGTGTCAAATCGGGTCAATATATGTGAGTTGCACTTATTTAATAGGGGGAAATCAGATATAGAAGTGTTCATTCTAGCACCATCATTAAAAAAAGACATCACTTAATAGCACTGGAATCGCCCAGGCTCTGCTGTTTAATTAAATATGAAACGTCAATATATTCTGTCATGATTCATGATTCATTGCACGCTGTTGCTGAGCCTGAGCCACGTCCCCCAAGTGGGGGACAAAGTCTCCATCCCTCAGTCAGAGAAGCACATTGATTTGTCTTTGTAGTACATCTGACAGTCATAGATCTAGTAAATAGCAGTATTAGCCTGTTATTTATAGTCTTTAGCGTGTGCTGGGCCGAGGCCAGAGGGTCAGTTGGTCAGTGAGCCTATCACCTCAGTTACTTCTCCCGGGAAGAACAACCCTTCTGTTCATTCATGAGACGTGTCCGTTTCGGAACCAGTCAAAAGCAGGACGGCGTGAGTGTTCCACTGTTCATGTCTGTTACGGGTGTGTGAGGGAGGAGGCCGGGGGTTTCATTGTGTGGGGGGGGTTATTTGAGCGGATGTGCGTTTGTACTTTCATTCAGACGCATAATGGCTGCTGATCAGCTATTGGCTCCTGGTCAGAGGTTGATTACATTTCAGATCTGTCAGCCGTCTCAGCTCATATTCATATTTACTTTATTTTCATTATTATTAACTTTATTTTTGATGGAAATTTTGGACATTTACCTCAACACATTAGCTTTGGAAACACAGGTTATCAGACATTTGATGACTTATATGTGGAACTGCGCAGCGACAGAACACAGCACACAAAGACGTGTTAATTACTGTTTTCATTGAACTTCTTTACTGTTTAAAGCAGTGACGAGTCCATTGAACAGATGTGTCCTCCAAATCCAAATGAAATGATGAACACAACACAGCTGAAAGGCGTTTTTACACACAAGGCAAACTGAGCATTATGCAAGACATTATGGAATGGAAAGGTAATAAGTAGGTCTCAGTACAACTGTCTCAAAGCCTTGGAAGGATTGAAGAAAACAACCATGATCATCCTTCAGCTGTGAATAAATAAAACCAAACATACAAGAGCTCTCCATGACAATCTACAATCTGTCATGTGTTTTGCTTTCTGCTCTGCTCTTATTTGTGTTCATCAGTTCATCACAGATTTGCAGACAGGAGACGTGTGTGCAGTTGCTGCCTTAAAACATCGATGGGGGCATCGCTATCTCCATCTCCCCATCAGCATGCTCACTGCCTCCGGCTGACATTTATATTCAGTCATTATGCAGTCACTTCAGTGTCTTGATACAGAGTAAGAGTGAGGATATGAGGGCAAGGAGATAGGGATGTGCAAGGGCTGATAAGCTTGGCATGCGATATAAAAGTCTCTTTAGAGGTTGTAGGTGTGTAGGGACACACAGAAAACACTTTAAGAATTTTAATGGACTGGGGAAAGAGATATTTCTTTTGTACAAATTAACAAATTCATTCCGTTCATGAACAAATTATAAATGAGAGGACTTGATTAATACCCATTTACACAGTTGAAATATCTGCACACTTCTTTTTAGCTTCCTCTGCATTTTCCCTTTGGCCTTCGTCATGATTTTTCAAACCAGGCACACTGAGTCATATATTTAAGATGTGTTGGACAATGGCTGTTTTCCAGCTGGCTGCATCCCCAGACTCACAACCCTGGGCTCTGATTGGCTGGTTCTCACACGTTACGGAGACATCTCCATCTGCTTCACTGTCCATCAGTCCATCGGTCTGGATCAGTACATGGTATATGTTATCTTTAACAAATTTTTAAGCCTGAAGAGTGAAAGGCCTGTAAATGTATCATTAGCTGGCGGCGACGATGACGTGTTAAGCGGCCTAGAAGACGACAGCAAACACATAAAGTACCATCTCATGAATGATGTAGGTGTGTACCCAAACGTAGGGTTTTACAGCAGTTCAACACAAAAAACAAAGAAATCATTGTCCTGCTTTTCTCCAAAAAACCTGATGACAGGATTCGATCTGACACATCAGTTGACACATTTATAGATTACCCCCCCCACCAACTACAAAAAAACTATGTGCTTTAAGTGTGGTTTTAGACTCTTTATATTTAGCAATGGTTCTATCCAATGTTTAAAATATTGAAATGAAATAAAAATGTCTTGCATTACACAGTATATAGTTTGGACATTTTGTGCGTTGTGGATTTTGTGCATGTATTCCAATCCAGGGGTCTACCTACTCCGCCTTGTTACACCCGGGCATGTCCATGCCATCACCAAAGGTACTGGCATAACGTCAACAGTACGAGTCGACTGCAGTCGCCTTGAAGTCTCTTAAGAAAACACCAGCGCAAAAACAGCTGGCGTGCAGCTGCAGGTGACGGAGGAGCAGCAGATGGAGCAGGTAACAAGACCCACTCAGCTCCGCCTACATGATGCAAAGAACATGGACACGTACAAGCACGCCGACACACGCATGTTTGTTTGAACCAATGCTGATGCACGGCTGTTGCTTGGTAAACGTTTCCGCCAGCAGCCCTTTAAAACAGAGATTAGCATGAGGCACATTAGCATATTGGTAAAAAGACAGAAAAGATCTGCTTTTACACTCGCGGTTAATTGACTCAATTTCAAAAGCACGTTTTTCCGTCTTCTCTTTCTTCCTCTCCGTCTTTATCTCGCTGCCTCTCTGTCATCCTCTGGGCTGAATTAATGAGAGATCAGTGAAAGGATGTTTACAAGATTAGCAAATGCTTCAACACATAGTCTGTGTATGTGAGAGTCGGCGTGTGTGTGTGTGTGTGTGTGTGTGTGTGTGTGTGTGTGTGTGCGCTTGTGTGTCCCAAAGGAAGCGGTGAAGATTACACCAGCAAGCAATTTAACAGAGTTTTTATGAAGCCTGTGGAAAAGCACTAAACTCCACTAAAACCACTGTAACACCCTGATACTTAAAATGATCTAATGGAATTAGCGGTGTTCAACATGAACACACTGGTCATGATCATCCGTCTCCAGTTTCTGTTTGGACCATGAATACACATAATCCTGCACACATGATCCAACCTGGTCTTTAAGAATCTTTTTCTATGCTGAGATCATATTCCTGATTCCATTGAACCATTTTTTCACAGCCTTTTCTTCTGCAAAATGTCATTTTAGCATCTGTAAAGAATTATTATGACATGGTTAGATTATAACTGCACATTTTTATTTGTACGTTTCATAATTGCTATAATAATAATACAAGAAATTGGATATAATAATAACTCATACATGCTCTCCCTGTGTTTGTGTGGGTTTTTCTCTGGGTACTCTGGCTTCCTCCCACTTCCAAAACCATGAGACCTGTAACCAGAGTAAGAGGGGGATGATGAATGAATAAATAACAACAACAACAATAATAATACAATAAAAAAAATTAAGAGAGAGCAAGGAGGACACAATATATTTCTCTAACGTGGAAATTTAGACATACCACCAGCTAATGTCGATTGATTGATTGATTGATTGATTGGATTTAGTGGTCCCTGAAGGGAAAGTCTTTTTCAGTGACTGTACATTACAGATCACAGTACAGACAACAACAAGACCAAAGATAACAGTTGAGGACACTGGCAACGACAAAGCAATAGCAGAACCCACATTTCTACATGTGGCTCAGGTTCTCCAGGCTTGGTCAGCGCTGCTGTGACCAAACGAATTTCCCTGCAGGGATTCAATAGGTATTTCTGATTCTGGTTCTGGCATCATGCCTAATTCTTCTGTGATTGGGATGAGCAATTTTGTGATTCTACCTTGGAGCTGGGCTTTAGTGTACCTTTTGTTTAAACATAAAGCTGCAATGAAGTGCTTTTATCACAGGGCACACATGACAATAACACCGCTAATATAGCCTCACATTTGACACCACTGAGGACGGAATGATGCTTCACTGAATTATTCTCTCTAATTACCTGGAATCATACACCTGTGGGACCCGTGTGTGTGTGTGTGTGTGTGTGAGTGAATCAATATGAATTTATATGAGATTTTTTTGAGCCACAGGCAAATGTGTTTCAGCCCTGTGTTCGTGGCAGAAGGGGAAGAAGAAGGCACTCATTTTAACCTACAAGCTACACTGCAGACCTAGTTTAGTGTCTTTTGATCACTGAATTACTCCGTGAATTAAGCAAGGCGAGGCACATTTACTGTAATAGCCCTTTATTCCACAGGGCAACCCTCAGTAAGAACAGTAACGTGTAACCGAACTCAGGAAAGCAGATGGAGTCAAGTATAAGATACAGCTCAAAACAACAAGAAAAGTTGGGAATATTGTGGTTGAAAAAGTTTGAAAATTATTAGTGCGAGGCAAGGTAATGCCTAGGTAATGCCATTATCGCATTAACTCATTTATTAAGACAGTTATCGTGTCCTCACTGGCTTTGAATACAGACAGTCAAACATGGATGTGTATGGAGCGTCTTGTCCCATTAAAGAGTGGGTGGGAGAGGAGCAGAGTGCCAAAGTGTGTTGGAAAATATTGTCAGAGTAGAAAAGGAATCATTGAAGGATTTCATCTTGTACATAGTCTAAATATTGTCTATCTATCTATTTTTTTTCACCATGTCCACATTGAGGAACTGGTATTAAACAGCACCAAAAGTCAGCCAGCCATCGAGACTTTGTCATCACAGTTTCGTTCTTTCTTTCTTTCTTTCCTTCTTTCAACTGCAAGCACAGTTTGTACTGTAGTCCAGTCCACAGTGGACACACACCTACGGTGATGTTTGCATGAACAGAAATGAATGTTGTGTTGTTGTTATTGAGGCCATGTGATCAGCATGAGACACTTAAAGCAATTTTATGTTATGACTGACACCCCACTGAGCCCGATCTACCCCTGCGATGCATTGTAAATGAATGTAGACTTATTATTAGACTTATTAGAACAAGAATTGGTGAAATCAGCAATAGTTGCAGGTAACTGATGTGTCTATTTGTCCCATATTTGGGTGACAAGGTGGCTAAAAGCTGCTTGCTAACCTGGGAAGACCCAGTTCAGGAGTTAAATATCTTGGGCTGAATCCATTCAAAAATTCATGGACAAGCTGTAGTATTTTCATCTTTCAGTGCATGTCTGTAAAAACTGGAGTTGTGTGGCAATTTGCTGAGCTCTTTGTCACATGCAGCAACAAGCTTGTGGATCAGCAGCTCTCAAATCCAGGTCACAACAGACCTGCGAGCGACTGATTGCACAAAATTACTGCAGGTTCTTGTGGGATCACTGCCAAACAAAATAACAGCAGAACACAATATTCATACAGTCAGTGTTGTTTCACGGGCCCACAGTCATTTCCGCACCTGCTCTGTTAGGCTTGTTTTTGCTGCGTCATCCTCAAAGCACAGAGCTGGACTGTTAAACGTCCCGAGATGCAAATCAAACCTGAGTCAATTCATTATGTACATGAGGTGATGTAATGCATTGCTCATCTAATGATAGTGGCCAGTTCACAACCAACTGAGAAACATACTGATCTCTCTGAATGACAAAAACTGAATTACAAAACAAACTAATCTGTTACATTTCTGGAGACAAATGTGTCATTAAATTACAACACAAATAACATGACAATTTTAGTCAGTCTGAGCAATTTCTGCAAAAATGGACACTTAGATGTTTGATAATAATTTTTGTGGCTTTGCAGTTTTATCCATGTGCACAATATTCCTTTGCTTTTTTCCCACCACAGCTGTAGGTTTGATTGGTTTTCTGCAGCGCCCAGTTCCTAAAGTCGAGAAAATTGGCATAGAAGCTAAATGAAGCTAATTCATTGTTTGTCCTTTAAATGATTTCAGAGCATTTTAAAAAATTTTTATTTCCTTCTTCTTTCATTCTTTCTTTCCTTCTTCGTTTTGTAAAGCACATTTAGTTGCCACTGTGTGTGAAATGCACCATACAAATAAAGCTGCCTTGCCTGCTTATAGAATGTTAAAAGGGGTTTGAAAGTTAGCAGCTAACAACACTTGAACATTCATTCAACATTTAGGGAAGTCATCTTATTCTGAATTACCACTGGATAGGTTATGGAAAAGTGATTCCCCCGGTCTAGATCAGGAGCAGGTGTGGTTGAACATCAGAGAGGCTCCCCACAATCCAAATCACCAACAGTCCCACTAATTATGTCCACAGAACCTCTGTCACTCCCCATAGACTACAGGCCATGAAGCTGATAAACGTCTTTAGTTCATGTGATGCGGGAGCGTCCAGGGGTTGTGAACAGTTCAGGGCTGAGGTAGCCTGTCCACCGTCAGACTTGACGGTGGACAGGTCTGTGAGGAGGTCAGTACTTGCTGGTATCAAAGCTGCTAAGAAGCGTTGCTGTGGAGGACGAGTTGTTGTTCCCTGTTGTTGTTCCCTGTACACAGACGAGTGTGTGGTTGAAGTGTTTCCCTCTATACTACAATGTACGATACTGTACCGGGATACTGTACCTGCTTTTGTTATGATGATGTTATGATAAATGTAGTTGTAGTCTGTCAAAGCTCAGTTGTTAAATAATTTAAAAACATTTCATCAAATGTGAGTTACTTTGTCGCTGAAATTTACTATGGCAGTTTCAACAGAGTTTGTTATTATTACATTTACAAAGCAACATTCCCAACAATCTTACTTGCATATATTTGATTTTATTGCAGAAAATTCAATAGTGGTAGGAGGACAGGAGCAAGTGGAGAAGGAAGAGGAAGAGTTGCGTGAGCGGTGCAGCATGTGGCCACTCTGCAACCCACTATTAAGAGAAGAGAGCGTCATTTTTGTCAGTTTGATGCAAAATAAATGTTGAAAATCTGTCATACAAACAGTGAAATTGTTTGCACATTTGATATAATCACTGCCACATTCAAGTCTTTGTACAACAAGCGGACAAAAGCCCTTCAGCTGATCGAGGGCAGCACCACTGGATGTCAATTCTTCCTCTATTGCCGTGCTGCAGATAGTTTCAAGGTTGTGGTTTCCTAGGTAACCAGCAATATGTATATTTCGTAGTTCCTCATAGACTCATGTTGCATTAACTCAGTTTGTTGATATTTCCTGGATTGATATTAGTTCAATTCCCATTCCATGATAGTCTCTCTCCATAGTGTCTTTGTGCGTACATGCAGCTTAAAGATCTTTTCGGGGGAACCGGCCCAACGTGTGTTAAGAGTCTATTTGTGGCACCAAACGGGATATGTGTAAACACTTCTGCCCTCGTCATATCAATCCCGAAAGATGCTCAGACATTAATGTGGTAAACATCTGGTTCAGGATCAGCAGCCAACTGCATCACAAGGTCAGCGTTGTTATGCAGCTCTGATCTAAGCTGTCTGGTTACAGAGTGCAATGGGCCGTGCTGTGATTTTCCTCTGATTATAGCTGCTATAGCTTTACCACCCTTACCTCTCCATAGTTGTGTTGGTTAAAAAAAAAATCTCTTTTCCCGATCATCATGTTTTCCTGTTGGTTAGACCACTCTTGCAATTCCAGTGTGTGTGCACACATACACACGTATAATCATGTGTATGACAACCCAGCAATTCACAACAGGACACATTAAGCCGTTATTGTAGCGCTAGAGAAATACACACTATATTTCCTACCTTTGCCAGGGAACAGCAAATTGCACACCAACAGAGTGTGTGTGTGTGTGTGTGTGTGTGTGTGTGTGTATGCCATGAATGAAAAAATGAGGAGCATTCATCTTCACCAGACTTCAAGAGGGTGATGTTTTTGTTTCTTTGGTCTGTGACTACTGTATATGTACAGTCATGGCCAAAATTACGTACATGTAATGTAGGAATGTTGTGAGCTAAGGGGAAGAATAGAAATGTTTATTTCTTCTGCTAAAAGGTAGCCAGAATTAAATGGTTCGCAAATATCCAATAAATTAACCTCCATCAGTGGCACACCTGTCATATATTGGGAAAATAATACAAATTTACCTTTTTTGTTTGTGTGGTGGTGTGGGGGGGGGCAACTGTTGTGAAATGTCTGGCAACCTTGTCAATGCACTATGTCGTGGCCCCTCCCACCTGTGTGATCGCAGCCTGTGTAATGACCTCCTGTTGTCAGAAAGTGCCCTCTTTGTCCATGTCACTGTTGTCTCCAAGGTGCACTTGATAATAAAGTTATTTTTAACAGCAACTATTATTCCCAACATCATAAACTATCCACTGCTCTGGGCTGACGGCCAGTACTGTCATTGTAGTGTAATAGGCAATACATCAACAACTCTGCACGCATGTGTGTGTGTGTGTTTGTGTGTTTGTGAGACTATGTGTGGGATTCAGATTTCATTTGTAGGCTTAATGTGGTTATGTAGGACTTTACAACTATGAGGTGTCTGACAGTGCTATTGTTTTCATCAGTGCTGTGCGCCCCCGGGTTCACAACATGTTCACACTTGGTTTGCATGTGATTTATGTCATTTAATAGGCAATACAACTGGTTTCAGTGGAAAGAAGGATGTGTATGCAACCCCAATCCACTGTTAAGATAGTTACGATTTACTAAACAATAATCAGGGTGTTATAGTACATGTAGACGGGCCCTGAGTTCTTCTTGTGATGGCACAATATACAAGTGATAACTGTCATATTAATTAAACCATAGTAATAATATTAATGAAAAATACCTTGGCGGTGCCTTCAATAATTTGCAATCTAATTACTCTTACAATTACCACACCAATGTAGTTGAAACAACAAGAATTATTTATTAACCCAAATAAACAATGTACAAATTGCAGTGTAGAAATAATGTACAGGTGACATTTTCATATTAGAACGTTTTCAAAAGTCACATAGAATACAATGGCAACCTCCTGATTAAGTTACGGAAAGAAGGTCAAAATGAAAAAAAATATTCTTATGTCCACATCACACACTCACACACACATTTCACACAAGGCTGATACAATGGAAAGAATATACATTGCAGGCCCGATCGATGCTTGTGAACGAAGGGGCTGGAAACAAATGGCCACTTCACCGGGTTTAGCCAACATAAACAAAAGCATAAGTGTACTGTACTCACTAGGTCAGCCACAGTTACATGGATGAAGATGAGCAGGGGAAAAGGGGCGTAGAACAGGAGGCGGTAGCAGTGGCACAGCGACCTGGTGCAGCAAACCAACGCTCCAGTACAGCAGCTACAGTCAGTCTAAGAAGTGCTCAGGGCTTCCCAGGTCCTCCATCTCTCTCTCTCTTATGGCAATTCCAGTCCTCTGCCAGAATCTCTGTAGCGACACACATCAACCACACGACGACTATCTGTCAGTCTTGAAATTAGGGGTGTCGTTACGACAGATATCCAGTTTGGACGACAATAAAGCAGCTTCCTCTCTCGATAACCTTGCTCGGTCACAGAGGTGACGCTAAGCACCTCCTACTTGGACAAGGTGACGACAGGAAGGTGACGACAGGCTGGATCAGGGACTACCAACAGGCCAATCAGCGATGCGAGACTAAAAAATTGACAGTATAAGCCCACATCCTGCTTCACTGCCCCACAACCCAAACATGGTCTTGTGGTAGACAACAGACAACTAAACTATAAATGGTCTTGCATAAGCATATCTCATGAACATATTTATCAACAAAATAAGCATTTTCAACATGTTATTTGTATGTCAATTACTTGAATAGTATCAGCAGGGCTACATGTATACAGCCCAATACATACGTGAGGAGAAAAGCGGACCATGCTGGTGTGTAGCTCAATGTGTGCGCTGAGTCTGAGGATGAGTTTTTACACTTTGTTGCCGAGCGCAGTCATGTCTGATGTTGTATGCGAATGAACAAATGTTAGATAATAAATTGTACATTGGTTATTACAGCTTTAAGTCCCTGGCTGGGTTGATTAAGACTGATTAAAGTATCCTAGACTGGGATCCCAAGGATTTGGGGTCTAGGTCAAGCCAGGAGCTTGTAAATTGAGCAGTCTGGAAACATTTTTGTTTGTTTGTTTTTAAATTGAAATTTTAAATAACTTGATTAGTCAGTCGTGAACATCTCCATTTGCACTGATAGGCAGTTAAACTGTATGTCTGACTATCACAAACAAGGTAGTGCCTCACAAATCATTCATTAATTAATTCATTCATTTTCTGCCACTCGAGGGTGTGCTGGAGCCGATCCCAGCTGTCAACAGGCGAAAGGGGGGGTACACCCAAGTCGCCAGCTCATCGCAGGGCCACATGAAAGACACACACACACTTTAGAGTGACCAATTAACCTCAGCATGCTTTTTTTTGGAAGTGGGAGGAAGCCAGAGTACCCGGAGAGAACCCACGCAGACACAGGGAGAGCATTCGAACTCCACAGAGAAAGATCCCATGTTAGGAAGCCAACCAGGGACCTTCTTGCTATGAGGCAATGATGCTAACCACCGCACCACCGTGTCGCCCCCACACAAACCATTCTGTCCTTATACTTGTGTGACAGTCTTGCAAATCACTAGTCAACTAGCCCAACTGCTGTCCATCTTATCGACCCGCTATGTTGTGATGAAACTGGATCGTAACAACGTGGTTTACACTCAACTTTTGGTTGATATTAACTAAACACTTCATCAGAATATACAGTAGTTTAGATGGTGTCTCACGTTAATGCTCCATGGTGTTTTACACCTATTACTTGGAAAATGAATTGGAAAAAGATGAATAAATTCAATTGTAATCCCAATTAGATGTTTTTCTCTCAGCCCTAATCCTTATCAGACCACACTTCTGAGATCTTGACGATGGGTGGGGGTTGGACGGTGGGGGCTGGTAAATGAAATTTTCGACCTGTGCAGCACAGCATTACTGCTGATCCTACGCCAATCCACCTGTCCAACTCATCCTCCAACTTATCATAATGATGCTCCAATATACTTCAAATACTTTGGTTGTGGCAGCAGCTTTCTCTTAATGCAGAGGGCACAACCACGACACATCACCTCTAGATGTGTTCTAGAGAAGTGATCCCTGAGTCCCCAAAGTGGACGCCTTCTTGCTTCTTGTCAGATCAGCTGAACTGATGGAAGTCAGCCCCCGCAAAACAACTTATGAGTATCAGACAGCTTCACAAGACTAAAGTCATCATTCATCATCAGTCTTCATTAAATTTCTGGTGTTGACCTTTAATTTTAATTGAGCCCTCAGTCACTCCTCTAGTGACACTCCACAACCCCCCTAAGCTCGCTGCTCCCACCGGGAGCGTCCATCCTGTCCGTCTCGTACTGTCGGGACATGACGTCTGCATGACGGATGTCCTTCCCTGGTTGATGTTCCACCTAGAACCTGTAGTCCTGTAGCTTCAGGAACCAGCAGGTGACCTGGGCGTTCCTGTCCGGCTTAGTGGCCATTCACTTCAGTGGAGTGTGTTCCATCCCCAGGACAAACTCTTGTCCCCACATACAGTACCTGAGGTGACATATGTCCCATTTCACCACCAGGACGTCCTTCTCGACGGTGGCGTAGTTTCGCTTGTGTTTCATTCCTGTTGATGAACGTCACGGGATGCTCCTCTCCGTCTATCACCTGTGCTAACACCGCCCCGATGCCTTTGGAAAAGTCCGGGGCAACTAGCACAGGGTCCTCACAGAGGGCCTGTCGTAGGGTCTGTAACGCAGTCTTGGTCTCCTTGGTCCATGTCACATGATGGGGCAGTCGGCTCTGGGTCAGTTCATGTAAGGGGGCTGCAACAGCAGCAATTTTTTCTCCTTCTTTCAGTGGCTAATTTTTCTCCTTCTATCTCTGGTCATAGGATACCAACCCCAGAAACGACTTCACCTGTATTTTGATGGTTGGTCGTGGCGAATCCTCCATTGGAGAATCCTATCAACCTTCCAGGTCTGGGGCTTCACACAGCCTCTCCCTCTGGTGTGACCCTGTTTCAGTCAGGCCTAATTGACACTTTTGTGTGTTTGCAGTCAAACCAGCGTGTCGCAGGCCCTTCCACCAGCCCCGTTCACAGGCCCCACCTTTTCAACCACTTTGTTTGGTCCCTGCCATTGACCAGGAACTTAGATTCATGGCTTTGGACCAGTACCAACACCTTCTCAGCTGCCCGTAGAGTCGTCACTGAGTAAGCTGGGCCTTCTCACTATGCTCTCGTATGAACAGCCACATCTGTTAAATCATGCACCGTGTGCAATTCACCATGAACATGTCATCATCTCAAGCTGATTTAGCAGGAAGAGAGGTACATACCTCCCCTCCACGTGTCTCTGGTGCTGAACCCTCTCCCCAGCTCCCCAGTGGCCCCAGTGAAGGAGGCACCCCCTCAAGCACTCCTCTAGTGATGCAGCATTTTTTGGTGAGAGTTGTGATTCAAGCTCCAAATAAAGCAAGGGAACAAAGAGAAAAGAGCAGCACAAGGGCTCCGTTTTGTTACTTGTTTCAATGACTTTACTCATCAGACATACATGTTTTTATACTGCATAATAAGCCTTTAGAGAAAGACTGAGGCCCTAACCACAAATAAACCCTGAGTACACCGATGGACGTCCAGTTTACAATAATGTTTTTGTAGCGTCTGTGCATTGTCTTATCATCTCCTTCCATGAGGCTTTAAAATGTATCATAGTTAACACAAAACTTTCTCATTGCTTTTTTCCTCAGGCTAACATCTCAGGGATTAACAGTTATGACTGCAGTGTATCATCTATCCATACATATTTGTATCACCTTTTCGGTTCCAGACATCTCAACAATTATACCACTGTGAACATCGGGCGTGATGATGGGAATCAATCCTGGAGAAGTCAGAGGCATGGACAAGCATGTGCAGCTCTCAGTAGAAAAAGGGGAAGTTGCAATAGCAGTCATATGATTTCCCATCTTGAACATATGTGGGTTGAATGGTTGCTGTAGGGCACCTTGTGTATGTGTATAGATGGCACACACAAGCTCAACGTGATTGTTGGGCCAAATATAGAGCTAGCAGACAAAAATCAATGTGCTGTGTTTGATCAGTTGAATCTGCCCTCAGATCAAACTGCAACACTGAGATGCTGGTAATTGCTGCTATTATCACCTTAAGATCATTGTTGTCTGTCCAGAATCCAGTGCAGAACCTCAGGTCATCTGAAGTTAACTTCACATTTAGTCACCAGCTCAGGGAGCATTTATTCAGTTATATATTCATCCATTCGTTTGGCACACAACTTCATTCCCAGGTCACGAGATAGCTGGAGCAGCATAGGTCACCAGTCAATCCAGCACACTCATTCTGTGGCCAATATAGTCTTTTAATATAACTACGTTTGTGTTCTGTGGGAGGAAACCAGCATTTTCACAGGAAACTCAGAGATTTCTTTAACTGTTTCATTATATCATCCATCACATAGCAAGATATTTGGAGTCATATTGTTTTGTATGGCATCCCAAAATTACATGTCACAGTGCCATCAGGCTGGATTGTGACCCAGATTCAGCATATACATGTCACAGAAAACAATGGTCCGCAGTCACCAAAGCCCTACAATACATGACGTAGTGATGATGTTTTTTGATAATAAATAATACCTGAACTTTTCTATATGCTGCGTTAATGATTGAAAGAGAAACGCCTTTCTTTCGAGCCTCTTAACATTATTTTCTTCCCCTTTATTTTGCATGGAGAAGTGCGTAAAATCACACACTAAGACTGAATGCTGTGGGTTTGAAGCCAACTGTGGAGTAAACAGTATTAAATATTTATGACTATAAAAATGTGAATTCCAGACCATAGCTGCAGATTGTAGTTGGTGTCAGATATTATCAGACAGGTCCATATTCCCTGCTTTGAATATGAATATAATACATCGTAAGAAATATCGTGAGAGAAAAAAAACTACACCCACATTGGGTAGCAAACCCAAGACCTCCACATTGCATGGTAACAGTACTAGTCACTGGGTTTCGGGGCAACTTGGTAGAAAACAACTCATCTTTCAGCCAGCATTTCCCCAGCATATGACCTTGTAGAACACAAGAGCTCAACAAGCTCAAAAACAGTAAAAACTAAGGAGAAGAGTGACAATTCTGCAAAAATCAAAGTAATGGTAGTTGACTTTGAACTTAACTGACTTTGAACCTAATTGACTTTAAAGCTTTGATGACACTGGCTGCAAGGTAGCTATATAAGAGGACACGTTTTTTACACAAAAGTTTCAAAACGGCACAAAGAAGCAAGAAAAGCAAATTGAAAGGAGAGAAAACAAAAGAAACTGACTAATTCAGCGAGAAAGAGAGAAAATTCTTGGAACTTTACAATGCACAGTGATGAACAGGATGAGCCGGAAAAAGCTCATCAGAGACAGCAAGAGGAGGATGCAAACCTGCACAAACAGCAAGAAAGACAACATCTGGAGATGGAGGACCATAGCTGCAGATTGTAGTTGGTGTCAGATATTATCAGACAGGTCCATATTACCTGCTTTCGTTGGCTAGTAGAATCTGTTAAGTGGTCAACTTTGGTTCTTTTGAAATATCTTTAAAAACAACCAAAAATATAAATACATTTGACTTTGACTAATACAGCATATCTATGCTCTCATTGAGCATAATTAGATCAAAACAAAATGTAACACCTCAGTGTATTTATTTTCAGGTGTAGATTGTTGAGTTTAAATAATCCACAGTCATCTTGTTGAATCAGCAGCTCCAGCATCGAACAGAGGCTCTGGTTTATGACACCACTTGTCTACTACTTACACCCTTGCAAGCACCCCACACCATCACGACCGTCAGTACTTGGCTCTGACTGTGTAGGTCCACATGGAATCCCAAAGCTGTGTTTGAGTCTTTCCACTTAGCAGTGTTTTCTCTCTGTACTTCCAGTGATAGCAACTGTAAGTGAGTGGAACTTCTTCCTGACACAATCCCAACAAGATCATCATTGTCTGTCGAATACTCAGATATACTGTCGATGTACTGAAGCCTGAGTCATGAATCAGCATTTGGAGTCTTAACAATTTGTTGAACTTTGATGCTCTAGAAGTTGATAAAACAAACAATTGATTTAACAAGAAGCATTGGTTTACAATGAGCTTCTGAACTATTGATTTTACATGCACACACACAAAGCACTGCTCTGCAGCAAATCAACCATTAGTGACTGAATATTCATTCATTTTCAGCAAAGTGAAATATTTCATCAAACTATAACTCCGCAACAATTAACTATAGCTCACTTATTAACTATGATTTACATGCTCTCAGCTGCCACTTGGCTTTACACTGGAAGCATCTGCATCGCAGCGCCGCTTATGTTCGCAGTCATTCTCATCAGTGTGGTCCCACTGCCAGCGCACACAGTGCGTTTCAGAAGCACCTCTGGCACAAGCTTCACATATCAATTTTCACAGATCAGATCACTCACACACAAATTACCCATAATACGACAGAGAATCCAGGCAATTTTCAAAATAATGCGCCGAATGCAGACTGCAGAGTAGGCATGACATTGGGCTCCATTTAGACGAACAGGCCAACGCACAGCGTCACACAGACCACATGGCCTAAATACGAGCATTGGACGGGAATGCCCCAGCTCATATTAGCTGGTGCTGGTCCGAAGGCGTAGGATTTAGCCTCTGAATTAGTCAAAGGTGTGTGATGGGTGTGTTGTGGGTGTAACAATAAATCAATCACATTGTCTGCTGCCATCCCCTTTAAAATAAGCCCGCCATGCATCTCAGTGGATCACTAGTTAGATGACGAAGCAAAAACCGTGCAGTTGATCCCAGGAGGAGACAGATCTGCTGTGCGAAGTGAAAGCACACGGTATTAGGGATAAGCTTTCCATCCATTCCATACAAGTACCACCACGCTGATTTTAACCAGTACATCATAAATGAACACAACCACTTTGAAAAACGTTGAAAAGGGGGTTTAGTCACAAAACAGGGTAACACAAGGTTTATTAACAAAAATGGAAATAAGGTTTGTTAACACAAATGGAAACACAAAACTTTGACAGTCTTTTTCCCTGTCTTCTCCCTCTGGTGCAGCAGGTTCATCTGCACGGTGTGAGGGATGCAGGCAGCGACCGGGTGGTATCGGTCTATGACGCTGGCTCAGAGTAAATTAACACACACAGCATACCTTACCCTCGACGCCAACCTCTAAACCCCCCTTAACCCACAATGCTCTTGGGGGTTAGGGTCGGCGCGCCGATGCCAGCTGAGGTGGCTCGGGCATCTGTATTGGTGTATTGGCGCTGTTCAGTGTAGCGAGGATTGCAGACCTGGGGCCTGTTCCAGAATGCAGGTTGAGAAAAAATCCTGAGCCCAGTTGCGTATTGACTGAGCCAGAACTGAATGTCAGACTTTTTGCTTCCAGAACAGGTAATCAGAATGAGTTCAATCAATGCTGCCATCATCAGCAGAGTGAAGATGACATGATTGACAATGGGAGGAAGTGCAACAAAACCCAGAGCTTCGGAAGTCATATGAAGAGTTTAAACATATTTCACAAGAAAAATAAAATAAAGTAACCACAGCGAAACAGCGCGATTTGAAGTTGGAAAATATTGCAGAGCATGTAAATCAGTAATGTGAAGTTGTGTAATGTGGGTGGTAGTAGGGTAGTAGGGTTCACCAATTAATTTCATGTATGTGCAATTTCTTGCTCTGTCCCTCATCACAACTTGTAAAATCTTCTAACAGAGCAAATATAAGGAGATTTTCCATCTCCCTCCCAACAGAATTCAGCAATGTTAAGTAATGTGCACAATGTGTGTCACAATAAAGATTGTACAAATGAATATATCAAAGCATGTCTCTTTGTGTCTGTAGAACATAAATACAGACAAATAAAACCAAATTATTGATGACAATTGATGATTTCCCTCAGGTTATTTGAAAGTGGTATGACTACATCGTAAGAAATATCGTGAGAGAAAAAAAAAATACACCCACATTGGGTAACAAACCCAAGACCTCCACATTGCAAGGTAACAGTACTAGTCACTGGGTTTCGGGGAACCTTGGTAGAAAACAACTCATCTTCCAGCGCAGCCAACAGCCTGCACACCGAGTGCCCAAAGACCAACTCGTTGAGGCTGAAGCCTGTGCTCTTCTGCACTGCCTCTCACACCGCATCAGCCACAGTCCATCCTCCCAGTCTCGGCCCAGCTCTGTACAGTACGCAGCAAGGACTGCAGTCTGATGGAAGTGCTCTCATGCAGCCTGAATTTACATATGATATGGAGTGGACTGATTGTGGTTCACCCCCAGCATATGACCTTGTAGAACACAAGAGCTCCACAAGCTCAAAAACAGTAAAAATTAAGGAGAAGGGACACAATTCTGCAAAAATCAAAGTAGTGGTAGTTGACTTTGAACGTAATTGACTTTGAACGTAATTGACTTTAAACCTTTGATGACACTGGCTGCAAAGTAGCTATATAAAGAGGACACGATTTTTACACAAAAGTTTCAAAGTTTCAAAATGGCACAACGAAGCAAGACAAGCAAATTGAAAGGAGACAAAAAAAAGAAACTGACTGGAGACAAGGAAAACAAACCGAAAGAGGACAACAAATACAAACTGAATATAATTCAGCAAGAGAATTTGCGTGTGCAAATTCTCATGAAAGAGAGAAAATTCTTGGAACTTTACAATGCGCGTGATGAACAGGATGAGCCAGAAAAAGCTCATCAGAGACAGCAAGAGGAGGATGCAAACCTGCACAAAGAAAGACAACGTCTGGAGATGGAGGAATTCTGTATAATTCCACAGTTCTACCTCAGCTTTGATGGCTATCCTATGCCTGTAAGACGAACAGCGGCAGCACGAGCCATCAGGCAGCGTTTCGAGCAAAACGAGGTGAAGTTAACCTATCAAGAGTATGTTCCTCGGCCACCACGGGTTGCACCAAAAACACATCAGGAGATGGACCAAACACGACAGAGGCCACGAACAAATGATCCCAGCATGAAAACACAACCCTACCTCAGTGTTGATGGCTATCCATTGACCACTAAAATAAATGCTACATCCCGAGCAATGAAGCAGCATTTGGAGCGCAACAAACTCCAGCTAACCTATCAAGAGAACAGCCCTCGGCTACCACTGATCTCACCAAAAGTAGGACGTCTGGAGATGGATCAAGTAGCAAGACTGAAGCCCCCCAAAAATAATCAAGCAGATGTCAGCGAGGCACCAGAACCCTACCTCAGTGTTGATGGCAGTCCATTGACCTCTAAAATAAATGCTACATCCCGAGCCATGAAGCAATATTTGGAGCGCAACAAACTGCAGCTAACACATCAGGACAATAGTCCTCAACTACCACTAATCTCACCAAAAGTAGGACACCTGGAGATGGATCACGGCGCAAGACTAAAGCCCACAACAAATTATAGAACAGACATCAGAGAGGCACCAGAACCCTACCTCAGCGCTGATGGCTATCCATTGACCACTAAAATAAATGCTACATCCCGTGCCATGAAGCAGTATTTGGAGCGCAACAAACTACAGCTAACATATCAAGAGAACAGCCCTCGGCTACCAGAGATTACACCAAAAGTAGGACATCTGGAGATGGATCAAGGGGTCAGAATGAAGCCCACAAAAAATTATGAAACAGAAATCAGCAAGGCACCAGAACCCCATCTCAGCATTGATGGCTGTCCATTAACTAGTAAAATAAATCCTAATTCCAGAGCCATAAAGCAGCATTTGCAATGCAACAAACTGCAGCTAACATATCAAGAGAACAGCCCTCGGCTACCATACATTGCACCAGCAATACAACATCTGGAGACAGATCAAGGAGCAAGATTCAAGCCCATAAAATACGATGAAACAGAGATCAACATAGCACAAGAACCCTACCTCACAGTTCATGACTGTTCATTTACCACTAGAATGAATACTAAATCCAGAGCCATGAAGCAGCATTCTGAGTGCATCAAACGACAGCAAACTTGTCGAGCACCTATTGAACGAAAGCCACCCACAGGAAAAATAGTGACCATGAATCCAAATTTGAGGACATGCTGGCTGTTGCACCATCAGGGCAATCCTTGATCGTTTTCATTTTCATATCATGCAATTACGGTAATAAAAATTACAAATTTCAGATAGATGCTTTATTGATCTCCCAAGAGAAATTTACTCTGTTTGCAAGAGAAATTATACTTGGATATAAAAAGTTCTCTGGCAGCAAATAACTTTGCTACCTGTAACTGATTTTGTGCAATATAGTGTACTACTGTGGGGAGAGTAATTGTCAGAGATGAGGCCATCGCACTTTCCAACGGCCTTAAGTCATGGCAACTTTCTCTGCTGACTGATGCTGTTTAATACTTGCAGCCAAATTTGGGATTATCATCATTATGATCATGCTATTTGTGTGTAAAAC
Source organism: Aeoliscus strigatus (assembly GCA_901007665.1). NCBI lineage: Eukaryota > Metazoa > Chordata > Actinopteri > Syngnathiformes > Centriscidae > Aeoliscus > Aeoliscus strigatus. Next base: position 40,387 of record CAAKHB010007654.1, read on the forward strand.
AGTAAAATGTTTGTCCGTAAAAGATTTATCACATTAATTCAGTCATGTATAAAGATGGTGACAAACAACTCAAATTCAGTGTGTGTAAACCAACTGTCTAGATAGTTGCTCTGTGCATTTTGTGTGTATGGCGGTGTGTTATGTGCCCGAAAACCTGTGATCCAAATGACCCCAGCATGAGAACAGCTCTACATGAGTGTTGCTGTCTCTCCATTGACCAGTAAAATGCATGCTAAAACCTGAGCCATGAAGCATTTGGAACTCGACTAGCTGGAGCTAATACATGGAGGGAACAACCCTTGGCCACCACATATTGCACTAAAAACACATCTGGGGATGGACCAAGGAGCAAGACAGGCTGCGAGCAAATGATCCCAGCGTGAGGACAGAGCTGGATGTCAGTGTTGATGGTATTCCGTTGATCAGTGAAATAAATCCCAAAACTTGAGCCATGAAGCAGCAATTCAAACACAACAAGCTGGTGCTGACGCATGAAAAGAACAACGCTAGGCTACCACAGATTGCACCACAAACAACATCTGGAGATGGTCCAAGGCTGCGAGCAAATGGCCACAGCATGGTTATAGCTTTATGTCAGAGTTGCAGACCTAGCAGTAGAACAGGGCTTCACAAGCATAGTAACAGTAACAGTAAAACATGTGCAAAAAATCAAAGGCAGTGGTAACTGACTTTAAACCTAACTGACTTTGAACCTTTGACGACATCAGTTGCAAGTTAGCGATATAAGAGGACAAGCTTTCTATGTAGTTGATCCTACACAAAAGTTTCAAATTGGCACAAAGAACAAATGACCTCAGCATGAGAAAAGAACTCTACATCAGCGTTGATGGCTGTCCATTGATCAGTAAAATAAATGCTCAAACGAGAGCCATGAAGCAGCATTTGGAACGCAACAAGCTAGACCTGACATATCAAGACAACAGCCCTCTGCTCCCACAAATTGTACCGAAAACACAATATCTACGGATGAATCATGGTGCAAGACAGAGAGAGCGAACAAATGACCCCAGTATGAAAACAGAGCCTGATGTTGATGGCTTTCCATTGACAAGTAAAATAAACCCTTGGCTACCTCAGATTCCACCAAAAACACAACATCTTGAGATGGACAAAGGAGCAAGAAAGAGGCCGCGAACAAATGACCCCAGCATGAAAAGTGAGGTCTACGTCAGTGTTGAAGGCTTTCCATTGACCAGTAAAATAAATGCGAAAACCCAAGCCATGAAGCAGCACTTTGAACGCAACAAGCTAGACCTAATGCATCAAGAGAACAACCCTTGGCTACCACAGATTGCACCAAAAACACAATATCTGGAGATGGACCAGGGAGCAAGACAGTATCCACGAGCAAATGACCCCAGCATGAAAACGGAGCTCTACGTTAGCATTCATGGCTTACCATTGACCAGTAAAATTAATGCTAAAACCCGAGCCATGAAGCAGCATTTCGAACGCAACAAGCTAGAGCTAACACATCACGAGAACAACCCTTGGCTACCACAGATTGCACCAAAAACACATCTTGAGATGGACCAAGGAGCAAGAAAGAGGCCACGAACAAATGACCCCAGCATGAAAACAGAGCTCTACGTCAGTGTTGAAGGCATTCCATTGACCAGTAAAATAAATGCAAAAACTCGAGCCATGAAGCAGCACTTTGAACGCAACAAGCTAGAGCTAACGTATCAAGAGAACAACCCTTGGCTACCACAGATTGCACCAAAAACACATCTTGAGATGGACCAAGGAGCAAGACAGAGGCCAAGAGCAAATGACCCCAGCATGAGGACAGAGCTCTATGTCAGTGTGGATGGCTCTCCTTTGACAAGTAAAATTAATGCTAAAACCCGTGCCATGAAACAGCATGTTGAATGTAACAAGCTCCGGCTAACACATCAAGAGAACAAACCTCGGCTACGAAAGATTGCACCAAAAACACATTTGGAGATGGACCAAGGAGCAAGACAGAGGCCACATGCAAATGACCCCAGCATGAGAACTGAGCTCTATGCCAGTGTTGATGGCTCCCCACTGACCAGTAAAATAAATGCTAAAACCCGAGCCATGAAGCAGCATTTGGAGCGCAACAAGCTGGAGCTTACACATCAAGAGAATAGCCCTCAGCTACCACAGATTGCACCAAAAACACATCTGGAGATGGACCAAAGAGTGAGACAGAGGCCACGAGCAAATGACCCCAGCATGAGAACTGAGCTCTATGTCAGTGTTGATGGCTTTCCGTTGACCAGTAAAATAAATGCTAAAACGCGAGCCATGAAGCAGTATTTGGAGCGAGATAAACTGCAACTAACATATGAAGAAAATGGGCCTCCGCTACCATAAACTGAACCAAAAGATAACATCTGGAGATGGACAAAGGAGCAAGACTGAAGCCGGGAAAAGATGAGGAAACAGACACTGGCTTGACTGAAGCCCAAGCTATAAAGACATGTTTGGCCAGGGACACACTGCAGCTACATCATCTACCACCAATTGAATCAATGCCATCTACAGGATAAATAACAACCATGAAGCCCAGTTAGAGGACACACTCCTCTGCAATCTCAGGGTAATCCTAGATCATTTTTCTTCAGAGTTTATATCATGTACTTTGACCTGCACAAGGGAAATGATCTTCCCTCCACTATCCAGTTTTCTTCAAAATGTCTCCCATTTTTGTTCCCCCATTCCGTATCCACATCATGGTTTTATATATTTTAAATAATTTAGCAAAACTTCTAATCAACATTCACACCAATTAATTGTTTGTGATTGACTAACGTTCATGTACTTACTTTCAGACTGTACATAACATTAACAAGATTAATTCAGTCATGTATAAAGAAATGAAACTTTTTTCTGGAACTTTATTCACTGACTGCAACACTTTAATCCGATTTGTGTAAACCAGCTTGATGAGTTCCTCCATCACTATCAGCATTTTAACGGTGTGCTGCCAGGATTTCTTCTAGGTGTTTGAGCAGATTAACTGCTGCCTCTCATTGTTTCCAGCGGTGTAAAGTGTTTCCTTTTACATTCGTGCAGTTTTCCTATTTGAAGAAGGATGAGCCGTCTACCCAACTTCCATAGTTGGTTCCATTCAATGTTCGTTTTATCCATTTTTCGCCGTGTTAATTGTCCATGTTTATGATGATCAAGTATTGCAGTGGAATGACACTAATGGAAGGTGCAGGTGGAAAAAAATGGATTACCACTCAGATTTGTAGTAGGATCTCACTCTGGTCCAGTTGCAGACCACAGCTGTGTTTTAGGTTTTCTGGCCTCTCTTCAAGGGCCTGTACCATAAAGCAGGATTTTGTTTTAGCGAGATAAGTTGAGGGTTTAGCCTGGGTTTTCTGTAATACGAAGCCGGATAATTTTTTTTTAAATCAAGCTCTGTTGCCAAGGTAATTTACTCTGAACGACTATCCTGCTCTGGAGCAGGGTAACTGTCAGGATTTAATCAGACACTGTAAAAAGTACCACCCACTGGCCAATCAGATGTCCAGAAAACCTGCCCATTCCTCAACATAAGCGCAAGTGGTGAGGAGAGTGTTATGGCGTGAAAGAATCCTCCCAGACTGATCTAACCCGTTGGCCCTGACTGTACCACATGCCGTATGCATCATGCTGCGATTCTTTGCCGCGGGCAATTCTGTGGGGGATGCAGAGTGGCTCATCAGAAACACCACCAGATGAGTTCATCGTGAACAGTGAACAGTGTCATTTCCACACTTCATTCATGGTCTAACACAGCTCTATTATTACTATCAAATTGGTATATTGATATGATTGAATTGTGGCGTCAGCTTTCAACTTTAGTGTAGCATATAATGTTTTGACATTAAAAGGCCAACTTAGCAGATGCAGTCATGTTTTTATGTTTGTTCTGTATCTGGGGGAAAACAAATGCAGTACCCGCAATTCAACACTTGTAATTTCGTGGGATTCATGGATGTTGTCGGTTAATTGAGGCACTAATGAGCAACTTTCACATTTATACAGTCTGCGATGCGTTGCCAGCCACTTTGGCAGCTTCCACATGGTGTGTCCCTTTTCTGCAATGACTGACTTCTCCTCCTCATACATTTCCAGCATTAACCTCTGCGGCTGGTGAGCGGTGCTCTGTCTCCCTTTTGTGTGCTCATGATTGCGATTGGTCTGCTGTATCGGAACCCGCTTGTTATATGTGTGCGTTCATGGATCTTGATTAGACAAACCTGGGTTGAGTAATCGAGTAATCCAGGACCTGTTGATCTAGCTTCGTACAGTCCCCAAGTCAAGTTTGGTTGTTTATTGTCCTGCTCTGACTGGTGGCTATCCTGGCAACGACCTTGTGTCACATATTTTTTCCGCATCACAGCAGAACACCATTTTGGCTCCATTCAATCTTTCTGTGATCACATTTCGAAAATTGGATTTCAAATTGACGTTTTCTTGATCTTTGGGCAGATGTTCATTACCCAGGTTCCTATGGCTATGTTCACACGGAGACAGGTTTTAAAGGTTTTATTTCTTTTCATTTTACACATTAAGACAGCTCCATTAGATGAGGTTGCAGTGGATGCCTGGTTTATGATATGTACATATACTGTCTATGCCAATACAGAGTAATTTACACTCAACTTAGAATATAAATAATGAGTTTTTAATCACAGCTTTACCATCTCCTCAACTCATGTCCCGTTGTTCTCACAAGCCCGTAGTTAAAAAATGGTCCATTGGCCCCCTCTCTTGCTTTCCGTCATTATTAATTCTCACAAAGTCATTTTCAATCCATTTTTTATTGTCTGGTGGATGGATGTAGTTTCCCCATAACCTGCACACAATCCAGGCTGCTGTGACCATCCCAACCTGAATAACTGCATTCATGATTCAAGTCATGTTTTGACACTCCATTATTTGTGTTTGGTCATCCAGTAAGAATTATGTTGGCAAGATGGGTATCTCTATCTCCAGAGCCTTCTCCAGGTGCTCTATTATTTGTACCCAAAATGGGTGTATCAAATTACAGTCCCATAGCACATGTAGGAAAGTCTGTCACTGTCACATTTCCAACAGAGATTGGAGGAGACTTCCATTCCTCTGGACTTGAATAGTTTTAAAAATGTTTTCTGTACACACAGAATCAGAATCAATATGTGCGTCTGTACAAATTCAGGGAATACGCTTTAGTACATATGCCAGTGGCACTGTAATGCTGCCACAGAAATGCACCAAAAACAAAGAAGCCTGAGATATCATGTTGCTCCAAACTCATATCTATTCATGTGATTTCCATATTCTTTTGAAGTCATTGGTTCATGGGCCCTATGAACAAAGCAAAGGCAAGTGGAGAGAGGCAGTAGCCTTGTCAATTTCCCCACTCCAGAGTGAATGAACCTGACAAGTCCCCATTATTTTTATCTTGGCTGATGGTTTATATGTAAAAGTTGGAAACTTGGCTGCCAATTTGCGCCAAAGGTGTCTTGTCTGAGGCACAACTTGGATGGTACTGTATATAGTAGTCATGTTTGTTTCCAAAATGCAGGCTTCCTTGCCTGGATCCGGATGGTACTGTATATAGTAGTCATGTTTGTTTCCAAAATGCAGGCTTCCTTGCCTGGATCCGGATGGTACTGTATATAGTAGTCATGTTTGTTTCCAAAATGCAGGCTTCCTTGCCTGGATCCTTCACCTGTTTTCATTATCAAGGGTTTCATTTCAGTTTCCCCACTTCAAGAAGGATGATCTGTCTACCTGAGTTCAATAGTTGGTTGCATTCATTGATCCACCTGTTTTTGCCTTATTTATCCTTTATTTGCAGTTTGAATGGTCCAGTTTTTGGTCATTAACTATTGCAACAGAAAGACAAAAGTGGATGATGTAGGTGGAAAATCAGCTGTAGTATATTGTTATGTTTAGCATATCTGGGATCTGGGATGCTAGTTTCAGTCCAACAACAAGACACAACAACAGTGGCCAACTGGATTTATAGTAGGATCTTGCACTGTTCCAATTGCGGACATCTGCTGTGTTTTAGCTTTAGAGCTTCTTTTCAGGTTGGGTTTGTTTGTTTGTTCATTTATTGTGCTGCTCTGCCTGGTGACTGTGAGTGTCTCCTGATGGCAACCCTGTGCTGCAGTGGAACTACAGTTTGACTTAGCAGGCATTTGTGATGGTCTTCAAGGAGTTTTAGTGTTTTATCAACACGTGCCTATGAAGCAGCCCATGGGAAATCCCGTCTCTGGCACAGTTGAGCAGAAACTATTGATCACATATTTGTTTTGTTGTCGACAGGATCCCAAAGACCCATACCGAGATTTTTTTTCTTTGCTGCTGGCTTCAATGTATTGCTTATCAGTGCAAGAGCAGTCAGACTGGCATCAAGGATGTTACATCCATAGAGCTTCTGTCATGGTTGTCTCCTAATACATGGGAGAGCCTTTTGACAAGCATACAGAAACATACTTATGTAGACTTAGTTCTCCCTTTCCTAGTGGAACATTGGGTGATTAGCCCCCTCTATCTACTCCCATCGCTGGCAACCGTTCTTATACTCATTGAAGGCTTCCGTAAAATATGTCACAAAAAGATGTCACATCTGCAAAAGCCCGAGGGGGGGGCGGGGGGGGGATGCGAAGCGACAGTCCATGCTGTTCTCAACTCCACCCCCGCCCCTCTCTACCTGTGTCTCTCTTCCACTGCCCCTCTCTGTCTCTCACCAAAAAAAGTCGCTAAATTTGTCGCTAGTCGCTTTTGTCTCTTTTCTCGCTAGGGGGGTCCAGAAAGGAGCTAAAAATAGCGACAAAGTCGCTAAGTTGGCAACACTGACCACGAAGCCGGATTTCGTTTAATCAAGACCTGTTACCATGGTAATTTACTCTGAAAAACTATCCTGCTCCGGAGCAGGAGAACTGTCTGGATTGAATCTGATCCTGTAAACAGCACCACCCACTGGCCAATCAGATGTCCGGAAAAACAATGACCCGCCCATTCCTCCTCGTAAGACAGGTGGTGGGGAGAGTTTTTTATCTCCCAAAACTTTATTGAATTGTCTGTGGTACAAAACAAATGTATCGTCATTGACATTTAACCATTATATGGTGAGGAGAGAGTTACGGCGTGAGAGAATCTTCCGGGACCGATCTGACCCGTTAAATTTGACTGAATTTGACTGATTTTCACACCCTGGACCACAGACAGTCTACATCACCCTGAGGTTCTTTGACACGAGTCGTTTCCTTTATTCAGTGGGAGATGAAACACCGTCTGTCGGTGGTCCACCAAGTCACCTGAGACCTCACTGATTCTTCACGAGACACTTTCATACATGTGGTTCAAATGTGAACAGTGTCATCTCCACACATTCATGGTGTTTGAGGGTTCCCCCTCTTTTTTGAAGAGGGAGATGATATTTTTGTTCTTTGTCCCTGATCATCTCTAACACAGATCCATCAGATTTGATTCAGACTGTAGGTGTCAGGTAGCTTCCTTCTTTGTGTCACATCTGGGGAGGAGTCAGGTGGGGGGGTACTTGAGGGAAGTAGTAAAATCAGCTGTTGTACCGGCAGAATGTATGAATGAACTGGGGGGTGGGGGGCGGTGGCTGACCGCTAACTTGTTTGTTCACTGGCTTGCACTGTGTTTTAAGGGTTTTTTGTGGGATTCACTGTTTGGATTCTACCCTTAATAAATGAAAGTAAACAGCAGACGTTGGAGCCTGTAGTTTTTATAGTTTAGTCCAAATGGAAGCACCGTGAAATCCCCTTTGCCCCGTGTTCAGCCTCCTGACGACTCGTGGGTTTTCATAGTCTCCTAATACAGACGATCAACTTGGTATATTGATATGAATGAATTGAATTTCAATACTAAAATTGACGCTTTCGTGTTTTTATATTTGTTCTTTTAACTGGGAAAAAATAAATAATGTGATTTCAAGGGATCCACGGATGTTGTAGGTTCATTGAGGCATTAATGAGCAACATACACATTTACACAGTCTGAGATGCGTTGTCAGCAGCTTTGTCGTCTTCTGGCAGCTTCCACGGTGTTTGTCTTTTCTACAATCACTGACTTCTCCTCCTACTTTTCCAGCATTAACCTCTGCGGCCGGTGAGAGGCGCTCTGTCTCCCGTTCGTTTCTGATTGTGATTGGTCTGCTGCCTCGAACACACCTCTTATACGTGCGCGTTCACACCAAGACAATACCAAAACAGAACCATGACAACATCATCTTTGGCCTACATCTATTCCCCTTGCCCCCTCTGGCACCCAGCATATATATTGGACAGAAACATCAATAAGTCAAACACGTGGATGATCCCAGAAGCAACGTTGTTGAGGATGGATGAGCTGAGTCTTAACCTGAAAAGTCACAAGTAATGTACAAAAAGAGATATGTGAAAACAGCAGTAATGGTGATTGGACTCTGGATTGCTCCTGTAGCCACGTCATCTGTGCGTGAATGTTTCAGCAGCTTGACACTTTGTACAGCAGCTTATGCCAGCAAGTATGCACAGTAAATAAGGCAAAAAAGTGCTTTGAGTATTATTAAGGTATAAAAGTGCCATAAACCGGTATTCTTTTACTGTACACCACTAAGGGCTTTTAAATCCAGTCCAGACAATATTTCAGACTTGAAATGTGAAACTACAGGGGCAAGAAAAAGTATGTGAACCCTTAAGGCTTTCTTGGATTTCTGCATAAATTGGTCATAAAATTTTTTAAATTAATTTAAGTCACAAAAATACAATTGTACATTCTCCTAAAGTAATACTCCACAAATTTTTTGGGGGGGATTTTTGTTTAATGAACACAAGATGTTAACATTCACATTACAAGTTGGAAAAAGTATGTGAACCTTAACATTTAGTAAATGGTTGACCCTCCTTTTGCACAAATAACCTCAACCAAACGTTTGCTATAGTTGCAGATCAGACCTGCACAACGGCCAGGAGGAATTTGACCATTCCTCTTCACAGAATTGTTTCAGTTCAGCAGTATTTTTTGGTTGTCTGGTGTGTATGGCTCTCTTGAGCTCATGCCACATCATCTCAATGGGGTTGAGGTCCGGACTCTGACTCTGACCCTGACTCCAGAAGGCGGAAAATGTTTGCATGTGCCAGAGATGTTTGTAAGTCTTTGGCTGATGCTCGAGGATTTCTTCTCACCTCACTGACCATTCTGCGCTGTGCTCCTGCAGTCATCTTTGCAGGATGACCACGCCTGGAGAGAGTGGCAACTGTCTTGAACTCCCTCCATTTGTAGATGATCTGTCTAACTGTTGAGACATGGACATCAAGGCTTTTAGAGATACTTTTGTATCCCCTACCAGCCTTATGCAGCTCAACAATTCTTGCTCGCAGGTCTTCAGAGAGCTCTGAAGACCTGGGCATGGTTCCCATCAGACGATGCTTCTTCTGAGAAGCCATTTCAAAACTAGTGTTTTTAAAGTTTTTAAAGGGCAGGGCAGCTTGATACGACTCCTGCAAACTCATCACACCAATTGAACTCTGTGTTGGATGACACCTGACTCAAATTAGCTCTTGTAGAAGTCATTGACCAAGGGGTTCACATACTTTTTCCACCCTGTACTGTGAGTTTTTTACATGATGTGTTCAGTGAAAAGATGAAAATATAAAATTTTGTGCTGTATTAGTTACAACAGAAGTTCTTTATCTATTGTGGTGACTTACATGAAGATCAGGCCACATGTTATGCCAAATATATGCAGAAATCCAAGAAATCCCAAAGGGTTCACATACTTTTTCTTGCCACTGTACATGCAACAGAACGGTCTTTGCAAGACCTCATGAAAACCAACAATGGGTGCATTTGTGACAAATGTCACACCAGCCTTCTGTAATTTCACTCAACTGCTTCCAGACCTATTTGACCAGTTCGAGCAGCTGATAACCACTCATTCAAAGGCAGAAAACTAATTGCCATCCTGCATTCAAAAGTCAGCCATGTTTGTTGTCAGCTGATTGGTCAGCTGAGGTGCCATGTGGCCATTCTAGAGTGTTTGGTCTGAACTGGACTGTAGCTTCACCTGGGGCCTCATGTACGTGGATTTCATACTGAAACCTGGCGTAGGCTAATATCCACAAAACTCCAGATTTCCTTTGTTCATCTCAGTCAACATGGAGTTGACCACACAGTAACAGACCACGCCCTCTCTATGCTTTCATTTTCATATGCAAACTAGTGTAGTGTACACACCTTACACATGGATTTCCCCTCTCTGCATGATGACAAATTAAAGCCGTAATCAACACTTGGAAAAAGGTAAATTTCATAGAATATGATTTGGAGACGACCGTGAATGAATTTGAGTCACGTATACATGTTTTTGTTTTTTGTTTTTTAATCACCATGCTGTTCTCTGGCATTAAGGAATGAGATGGTGTGTCCAAACTTTTGATTGATAGTGTATAGTCCTTTTTTTATTATTATTATTTGTGCAACAAATAAAATGTGTTCATTACGCATTCACAATAAATTGTGTTCATTGTGTCCATACAATGGTCTGCTGCTCACAATTTATATATGTGTAAGTCTGTGCATAATCATGCACAGGATATGCACAGGATATTTTTCAGGATATGAAAAATGAAATTAAAATCCATTTCATTTGAACTCTGACAGAAACCAAATGGTCAAAGTATAAAACTGTACTTCAGCCTTCAATTTGAACAAAACAAAACACACTTCTCTGGTGTAGTCTGCAGACTTAAATCTAATTTTAGGAAGGATTCACTGCAGAGCTGTTGTATTGTACTGCAATAGTTGCATTTTGGTTTCAGGTATTAGCACGTGTTTGACAGCATCAATTGGAGCACAGCACAATGAGATTCCCCAACTTGCTTTCATTTTTAAGAACCATGGGGGTATATGGAGAGATAGTTGTGCAGACTATGAAATCAGTCCTAATTGGCTGGCAGCCTTCATGAAGTTTTTTCTGGGGAGCTCTATTGATTATTAAAAAGCAGGCTGCATCAAAGAGCCATTTGCCATTCAGACTCAACTCCAAAAACACTGACACGAACAGATACTATACATCCTTGACTTGCCACACTCACGAATGCAGCATTCGTAAAGAGAATGATAGATTTACAATGATTGGGGGAAAAAAGCAGTAGAGTGCAGATGGTGTGATTTTTATTCTTAAGAAAGTTTTCCTCCTTTTTATTCTGCATCAGTACCCAAATACCATTAGGATGTATTTTTGGGAGAACTCACTGAAGTCCAGTATCTCAGTGTGGAATCTGTTTTGCGTGTCCTTTGAATCGTAAGCGACGGAGATGCAGTGGGTGTTTTTCTCTCATTGTTACGCTTTCTGTTCTGCTCTGGCCGGTGTGGTGTTTGAAAATTTGAAAAGCCTTTGTGAAGACGCTTGCTAAGCAGGATTTCCTTCCTGCCTAAACAAAGGAAAGCAAATACTGATATGTAGACTCATACATTGAATTATAATCGCTGTGTGCCTATAGCACTGTAATTTTCATTCATGCATAGTGACACACACACACACACACACACACACACACACACAGACACACACAAATCTGCCTGCTCTGTCAGCTAATGTGAACCGGATAGAGACTGTCTTTGGGATGTGGTGCAGCTACTGTAGAGTATTGATTCCAAAACCTTTTAGCGCGTGGCTAATTTTCCATATGGGACCACTGCATGTGGCCCGGGGCTCCGGATGGGTCAGGCAGTGTTATGTTTGCAGTATGTGGCTAATCCGTGTGTGTGTGTCTGTGTGTCTGTGTGTGTGTGTGCGCCACTCTATGAACAAAGTTCGGTAATGCAGTGACAGGCAGGCATATCTTTTCACATCTGTAACATGTACTTGATGCACTACTTACAGCAGGTGATGCATATCAATTTTTCATGTATATTATCTTACTTATGTTAAGTGTATCCTACATGATTTAACTAATAAAACATCACCCAAGCAACGTGGTGGCACAGTCGTTACAACTGTCACCTCATAGCAAGATGGTCCCTGGTTTGCTTCCTGTGCTGGGATCTCTCTGTGTGGAGTTTGCATGCTCTCCCCATGTCTGTGAGGGTTCTCTAGGTTCCTCCCACCTCCAAAAGCATGCTAAGGTTACTTGGTGACTCTAAATAGCCTGTAGGTGTGAGAAAGAATCCTGTTTTTTAAAAGGAAAATAAGTCATGTAATGTTCCAGGGTCCTCGAAAGGGTTAGTGTAATACACTAGTTGGGATATTATTGTAACTTGAAAAGAAAAGCTCATATTTGCCATATAAATTTCAAATGCATTTATGTTGCATTGGACGTTTGAATCAGTGTACATTACGTCTTTAATACAGACATTTGGATCAGTGTGTATTACGTCTGTATCACAAACGTTTGAATCAGTGTATATTACGTCTGTATTACAGACGTTGCGGTCTGTTGTTAATACGTTGACTGTGAACTGATCTTTATTCATTTCTTGTTGTGCATATTACTTTGTCCTGGAACTGTGCACATTTATTACCTTTGAGCATATCATAGCCAGGAAAACTATAAAATGATAGCAGATTACAGCAGAGATTCTGATCTAATTCCGCATCTTGATGATTGGAACAAAGCTGCCAGCTGGAACAGATATTTACACCTGCCAAGCGCTTAATGCCGGCAGATTGAGTTTCGTGAAGATGTGGCTGTGCTCTGATTGGCACCAGCCTCCAACAGCGATCATGACTGTACCCAAACCAAACGAAGCCAATCAGAGGGACAGAACAGTGGAAAATGACATTCATTCTCTGCTGAAGTACCGCTGGAGCACCAAAAATCGTGTAAAACAATAACTGTCAATTTACTGTCATTGGTCATCGTCAAAGATGAAGAAGAAGATACTGCACTTGGGAATATGCATGTCAGTGAACAACTGCCCACACCGGACACAACACCTCTGCATAAACTCAGAAGAGGCCGCAGATCACCAGACACGTTGGTGACTGGGTCAGTCACTAATCATTGTACGACCAGGACTTTGCCTAAGGGTTGGGTGGAGGCCGATGGCTGCCCTCCTCGGATGCCTGAGTTGGGGTTTTGGGAACATTGCCGCCTCTCTCGGGTGAAAGAAAAGAGTTCTGACATGTAACACTGTGTGTGTGTATCACACACTGATTGTAATCGTTTGTTAAAGAAAGTATTTGTTTACTATGTGCATGAGTAATAGATGTGGTTGATTTGGTGCTGTGAGGAGGAAACATCACCGACTGACAGTTCATTCACTGGGGTCCATAGAGGTGTCGTGTGTTCAGACTTTTCCTTTTCGTCACGGTCTCATCAACCAGTGGTGGGGGGTCTGAGCCCGTCTCTGCGTTTTTCTTGTATTTAGTGCAACTTCACTTAATACATTGCATTGTTTTGTTTGGTGGCGCAGGAGCAGAAGATGGCTGGAATGCATCAAATCTACAGCTCTAAAAATATTGTTCCCAACAGCTCGCTTCTTCTACAGTGTGAGGTGCACAGAGATCAACATACACACACTACGTTCTCCGGCCACCTTGTTCTCCTCTTCACCTGCATATGTTTATTGATAATTGATGATAAAGTAGACAAAGAGCCGTGAAGCTCTGAACAAGTGAACTCTCTGATCTATGAATTTGACTAAGTTCAGAACAAACCAGCACATAGAAACATGTTCCCCCATCAAACATAGAGTGAATCTCAGGTGTGAGATTCCACTGATTGATGCAGTAATTCAGAAGGTATTAAAGTGTTAACATCACTGTGATGGCTGTAAACATACTGCAGCAATGCTTGTGCGTAATACAAGGGTGTCAGTAATATGCTTCGTGTTGACTATATATGCCTAAAGTGGACTGTTCAGGGTGGTTAAGAGGCGGGAACCCGTGTGCACAGTGTCAGGTGGTGTGCTTGATTGTGATTAGAGCATTTCCTCAGCGTACTTTTGGGCGTAAATACACTTTTAGAAACGTTTCTATGCAGAGTTTCATAAATGAGACCCCTGGTTTTCTGATGTTTGGATAAATCAACAACTAAGTTGCCAGACGACCATCAATGATAGAGAACGATCTTTGTTAATCTGTTTTCATGCCACCGTGTCAGCTGAAGTTCTACTGCACATGTCTCCCCAATGATTAAGCTGCTACATAAAAATAATCCTCAACAGCAGAGATCTCATTAATAACAGTGTGATGTCTCTTAGACCGGAGTCACATGATGTTTTAAAATTAAGATTGAGTTATTATGAATTACATAATTCAGAATTAAAGCGTTTTCCCTCAAGTTTACATGGAAATAGTAATTCCAAATTGAGGTTTACATGGAAAACACATTTGACTGGCTTTATTCAATTGATCTGACAACTGATTGGACAGGGGGCAGACGTCTTTGAACGTCTCCTGGTAAAAAAACAAACTTACTCAGAAAGCAGCAACATGGAGGATCACATTATTAGCACCCTGTTTGGATTTGTTTTGATGTTATTTTTGAAGCAGCACCACAGCATCATATCGATTGTTTTCTTTGATCTGCTGAGGAGTAGGAGGGAGCGTTGTCTTTTAACATGGCTCATATGCGGAAAACATACACTGGTTCATTAAGGAAGCACAGACGTTTTTGTGTCTTTTGTCTTATTAGAACGTTTATTGAAAGAGCAGGACTGTGCCGGATGGAGAGACCAGGTGGTCCTTTTAAATCTGATTTCACTTTAGTTCTGAATTAAAGAGGAATTGAACTTCTCATGTAAACGACTGACTGACTGTCAAACCTCCACATGAGGATGGAAGCTAGACTGAATCATGTTGTAACGGGGGCACACAGATACACTGTGTGTGTGTGTGTGTGTGTGTGTGTGTGTGTGTGTGTGTGTGTGTGTGTGTAAAAGAAAATGTGGCCCTGGTTGCATTCAGTTTGTGAGTGGCCGTGACATTTGCTTTACAAGGTGTGGAGGAGCGTGACGCAGTCTCTGATGGGGTCTGTGAGCAGTTATCACATTGACTCCGGGCCACGGGTTCTGCAGCTTCTCCAGTCCACTCATCCCCTCGTTCACCTCCTGCACCTTC
>CAAKHB010007654.1:55461-69773 GCA_901007665.1 Aeoliscus strigatus
TTCCCTTTTTCTGTCTGCCCTCCCCTCCCTTTCCCTTTCTCCCAACTTTGTTCTTGGCCCACTGACAGTCTTAGCCACATCCTCTCTGACCCACTCTGCTTCACGCTACCTCATCCAACTGCTTAGCTTTATCTTTGTCACCTCCTCTTCCCCAGCCTCCTTCTTTCAGAGAGAAGCATGCAGTGGTGTTTGTGGATGTCCTCCTGTACAGCTCAATGGCAGACCTCGTGGTTGTTTCAGATATACATTCATGAACTGAACTGAATTCTTTGTGTGGTCATGAAATATTCAGTTTGTTTTCACTGGGCCGGAGTGCCAAAGATGGGGTGGGTGGGGGTGTGTGGTTGAGAGAGATCGGAGTTGAAAAGAAACGAGGCAGTAGCTGTTAGCTGAGGCATGCGGGTGAACCTCCTTATAATTCAAGTCCACACTCATGTTCCCAGGCAGTGAGAGAGAGAGAGAGTGAATGTGAGCTGTAGTGAGAACGCATACGGACACATCTGGAGTCAGCTTGTCATTATGTCATCGGTATATTGCTAGTATTATTAAAGAAAAAGATGTATTGATGACGAATGGCTTATTGTTAACATATACTGACGTCCACCAAGAAGGTTAGATTGTGTCTGTCTGCTTACAGTATTGGGGAGTAATGTCGTAATGCAAACATTCATGATTACACTTTTGAGTTTCATTGGAAAAAATTCCGCAAAAACGTGCTAGTTACTTTGCATTTCCTTGTTCTTTTCTTTTGTACCCCCACCAAATGACAAAAATGCTTTGACTACTCACCAGTACACCAGCATACACCAGTATAACACACCTATATGTTGGATAATATAATTTTTGTCCTGATTTAGCATGTGAATGAATGCTAATGATTTTAATTGACATTTTAACATGAGAGACAGTCGAGAACATTCCTTCACATTTAGAAAATTTATCAAATGAAATTAGTTACATTACTCATAAAATCATTGTAAATAGTTACACTACTACTGCATTTTAAACAGGGGGACTTCTCATTGGAACCAGACCAAGTAACTTTCCCAACTAAACTCATTGTCAAAAACAATTTACTGACAAATTGATCTCTGTTGGGGGTCAGCAGGACTGCGTGATGTAAAACTCACCTCCAGGCTCACAGCACGTGATTTCACGTCCAGCAGAACATGGGAACTGCTAATGATATATGACGCTAACTTTAAGGTGAACAACCTGACTACGAGGGTATCACTTATTTTAAGGGAAGGCACAACCGAACACAATCGAAAATGTCGAGTCATCACATTTAGGGGTGACACAATCAAGGTGTGACTTTGTAAAAATAACAATGCACGTCTGAGCTCAAGGAATCTTCTTGATTTAAAGCAGTAATAAATCTTTTGCTTTATTTTCAGGTAATAATTTAGCTAATAACTGATCAACTTCCTTCACTTATAATTCCTTTGCCTGTATCATACTCTTGAAGTTGATTGTGAAGTGAACTGCATTTTGTTCAGAAGTTCGGCAACTTGTCTTAATTTGTTCCCTGAATGCAGATCTCATCAAGTGCATCTGCCCACATGGTTCAATCCTGTGTGATGTAATAAGGAGGAAATCTCTCCCTGATTCTGTCTCAGCTATCTAGGGAATCTTTTTTGCTGTTTTGCAAACCATCTTAGGTCACATAAGTGTTAACTGTCACATCTTGGCTGCTGCTATTTGTCTGATATCTGTCTCATTTGTGACATTGCATTGGCCAGTTTTGCAGGATGTGACATCTAAAATGGTTTTGGAATGTCTTTATAAAAATGCAACACTGAACCATGTGCACGCAAGATCAGGACACAGGTAGAGTTATCCGCTCAATCCATGACCGTATCAGGGCTACCTGACATGCTCAAATGGGATTAAATGCCGTTGAGCATCCAGTAGGTGGAGCAAGCATCTGTAGAGCAGGATAATTCACTTCGTCGTATCCTTTGCTGGATGGTTCCAACACATTCTGAGCATAAAGTTATTTCAACCCAAATAGTCAATCGGATCATCCATACAAGTATGTGCGTATACACGTCTCTGTTCTGAAATACTGCATGAAAAAAGACCTCATCATGTTAAAACAAAAAAAAAAACTTTTTAATGCAGCTTCATACACAGTCAGAACATTTTACATTTTATGATTCTTGTGACTTTCCCGCTTTGTTGTAGCTATATTTTATGGATTTTTCAACAAAACTTTTGTTTTATTGAGATACTGGAACTGTGTGTGTACCTCAGAGTACATGGAGCTCCAAAATACACTAATGAAGCCCACATCAATTACAGCATGGAATTGCTCTCGGCAGGAATGTGTTTCTGTGTGATTTCCAGCCTCAGATCCTCCTGCCAAACCTCTCTTCGATCGCTGCTGCACAGTGAACTTACCTGCGTCATAAGTTGTTGTTGATATAGCGCTGTTGTGGCGCTCACACTCACTCTCCCACAGCGCCTTTATTTTACGGGTTGAAAAAGAATAATGTTTTCCTTTGGAACCAGGTTGTTCCAGAGAGTAATTTACCATTTTCAAAATTCACATTTTACAAGAGGTAGTTGTATCTCCATAAATCTGGGATTTCTAGAGCTGTGGGACAATCATTAACGTTCTCCCCACTTCCCCCCCCCATTCTTTTGTGCCCTCTCTTGATCACCAAGAGAATTTCAGTTTAAACTACAAACAAAAACATAAAACATATTCTGTGACCAGGGGCAGACTTCTAGTGCGTTCCACTGTCAGTCCGAGTTGGAAATTTAGTTGTTTTACGAGATGTAACCAGTGAACTCCTACATGGGGCCAACTCAGTGGATCCTGAGCAAAATGGCATCAGTAGTGCAGCATTATGTGATAGTATAAACTGAATTTTATCTCAAAGGTAATTTATTTCAATGACTGTTTACATTTGTTGCACATGGAATACCACAGAACGTGTTGATTATACTGCTATAAACTATACTTGGCAAACAATTCAGCTTTTACTCAGGAATGATGGCCCCATGAGTTACCAACTCCGACATCCGCTGCAAGAATGCTCCATTAACATACGGGGCCCCCAACCATTAAGGGGGCCCACAACAATCAGCCCACTGCCCAAAAAACTGCCACTGTCTGTGACTTTGACTATACGGTTATTGCTTAATCTGTCCGTGAATAAGGAAGTACTCTCTTGCTATCCAATAATTAAAGTGAAGAGTTTAAGCCGTAAACTTAAAGACAACGCAACGTCAACTCACCTACCAGCTGAACTCATTATTCGCTATATAAAATACGACACTATCCTTTAAATACTACTTGTGTCTGCAGAAACCAAGGCTCGCAGGTTATAGTCTCATTTTAAGCTTCATTAAGTTTTCTTCATAAAATACCAATATACATGTAGATGTAAACCAGTAGATCTTGTCACTTGCAGAGGACACTTAGAAGTAAATGTTGACTTATATGAATGCAAATTCCTGACACATATTTGTGTGGAAGCCCCCCTTTCGTAATCGCCTGCATGTGTCATTTCACATTATCCTGTGCAACAGCAGATGGAGAGCTTCCATCTGTGTTTGTCCTGAAGTGCTTGCTGGCTGGAGGCTGTTGGGTCAGCATGAACAATGATGGCACTGAGAACACCATGGAGCACAACTCGTACTTAAGATTTCACTTAATAATTCATCGAAATGCCAGCATTGTTGCATGGCGCATTTCCCCTCCGTCACATTCCAGATGCACATTCACTGATGCCCTTAATTATCAGCGTGAATCTAACCTGTAAAACCTGATGAACCAACATGAACTGTGGATTTGCTCTGCAGGTCAGTGTGGGCACAAACTGTCTATCACATGGGTCCATCTAATATCGTATAGAGCCTAGTACAGTCTGTGGGGCTTAACAGGACGATGACGAAGCTATACCATAAAAATGGTTGTCTGCAAATTTCTGTAAATGTAAAATTCGACCTTTCTTCATGTTAGCATAACATTTAAAGGTGGAATTTGTAGAAGTGTCATCTTATTTATGCCAACACCAGATGGCAGTAATGACCAAAGAGGGCTAGTACCTGACAATTTTTGTTGGAAATGTGGAACAAAGGCAGGGAATTATCTACATGTGAAATGTAATTTGATACAAGCATTTTGGGTGAAAGTGATAGAACATCTGGGGAAGTCTCTGGATGTAGAGATTCTGGGCTCTTCAAAATTATGCTTATTGGGCGACCAAACATAAATAATGGGCGTGTTAAAACAGGATTTTGCAGTTATAAAGGTTGGGATGGTCACGGCAGCCTGATATATCCTCAGGTTATGGAAAAGTACATTCCCACCAGACTATAAAAAATGGGTTGAAACTGACAGGAGTGTCATAGTGTCATACGAACAGATGTTAGCCAAGCCAAGTTAAAAAAAAAAGTAATGAGCAACCATCCTGAATCCGAAGTGGGGAAGGGGAGCTGGGGGACAGGCTACAGTTTCTGCAGGAATTTTGGTGACAAGGCCAGGACACATTGAAAAGAAAAGACAGAACGACATGAAGAGGAGAACAGGGATTCTCCAGAGGACCATGATCCTCAAAGAGGTAGATTATTCATGGACTCCATGAATAATCTGGGATTGTTCATACAAACCTTGAAATTATAGGTTTAAATAGACCATAGGGAAGGAGTCTGGGACTTCCTGAGTCAGGGAGTCAAAGACCCTTTTAATTATTGGTTTTAAATAGGCAATAAGAAGGGAGTTGGGGACTTCCTGAGTCAGGGATTGAAGCGTCCTTGTAACAACCTTAAACTAATCCCCCAGGCCTAATTTAACAAAAAACAGAAAGATAAACCTAGGATTAAAAGTATTTGAAATAAAAAAAAAGAAAAGAAATATATTAAAAAAAGGGGGACATGGGGAATTACTGTAATTTAGAGAGAAGAAGAGTTCATTTATTGAGGAGATAAAAAGCACATGCAACAAAAAGGAGCACAAAATGTGAAATATTTGAAGAAATAGGAAATTGGATGTGGAATCATGGAAAAAGTTAATACAAGACATTGAACAATTGTCAAAAGGGAGTCAGAAGATAACAAGTAAGAATGGGTTATGGGAAGCCAAGGAGTGGTTGGCGGAAGCGGAAGGGAGACGGTGGGGAATGGAGAAGAAAAAACTGAAAACAGAGAACATAAAGGAGAAACAAGGAAGGAAGAAGGAAGGAAGGAACAGGATTCTTCTAACAACCTGTTTTATATATCCTGCATACACCGAGAAGATAATGAATGCACTCTTTTGGGACCTCGACCGGGTCCTCCTCCATACCCTCGAGACTCTCTCTGAGTGGCCTGGACAAGGAGATGGAGAGGAATGCTCCAACTGTGGCTGGAATGGTCACTGGGCTTGACGTGACTTTCCTGAGCCACCCACAAGAGATGGAGAGGAGGACGCGGTCGACGACCAGGAACCCCAGGAAATCTGGGAAGAGGCTAAACCTGACAAGAACAACCTACAGGTCACGCACCAACACACATACACACTGTGAGGAGCTTAACCTCAATTCAAACACAGAAGAACAAATACTGTCATTTGGAACAGCAGACAGACATGAGTAAAAAGGTGAGAACTCTTCTACCAAGTTCAGATTAGTAGTAATATATAATAATAGTACTGTAATAACAATAATACTGACACACAAACTTGCAGCATAAGCTAAGTCTTACACCACCTGTCTCCATTCATGTACAAACATAACATACAGAAGAGATGATCCATATGGGGCAAAAGTAGAACTAGAAGAAGCGTGGGGAAAACCAGGTTGTAAACTCCCTTTATCTCTCTACCTCTTTAATCAAGGAATATGACAACACCACACACAGGTTGAGTTAAGTACATGCACATCAGCAACCATAGATACACAATTGACAACATCTGTTCCCTCCAGCCCTGTTGGGAACCAAACCACCAATGTTCCAGCCGTACAATGGCAACTACACCTGAATAGGTCGACAAGTAGGCAATGGGCCGAACGTTGGACAGTAACAAAGCTGTAATGAGACGCTGTATGTGTCCGCCAGGACTCAACTGTCACTGATAGCATGGTGAAACACAAATTCCACTAGTAAGAGCCTCTGGGAAGTGCAGATTCCTCCCGAGATCAACCTCCATCTCCCAACCTGGGGCCGACTGCAGGAGGTTTTGCTTGGCTTGGCCTTGAACTACTGGTCTATGACCCTCTTTTACGAAGGTGATGGTGCTCGGCAGTGGTCTAGTTTTGGCTGGATGTTTCTTTCTCCTCTCTTGCTCCAAGATCTCTGCAAGCAGTGCCAACACCTTGTCATGGCGCCACCTATATCTTCCCTGGGTCAATGCTGTTTTGCACCCCGAAAGAATGTGTGCCATGGTTCCTTTACCGCCACACAACTTGCACAACTGGTCCTCCCCCCTACCTGTGCAAGTTGACAGGGGTCGGTAAGGTATCGTACACTGCTCGGAGCAGAAACGAGATCCGAAAAGGCTCCAGCCTCCACAGTTTGCTCTATGTGATAGTTCTTTTGGGAAGGTCCCAACTTGTCCAGGCACCTTGAGTTGCAAGCTCAACAGATTTTGCTCTCCTCCCTCCTTCCTCATGGTTTTGAACCTCGTCCTGGATCATGGATCTTTTCCCTTGGAGTGGACTCTGACCACTGCTGAAAATGTGATGTTCCTAGACCTTATCTTCCAGTGCTGGCGGCTCACTTCCTGTCGAATCTTGTTCTTATTCCTGCTTCCCTAATTAGTTGATCTTGTGAGTCCCTATATGACAGGGACATATGACTCCTCCACAACAGAGGACAGAGGGAGCTGGAGTTGACCCGCCCTTATTTAGAGCCCCATACCTGTAAAGCTTGGGGGTACTACCAACCATCTCCGAAGGTGCTTGTTAAACTTCCTCTCCATTGCTTCAACTGATGTTATAGGCACTTCGTACATGGTGAGAAGCCACATAAGTATTTGGAGTAGGCCATGCTGGCAGATCCACCATTTATATTTCCCAGGCAGGCCAGACTTGTCAACCTTCTTCAGCCATTCTTCAACTTGTTTTTCAGTGTTCGAGATACTGTTTTTATCTATCAGGGAATCATTATACCACTTTCCAAGGCACTCCTGTTCTGGTATTTCTACAGTATATTATTAGATATAGCAATATTCTAGCATCAAAATGATTTTTTTCGCAGAGATTTTCACTGATTCATAATTGTTTTCTTTTCTTTTACATAAATCAAAAAATATTGGCTCCCCTAATATTACGCATCTTTTCTGTTCTACCTTGCAGTGACTTCTTCATGACCTCCTATGGTCAATGACCTCTCAGCACCAGGAAAGCAACTAGGATACACTATATTTGATTGGATTTCTATTTAATTTGTGCCTTTTCTTAGTGCCTTTGTATTTGTTCATGGACATCTTTTATCAATAAACCTTTGTGTCCAAGGTTTGTCTTTGTAGCAGAACATTTTTACAATAATAATCTGTATTTTAATTTCTGTGCAATGGTGTATAAATACTACACACATTCCCAAACAAATGATGCCTCTACATTTAAATGATTTGGTATTTTAATGCGGCATCCTATGGTCAATCATTTTCAGTATTTACTGCATGAAGACATTGAAGGGATGACATGTAGCTGGAGGAAGTGGGGTAACAACCACACCATGCGCCTCATAGCACGAAGGTCCCAGGTTTGATTCCTGGTCTGGGATCTTTCTAGGTGGAGTTTGCATGCTCACCCCATGTCTGGGTGGATTCTCTCCAGGGTCTCTGGCTTCCTCCATCTTTGTCTTGTAGATGTGCTTTCTGCATCCAGTACTTTCTAATTGTGTCCACAGAATATATGTCTTGGATGACCCAAAGAATGTTCCTTGTCCCACCATTCCTACAGCTTTGTTGAATGTGGAAAGCATGAAGAGTCAGAGTCAGAGTCTGGAGTCTGTCTCATCCAAACTAATAACTAGAAGCCTTTTGTTACTTGGAGCCCGGAAGCCATGTCCACACGGAAACCCAGTGGTTGTGTGAACACACCCTTTGCATTGTTTAGGCTAATTGTCCAAATGGATCCTATCACCACAGGGGCTGGTGGACTAGATAATCTGGATGTTCTGGAAAAGCCCAGAAGGACTGTCTGATGAACTAACATATCGACCAGTGAACAGCTTTCAAGCATTGGGCATATTCGAGAGAAAGTCCAAGGCTGCTTTTTTACCCTCTGTCCATCCTTGCCTACAGCTGACAATACCATCTCTACCGAAGTATATTCACTTATAAAATAGCTGAAAGGTTCAGTATGTGTCTAAAGATACTAATGCTACACTTGAACAGTTATTGCTGCCAGTAAACCAATAGCTGGTCCAATGCTAATACTGTAAATAAACTTATAGCGTCTAATGCTAATACTGTAAATAAACTCATAGCAGCTAGCACTAATACGGTAAATAAACTCATAGCGTCTAATGCTAATACTGTACATAAACTCATAGTAGCTAGTGCTAATACCATAAATAAACTCATAGCAGGTACCACAAATACAGTAAATAAACTCATAGTGGCTAATGCTGCAGATAAATTCATTGCAGCTTACATAGAGCTCTGCTGAAAACTTAACGATAGAGAAGGAAGCAGACAGTTCGGCTTTGGACTTGCAAGAAGTTCTCTCCGGGGGGAGAAGAGGACAACACCTACATATGTTACTCTGGTTTTGTTCTGCTTCGCGTCATTTTGCTTCTGTGACTCATCACATAATTTTCACCAAGCGATGGTCTCTTTGAAGGTCCGTTCTATGTTTACAGTTCTGTGTGTGGTAACAGCAAATAGTCCCCTAAAGTCAACAGCGGCCGTTCAGATCAAACTCCTCTCAGTGAGAGCAGGTAAAAGCAGGAAGCAGAGCCCAGAGCTCCTCCTCCTCCTTTGCCAACCTATCCCCTCCGCTCTGGGAGCTCAGAAGGATTTTTATCTTGTGAGCTGAAATGGTCCTCTTCCCACTCTACTAGTTGAAGTCTTTGTCAGTCCATCTCTGTAATATCATCAATTATCAAACTTTGCATGCCACCAAATGACTGTCGTAACACTCCAGTTCTGTTTTTAGGTATTTTTGGAGTATTTGTAACTGGAAAATCTTGCAAATGCTCCATATTGTTGATAAAGACTGTAAAATTTATTGGCGCGTCCTTGTCCTCTGTCCAAAAGCTTGACAGCTGCTGAGGTGCAACTCCACCATTCAGACCGACACTGACATTTTTGATAAAACCTGTGTCTGGAATCTTTGGTCTGCACTGGACTTAAAGGTTTAGCCATGATTTTGGAACAACCAAAAGGGCCCAACCTGGGTTTAGGTTCAACATATCATTTACATCTCTTTAAACCCCTCATTGGACAGGAAATGTCCCTGTCACCTCTTAGGGAGGTACGAAGGAAACAGCAGCCTCCACTAGAATGACCCTGAATGACGCATTAATGTGAGTCAGTGTGTTTGATCAACCTTACCACCACCACCCAAAACGCACACACACGCCGACACACACACACACAGAGAGAGAGTGAGAGAGAGGCATGAAGGCCAAACCCTGGCTGGCATTGATCGATCTGACTGTCACCACTCACATTTGAAGAGCAGCTGTGACCATCAGCAGAGTTCACAGTGTTTACCATGAGATGAATCATGCTCCTAAAAAATAAAATGAACATTTGATGGCTCTCTTACACACCTCCAATGACAATTCAACATGTACTTTTAGTTCTTTTCTCAGCATTCGTACTTATCTTTTGTTGTTGTTTTGTTTTTTTACCCTCCATCTCTCTGTGATCTTCTGTAACCCCCCCAATCCTATTTTCCCAGGCGAGAGATGCATGCTGCAAGAGGCGTGTGCGCTTAGTGTGAGTGAGAGCGATCGGTGTGTGTGTGTGTGTGTGTGTGTGAGAGAGAGAGAGAGAGAGAGAGACACCGATCACCTCACACAGAGCATGCTTCTGCGTCCGGCAGCCGGCAAACATGAGCCACCCAGCCCTCCACGGCAGGACCAGCAACAGCACACACACACACACCGTCACACACACGCAGCAAACGGCAGCCGGGGGTCCAGCACTGACAGCGGCAGCTCCCAGAACGAGGACAGCGGTATTCCTGTCGGTGTTCCGGCTGTTTGTCCCGGCGCAGAGTGGAGTCACGGCACAGGAACATTCATGGAGGAGCCGACAGGGAACACTGTAGTCATCCGCATTGGAATCCCAGACCTACAGCAGACGGTAGGAGCCTGCTCTGGAGGATGGAAAGAGGAGAGAGGAGGCTGCTGTCTCTCTTCCTCTCTGACAGCTCCTCTTTTCTTCTCTGGGCTTTTCCTCAGCATCTCCACTTTTGTTGTGTCTCCACTTTCCTTTACCTACCTTTCTGTCTTCATCCTTTTCCCTCCTTTTTTTGTTTTGTTTTTTGGTTTGACCAGCTGACTGGTCTCCTGTGGTCCTCTCTGCTCACCCAACCCCTCCACACACCCCTCTACCCCATTCTCCAGTGATGCCTCCTAATAAATCTAGCTGTTAATTAACTGGAGCTTTACATGACTTTGACAACTGACCACTTAGGATGAGCAGAGTGTGTGTGTGTGTCTGTGTGTGTGTGTGGGGGGGGGGCATTGTAAATCCTCAGAACCACCATAAGACACCAGTCAGTATAGTCAAACATGAATTGTGAACTCCTATCTCTGTTCATCCATCAACGTCTCTGACGATGGACCCAGAAATTTCGGATCACCCCCCATCGCCGTGAGTCCCCATCCACTCACTGTTAATTTCTTCTTTATTTCTTTAGTAACAGCACCATTCCAATTAGAATGGTGCAGACTTGAGTGGGATCGACACTCAAAAGCACAGAAGATGAAACGTTGGTCCTTTGGTGCTGATCTGTCAAACGTCCCCTCCTCGCCGGTTCTTTCTTTACTGCTCTCATGTTTTTCTTTTGGCGACACACTGATGCTATTGATCAGTCAAATTCACATGTATCTCACTTAATACTGGCACACAGTCTGCGGTTCATTTTGCCTTTTCTCTCAGACACTGATGTTTTTTTGTTGTTGTTTGTCACTGTTGATTACTTCCCCTGTCTGATGTGTCTGAAATAACCTATTGTACCTTAGCAAGGCTGTGGCACCGCATGCCAAGGACAAAGGCAGGAAAGAAAAAGAAAAGGAGTGCAGTTGAATAGAAAGCAGCGTGTTCCCCAAAGGAGCTGCAGAACACACACACACACACACACAAGCAGAGGCAGAATGCACAGATGTATTTACACAGAAATATTTGAAGTATTTGATTGATTGCAACAGTTGGAAAAGTGATTGACTCAACAAGATGGATTGGCAGATAGTAATGAGCTCATATTTCATTCACTCTGGTTTCAGAAAGGATCCCACAGTGCATCAAGTCACATCCAGCCACAGCAACAGCACAAGGGCTATCATTAAATGCAGGCTTTAGCCTTTTATAAGCAGAATTGTCTTGATCCGGTCAATTATCTTAAGGGGATGAGCTCAGATCCTTAAAGTATTAACTCAACAAGTGATGGACATGTCGCTGAGAATCACTGAGATGTCGGGGGACATGAACGTTAGCATCTCACAGTGTCGTTGTGCTACTTGACCAAATTGTATGAACAGAATGGAACAAGACTTAGTAGTTTTGGTCATATTTATAGTATTTGTGAATTTAAAAAAACGAAAAATATTTTGGGTCATTTCCTCGATCAATAACCCGACTGAACGAGGATGCAGGGCAGAGATGGTCAGACAGAGTCGGAATCCAGCGGTCCTCTGTGACTTGACTATACTGAGTAGGAGATTACACTAGAATAGTCTGCTTGAAGTAGGATTACACGTCTCCTGCTGCGTTTCAAACGTGGATCAGCAAGAAAGAAGCACCGTGGAAAGATTACGCCAGGCGACGCTTTCTTCTCAACAGTCGGAGCTGGTGCGAGCGAGGCCTCATGTGGGGTAAAGCTCCAGCTTAATAGTCACATTTCAACCCCTTCAGCTACTTCACAGCTAGTTTTAAATAACTGTACACACATATGCTGACTGATTGGCATGTAAATACATTTATCTCATTGAATTGTATTTGGAGAGAATAAACCGTTCACGTCATCAGGTTCAGTCAGAGGGAATCTAGCTGCATTTATCTCTCGTATTATTTGTTGGAGATGAAATACTTGAACTATTAAAGGTTGAATGTATTTATGTGGACATTTTACATTCAGTGAGACCATGTGTGGAGCATGCCACCTACAACCACAGTCATCAGCTACTTTCACAGTCAGACCAGTAGATGAGCTGACAGTAGGTAATGGTTGAATTTCTGCAAGATAGAAGAGCCAAAGTCCTGCGCAATGACTGATCCCAGATTGTTGATACAGAAAGAGAATGAACCCTTTCAATGGAATCTCACAGTGGCAGACTGACAAACGTCAGCTCGATCACTCTAAAACATAGTTTGCTGATGAATGAATGGCGTGTTGAACCCACCTTGTGAACCCAAATTTATGCTTCTGCGTCAAACTGGTGGTGTACGTACAGGGTCCATGTTGACGCGCTGCCTACGCTGCAGGGTACAGCGAAGCTTGACGTGCACCTCTTCCGAAATGTAGCGACACATCGCGGCTTAGGAGGACCTGATTGGACTGTTTGTGTCACGTGACACAGCTCTCGGATCAGGACTTCTGTGTTTGCCGAGAAAGTAGAACCGCCCAAAAGATGGTTTTTGACCAAGAACAGTGAGTGGAAAATGATGGCCAATTTGTGGTGTTGCTACAGTAACAGGATTCACTGACTTTCAGTCGCTATCGGTTGAAATAGACAAACAAAACACCAAAGAACTGCCTCGGAGCGGCCTGACAGCGTCTAACGAGCAAATACAACCAAAAAATGCTATTGCTTGAAATATACAACGAAAAACACTGACAACTGGAAATAAATGAAACACGGTGGCGATATTCAATGCGGAGCTACGGAGACAGACACACAAACACTAGAGGTATCCGGGTCCGTGTCAGTTCAACACAGAAACATGTTTTGGTGGCACTGGTATCTGGCTCTATTTGGGAAAGTGCATTTTTCCAAGCTACCAAGCAACACTCTGGTGTGGTGTTCTTCTGAGACCTCAGTGCTTAATTCTCTGTTCACTGATGTGCTCACGGATCCTTCCTGTCGCATTCATTGGCCTTGATCATCACTGACTTTCGTTAGCTGGTATTTAGAAATTGATGGACATCATGACTGAAGCTCAACAGTGGTGACAAAGAAATATTCATTTACCGCTTTAAGCATCACCGTCTTCCTGCTGATGAAAAAACAGATCAGTTGTAAAAATCTGTTCTACAACTCTTTCTTTAGATACATCATTTGTAGAACTATATCAAAAAGCTGCAATTGGCTTCATAAGACATTCAAAAAAAAATCGAATGAAAGCGACAGGAAATGAAAGGCAAATTACATTTTGTGTTAAAGGTTCTCTTACGGTTGGAACCCTCTGCTCACGCCTGAATGCCGTTCAGTAGGCGCTGTTGAACATTGCAGTTTGTGCGTTTGAGGTTTTCATCAGCTGGGACGTGCGCTTACAGTCACTGAGCGGTTTAATTGAGCTTCTCGCTGGCCTTGTGCTGTTCGGTCGATAGATTGATTTGGTCAGCTGATATGCACATGAAGAGAAAAATCACTGGCCAGATGTTCCTACTGCTGCTAATGGTCATAACGTGGGACTGTGTGATTAAACTACTTGTTGGATATTTATTATGTAAATTACTGTCGAATGTCAGATTAAAAACACTGTCTCCAGACTGGATGTCCCTCTCTCTTGGGGATCCTCTCCATGCAATAAATTACTGTAATTATCCAACTGGCGAAACTGTAAATTGACCCAACTTCTGCTATTGAACCCACGGCAGGTGCACAGATCAATATCAGCCCACAGAAAGTAAGAAAATCCACTTTAACAGCAGAGTAATATATCACCAAGGAAAAGGAAACAAACAAAAGATTTGAGGGAAAATGAATGCATTGAAAGGAGCAGTTATTTATTTAGGAAGTTAAAGGGACATTAACCACATAAAACCACATTACACACATACATAAAAGAAAGTTATTCAAAGCAGGAAAGTGAAATCAAATCTAAAAAGTGTCACACTGCCACAGCCACTTATCGGCTAACGGGCAGTCACAGTTCCTCTGTCTTTCATTTGTGGATCACCGTCTTCCCCCAGAACTGGCAGTTGCCTGTACAACCACCATGTACAAACGGGAGGTGGGGTATGTGTGTGTGTGTGGGG
>CAAKHB010007654.1:69793-80486 GCA_901007665.1 Aeoliscus strigatus
GGGGGGGGGGTGGGGGGGGGGGGGGGGGGGGGGGGGGGGGGGGGGGGGGGGGGGGGGGGGGGGGACTCTCTCATGTCGCCCTGTTGCTATTTTTAGCTTCATTCACAGTGTCAGTGGGGACAGAAGACGTGGCTAGCATGTTCCCGTCTCCATCTGGCTCCAATACCCGTGAAGAGATTTGACCCAGTGTAACACCTAATCTCACGTCTCACTCCCCCCATTCATCTCCCTCCCTCCATCTGCTCACCTGGTCCCACCCAAAGATTGGAGAGAGAGAGAGAGAGAGAGAGAGCAGGGTGTGTTATGTTCAGACAAAGAGAGGAATGTGTGAAAAAACACAGAGGAGAACAGATGTTCCAGCACACAAATGGTGGAAATAACGGTGGAATCAGAAAGGAGGAAAAACAGAAAGAAAACGGTGCTGTAGATGTAACCCAGAAATCTGGGCGTACCAACAGAAAATTTAAAATTAAAGTCAGTGAGGACCAATCACATGGGTTTGTCTAATGTAGGCGGGCTCAGAGGCTGTGGGCGGGGCTTCAACAAGATGGCTGCTGCTGATGAGAAGGGTCGTTCGAATCGTCTTTGACGTCAGTAAAAAAACAGTAAACGTGTTGGATGTGTCTTTCAAAGACCAACTCTGACGCCAGCTTGTGCGTGGTATTTTGATCCGCACCCGTTGAGTTGACAGAACCAATAGCTTTCTACATGTGGGTCTGTTTCTCCATGCTAGCGTAAACGGTGAATCCATATTGTTTGTAAAACATGAATACTAATACATTCTGTCATAAAACAATCAATGAGTGACAGATCGAATTAAACTTTGTGATTGGTTTATGGATCCGGTTTACATTTTGTTTTTAATTAACTGTACCTGATCACTTTCCGCACGCTTCGATATTAGTCCAGTCACACTGGCTCTCTGTTACATTACAGATCTGGACAGGATGTGTTTGTGCAGAGGGAACGCCTCTCTCTGGTTTAATATTCCATTTTTCACCTGAAAGACGAGGAAGAGCAAGATTTGAATCTATCATTTTGTCTCTGAATGTCTCATATTGCCGCCCCAAGAGATGAAGTCATCTACTCCAGTATTATAACATCACATTTCATTTCTCCGTCTTATCAAGCTGAAGTAAAAATGTGTGAGCGTTACAATGTTGATGCCAGTGCTGTAATATTCTTAACTTACCCTCACCCAGTCAGACGCACTCTGCTTCCTCTAAAATCTCTAAAAAAAAAAGTAAAATGGTCAGATATGTGCAGTTGTACATACATTTTATTGACTAAAGGTGTACTCAGTGTCTCTGGGAGTGAATGGAGCAGTGGAAGGGTCGGGACGAGTGGAGGAACTTGTGATTGACAGCGGTTTTGAAATATACACTGCAGTGGAGTGTTAAAACTGACAGAGAGCAATAACGAACTGTATATCAGTTCAAAATATATTAAATATATCATTTCCATCATTCAGTGACATTTCTAAAATGTCAAGAGTTCCAAGGAGAGACTGGTGCATTTCAGCACGTCAGGAAGCGCCAGCGAACAGATGAGTGGAGCACGAGGTTCCAAACGTACCTTTAGTCACTCAGATACACTCAGAGACTTTTAGTTACACTGAAGTTTAAATGCTTCCGATGGCACACTGGGATTTAAAGGGAACTTTGAAAGGATTAACGGCATATTTTTGGGGGATTTCAGACAAATATAACAGCTGATTTCTCAGTTTGATTCAGTATATAATCTCAAAATTTGTGGAAAAATTACTAATGGTATTAGATGTCTTCCAGTTCATCTTTCATCGATGTTTCCACGTGTGTTGTTTCTGCGTGTGCATATTATCTGAGTGAGGCAGCACTGTTGAGTCCATCCCTTCGTTCCTGCCCTGAATGCAGCCAAGCTGTTTGCCTGTCATGGTGTGTGTGTGCTCATTAGTGCATGAGCGAGTGCGTTTAACTTGACATATGCTCCTTCCGTATTGTGGTCTCATGTAGGAATTCAACAGGATTGAAGAGAGAACCAGAACACCTCCTTGCAGACGAATGTCTCGCCCCCTCAAATTTTCTCAGGTTCTCAAAATTTTAAACATTTTAATATACCCACAAAATTAATGTATTACAAGTATTACCAGTACCAACGTCCTCCTCTCTCTGCCCCCCCCAACCCCACCGTCAGGTTTTCCATCTTTCCTCTTAACAAATCTGAAGTATCTCCAAATTTGTGACTTGTGTGTCTTCGTAGGTTCGCTGAACATCTTATATGTTCACCACTTTGTCCCCTTCTGTTCATTTTTTACTAACGGCGGCTGATGGTCATGGTGCATTCAAGGCACCCTGAAAACGTGGGTGCAGAGGACTGTGTAAGTCCTGATGTAATACATTGCTCAGTTCCCCAGCAGCTGTATCCGATGCATATTGAAGCTACCGCTGCAGTCGCATCGCAAACGCCTGTGTCGGACCACTGCTTCAGATCGGTGAATCTCTCCATCCCTAGTGTACGCGTGATGCCCCCTTCACATTTCTGCCCTCCCCCTCAGTGGAGACAGTTTAAACGATCAAGCCAGCAGTTCTGTTCCATTATTTGTCCCACTCAGTCATGACCGAGTGTTGTTACTACGTCTGATGTGAAAAAACACAACGTCACGTTGTATCTCATGTGAGTGTCCTACATCACTGTGAGCATTCATACTTTTCTGTATTTTTCTTTGGTTACTTCAAGAATCAGCGACTGAAAATGAGCCGATCTTCTTACTACAGGACCTACAAGATTGGCACAATTTTCCTCTCTTCTGCTTCCACTTTTCTGCTTCACACAACTTGATATTCAATATATTTGTTATATTTGAGATGTGTGCATTATTTGTTTTGTGACTGGTATTTCTTTGTGTGCTACACTAGAGTCCAGTCACAATTGTCCAATCATATCCAATCCTGCTGTCTGCAGGTGTCTACTTTGTCTCCACATGTAGTTACATTGCTGTAGAGATGCATGTCAACACCGTGGGTCCGTGTACTGTGATGTACCTGCACTTTTTCTTTGTCTACATTCCTGTGTAAAAATCCACTCGTCTTTACTTGCAGTCGTCCAGTGAGAGTTTGGACTGTAACTGAGGTCGCTGACCAACAAGCACAGCCCCGATGCAGTTCCAGTATTCTCTGTTCTGGTTCCACTGAGTCGCAGCAATAAACGTGCTGGAATATTCAAACGGTGTTAAATCTAAAATCACCATGATCTCTGAAACGTCTCCTCAAGGATTCTTCCAGAGCAGGCCTTAATTCGTCTTCCCTCAAAAAAAGACAAGCTGTAAGGTTCTGTCAAAGAGAAGCTGTGTCTCAGAGGAGATCCGTCGATGCTCAGTAGCGAGCACGGTGCCAGCTGGTCCCCCCGCATCCTCGTGTGTCTGATCTGCCTCCTTCTACAAATAGTAATGTTCTATGTTTAATGTGCATTTCTTTGCTGACAGTGTCCTACTAATGCAGGGAGAGTGTTGTCAGACCCTTGCAGCTGATGGTGGTTTCCTCCTGCTGTCCTGATGTTTATTACCTTCCTGTGAAGATCTGCTTGACTGCAGGAATGACTGAAACCAAATGGGAACAAACAGATGCAGAATGTTGACATAGTCGGGTCGACTTCATGTGATTCTGCAGTTTGAGCGTGAGTTACTAAAGGTTTGCGTGTGTGAAAACGTGAACAAAGATGATGTCACCTGCAAATAAATGTGCAAGTTGACAAGCTGAAGATACAATCGTGGGACACTTTGTGTCTGACAAGACCTGTGAAGGCCTGTGAAGGCAGGTATGAACCGGTTACACCCGGCACACATATGGCTGCAGTTATTGTTGCGATGAGGAGATGGAGTGGGCAGACAATGGGTTGTCTCCACGTGTGTTAACAGACTTGGAATGACAGCGTTTTGGAGTTGTGCACTCTCTCCGAAAATGTCGTTGAGGAAAGTGAGTGTGTGTTTTTTTCCTGCTGGAAATCCCTTTTTTCACTCTCACCGGTAGATTGCCCTGATGTCAGCCAGCTTGGTGAGCAGACCAGCTGGTATTCCTGCTGAAAACTGTAGAAAAACCCACAGAGGATATATCGAGGGAAATCCCCACTGGGATAAGTAAAGTATTTATGATTCTGATTCCAAAAATAACAGAAACATGTTGCATTTACAGGCTGGGGGGTCTGAACGTTACACAGAATGGGAACATAAGGATTGGAGCCATCGACTGCTTCTTTGTTAAATGTGCATGTGGTTTGTGAGTTCAGGGGTGTTTCAAGCACATTCACATTGTTGCAACATGATCGTTTTTAGTTCAACAATATATTTGTTGATTTCCTGATGTATTAATATCTTTATTGTATTTCATTTTGCACATGCAGACTGTGCAGACTCATGCACATTATTGCACTGTGCACACAATTTAATACCCTTTATTTGGGATCTTAGTAAAGCAAGCCCTTTGTCTCTTTGTTGTCTGAGGAGGAAAGTTGATAATCTCATCGTCATGACAACCAAGTGAGTGTCTGTCACCGTAGAAGTGAGCGAGCAGACGGAACTCTGTTTTACTTGTTATTGTACGAAGGTTTTGCTGCACAGCTACGAGTTTCCCTGCGTCTCCATGTCCTTGGATTCAGATATGGACTGATGGAAAAGGAGAAGAGCGTCTTCTTCCACGCCCACATGACCTCTTTCTCTCTCACACGCTCTTTTCTCCCATCGTTCTTTCTCACAAAGACAAAACAACGCATTTGTTGGAGACCTGGACATTTCATTTAAAAGACTGCTGGCATTGTGTG
The DNA here is from genome assembly GCA_901007665.1 of Aeoliscus strigatus. Taxonomy (NCBI): domain Eukaryota; kingdom Metazoa; phylum Chordata; class Actinopteri; order Syngnathiformes; family Centriscidae; genus Aeoliscus; species Aeoliscus strigatus. Next base: position 74,585 of record CAAKHB010007654.1, read on the forward strand.
ACTCATCAGATTTACTTGTGATTGTAATTGTTTTGGCGTGGAACCAACCAGCCATAATCACATGTGCAACATGTCAGCAGCTAAAGAACATGAAGCAGCAACTCGTGTTAACTTTTGATACACTTGTCTGTCATAATATTTGTTGTTGTTGTTGATGGGGTTTTTTTTTTCCATGCTGTGGAGTTTTTTTTTCATCTGTCTCAGTGGAGCATGAAGACAAGATTTGGTGGTCAAAGGTCACAGTCAGTATGAACTCACAAGAATTGTTTGGACAGGATCTCATTGCTTGTGCTGACAGTTCATATGCAAAGAGTCAAAGGTCAGCTCCACTCACTGCTGCATTCACTCCTGAGTTCAGGTTGCTTGACAAATGTCTTTTAGGGTTTTTTTAAAGCTCATAAGTAGAATGTCAAAGGCAGAACAGTACCCAGACAACCACATGATGATCTGTAAGAAACTGTAACAACGAAACAACAAAAGTCAGTAATTCAGTCAGTAAAACCATATTTTTGGATTTAGGGATGCAGTGATTCCATTTGGGAGGCAAACGAGAATGTTGGCAGACTTGCTCAGTTCCACAAGCGCCCAGCAAACAATCTGAAAACCTGACCAGCTGCTAAAGTTGAACTAACTAACCAACTAACTGTATTATAATGAGACCTCTTAGAGGGACGTCGTAACTGTAGTTGATTGGACTGAATCTTTGCACATGAACAGCGACAGGACTCCAGCTGCTGCCAAGAGGGTTATTCTGACTTTTATCTCAGAAATCAAAAACATTTTCCACCCATTCCCATTTTTTTTAAGTAACCCTAATTATCTTCTGTAGATCTGCATCACCTCCAAAATCTCTTCTTCTTCTTCTTTGAGACCAACAGGCATCACTGGTAAAACTTTCCTGAAAATCTTATCAGTCGTTTTTGCCATAAACTGCGTACAGACAAAGGCCTTTGACCTTTGGCCTTTGACCGCCATTTTCACACCACACCACTCCACTTGTCAGTAACTGGCTAATTTCTGCTCAGAACTATACAGGCTTTCAACCCCTTGACAACGAGCTGCAAATGAAATGTTCACGTCCGATCAGCAGCATTAGTCATGCACAAAGACCGGCCTCAGCATTTTCTATGCAAACACAAGTGTGTGTTCACGTCGTGTTTGTCAGTGTCTCTGAACCACGATCGTAGCCCATTAATCTGAGTTAATTGAATCGATGCTTATTCTCCTCCTTGTCTCTCGGCTGCATGGTAAAAGGTTCGATATTAACCCTTGGATGATGTGTTCGTTTTATAGGAGTTAGAAAAATAGTCTTTTTCTTATTTAATGGTGTGTATTTGATAGCACCCTGGAAGAAATGGAAACAACTGAGACTTTACTTCCTTCAGGGGAAAACACGGGTTTTCAAACAGGCAAAGGAAATGATAAGGGAATCTGATCACATCTTCCTCCTGCTTTTGTCGGTCGCTATCAGACACCTTCCCTCTGCTCACGGGCTCTTTACTCTCTTTAGTCTGTTTATTACACTATTCATAAAAATTATTGAATTTTACTATTATCCTGCTTGTGACGGATTAATCCACCACATCACACACACACACACACACACACACACACCAAACAGTGTCACCTCCCCATAAAGATCACTGGGCATTTTCACCACGGCTCGTTAAGTGTGCACACATTCCTGCACAACCAAATCCTCCATAAAGACATTCCAAGTTAAATACCATATCTCCGTACCGAGGATTCTCAGACATTCAAAAATTCCATTTCCGTCACACAAAAAGTGTCTTGGCGGGAGTTTTGTCGTTTTTTTCCCCTTTATTAATTATTACAAGGTATATGCGAAGAATGCCGACTATCGAATTTGGTTGTTGCCTTTTTCCTCATTTTTCGTTATTGTCATTTTTCAGCGTTTGACTTTATATTGTGGAGTTTTTGGTTAATTTGTGTTTTGTTTGTTTGGGGGGAGGGATTAACCAACTATACAATGGGTGGTAGCCTCACAGTCCAGGGAGGAGAGAGTGAAGTGGGAGAGCAATAGCAGAGAAGGTAACTCGGAGAGCAACCAAAAACTAGCAATTGAAGTACTGGTTGCTGTTTTTTTTTTTGGCCTGTAAATACTTTCACTGCTCTGAACTTAATTTCAAATGTTATTCAAGTGAATAAATGGTGTCAGTATCTGAAAGTGTGATCAAGCCACCCTGAGTGGAGACAGTAATGCCCCTGTAGAAACTGAAGGGGTCAGCAGCGAGTAGTCATGCTGTGTGGTTGCTCATGGTTTTGCACTCGCTGCAGCGCTTCCACCAGGAGCTCCTCAGCATCTTAAGTCTGTGCAGAGAATCCTGACACGATGTCGCATGCTGCTAGTGTTTCCTGTAGGCTGAAGCTTCAAGATAGAATACCTCCATAAGCGACATACAACAACTCCACAACATTTTACTTGACCAAAGTCAAAGACTAAAGTGTGTGAAACCAATTCTCATTGTGTCTTTGTACCCAAACACAGTCCACACACTGGAATTTCAAGTTTGAAAAGGATTTATTGTTCAAGCTTTGGGATTATGAACTGGAAATTGGCGGGCAGACAGTGGCAAGTGGCTCTGGTCCGAGTAACCACAGATTTAGCTCAGAGGTTGGGAGGCAGACAGGCGGTGTCGGAAGATGAGGATTTGCTGGTCGCAGACTGGAAGGATTTTCTTGACACAGAGAACAGAGGTATGTTCAGATGAACCATGGAGCTTGGGGTTGGAGGAAGTGGCTGCTGGTCTTTCAAACATTAGCTGAAATGAGTGGATGAATGAAATTATAATACAATAAAATATATCATATTTGGGGGGGTTAATCAGAGCAAGATAAAATATTAAAACACTCTATTTTTTATTTACATTTGGCACTAATCCTCTTTTGTTTTATGCTAAATAGAATGAAATAAGTTATAAAACTGTATGTCCTCCAAAAAAGCAAATCTGTAAAAAGGTGTTTTAATGTGTTTTTAAGTGGTTTACCCCAAATTCCCCCACACAGACTTATTCAGTTTTATAATAACGTTTGTGTGTGTGTGTGTGTGTGTGTGTGTGTGTGTGTGTGTGTGAGAGAGAGAGAGAGAGAGAGAGAGAGAGAGTCATTTACACATCCGACATGTGCTACCTCTTTGCCTCAGTTATCAATGTCACTGTTAAATGTGCCAAGTATGAAGCAGTGAAAGATGAAACTATTAGTTGTTGCTCAGTTGTTCGGTCAAATTCTACTGGATCACCCGACATTTACTCAACATGTCCAACTCACACAACCATTCAGGCTACATTCAGACTGCAGACTGTAATACCCAATTAGTGACGCCCAGTGATGTCACACATAAGATGAATGTTACTTTACTATGTCTGTCACATCATTTTCATGTTGTTTGCAGAGGACGCCTTAATATATAATTGTAAAAACTGTAAAAAACAACGTGGAAGAACAAAGAACCATGGACTGATGTAGCACCACCACTGCTGGAGGAGAAATGACATATTTATCACCTCACCAGAGGACATAACCAAATATAGTTTAAATTTCTGGACGACGGCACAAACAACATATCAGGTGATATATGAAGTTGTCTTGGTGTAAGGTGCCAAGTGCTAAACAGAGACTAAAAAAAAATCTCAGAGATTTAAAATAAAAAAATAAAAATTTACGAATAATTCACAATGCAATATAGAATAGTAATTGGACTCTTGCTGTGCGAAACCTTTTTTATGATGTTATGGAATATTTGGAACAGTTGGACATATGGAACATATGGAACATATTCTGGAACAGTTCCAAAGTCCGGTTATCAACCTGCATATGTAGAAAAAACACAAACGGAAGTAGACATGAGCTGCAGGACTCTCGGTCTCTCCCGGCTCAGAGCCATGCACCGCAGCATGGCTTGCAGTCGTCTTCTTCATTCCTGCTGGGGCAAAAAAGCTTCTGCATAACCAGGACATTCATCTGAATTAGACATAACCCAAGTAGGCTCACATATTGGGCATGACGTTGCTGGTAGTAACGCCCGAACAGCGTTGTCATGATACGTTTATTCATTTGCCCTCTTTACTAAGTGGTAATCAGTGCTAACTAGCTAATTTCAGTAATGAGGACAGAACGTCAGTTGATCATTTGGTTCGCTGGTAATTATGCAGTGTGAAACCCGACCGAGCTGATCAAATGCTTAGAGTGTAGCGAAAACACAAACCGTGGTTCAGACGTTGTGTGAAAGCTGATGTCTGAGTCCTGCAGAAACAAATCCAAGCAGCAGTGAACTGGATGGATATAAGGCAACGGAGGAATTTCATTCAGTGAACAACCCTCAGCTTGTCTGAAGCTGGCTGCAGGCACAGGGAGCTCAAAAGGCACTCAGCAGAATTCTGTGTAATTGGTACATGTTGTAAGATCTAGTTTACCTGGAAACAAGCGTATGTCAGCAGAAGCGGTGTTGTGTAGGACCCTTAGAGGAAAGCGGCGAGGCCTGAGCTCTCCCATCATCCCGCAGGAGGCTCGGCCCTGTTAATTAGTGCATATGTCCTCTGTCCGGTGACAGCCAGAGGTCTGGGGAGACTTGTGAGAGTCATTACACTCCATCATCTCAACACTTTCACATCACTTTACTCCTTCTTCTTTCTCCTCCCAGCCGATGTGCCACTTTTTGCTTAAAGGTAACTCTGGTGTTCCTTCTGTCTCATTGCTGGTTTGGTGGCGTCCATCGTCTTGTCTTCAGAGATACTGCAGTCACGCCCTACTCCGTGCATCATCCTCCACTCCATCGCCAACGAGCACACACAAATAATGGGCCCTATGTAGATGGTCTAAAGCACATGGCCCAGAGCACATAGTCCATGTCGTGCCATTGCTATTAAGATGCAGACGCAGTTGTCATTTTCACGCCGCGCTCCCTCAGCATCTAATTAGCAAATGAACTTGCACTTTGCTCGACGTGTCGGTCTAAAATGATGGGGCGTTGCTGGTTAGAGGACGCAGAAAGCAAATCGATCTATTTATTTATGCATTATTTCCATAAATACATTTTATTTTTCATTTTATATTCCCACAAGTACATTTTGTTACATACAAGCGAGAGAACAGAGACGGAGCAGGACCTGATTGCTGATTCTCCGTGAATGGATTTACGCACCGAACATGACCACTGAGGGGTCAACTGCCAGAGATCAGAAACGAAATGCAAATCAGATAAAATGATCTAGAACATGCATCAGTCATCTCTGTCATTAAGTGATGACATTTCTAAAATATCCACATTTCCAAGGGAAGTCTGGCGCGTTTCAGCACTTCAGGAAGCATCGCTGAACACAGATACGTGTGGCTGGTGTGGTGGCGGCGGGGGGAAGTGACACTCGAATTAGCAAGCTGCCATTCAATCCATGCCAGACGCACCTTTTTTAAAGGGAATGAAAAGTGACGTTCTCATTGTCTCGTTGAATGATTTGCTCAAAACACGCCTATGACTAATGCACAGAGTAAGTCCAAACCTTTCAGACTCTCCTCCGTGGCCCACAGTCTAAAGGCACACCGTCTAACTAGCAAGTGACTGAGACACGCACGTACGCCACACGCTTGGTGTAAGTCTGAATGAGCCAGACAGTTTGAGGCCCTGTTTGACTTCCTGATTTCCTCAGGCAGGTCGTTCCAGAGCCTCAGGCCCTGACTCCTTTTGTTTTCAGCTGAGATCCAGGAACGGCTGGCAGGACCTGACCAGCGGATCTTAGACTACGTGCTGGTTTGTGTGTAATTAAAAGCTCTGAAATATAGGCTGGGGCTAGGCTGAGTCAAGTCTTAAAAACAAATAATTTCAAAATCTATTCTAAAGTGACCAGGGATGCTAAAACTGGGATGTGATGTTGTCGCATTTTTTAAC
>CAAKHB010007658.1:4415-16288 GCA_901007665.1 Aeoliscus strigatus
CACACACACACACACACACACACACACACACACACACACACACACACACACACACACACACACACACACACACACACACACACACACACACCTTTGTGTGTCAGTGCCAGAGTGCCAAACAAGTGTGTTAAATATATATAAATATATATAAATAAATGTATGTATTATATTATCCATGTCATCTGGCAGGTGGGGACATTCCCCATACATATATAATATGTGGCTGGGTGGAGGGAGTAAATATGGAATAAAAATACATGTCCAAGTAGTAATGGCAAATGGCAAAAAGTGCCATCATCCTTCAAGACAACATCAAACTAAATCTATTGCATCATCATGAAAACCTGCAAAAATTACACACTGCAGTTTGCACGACTGAAAATGTTGGTGATTGTGTTGCTTGGAAATAGTGCAAGTAGTACAAGAGCAAGACAAAGGCAAGCTGGGAAAGGTAATGCACATCAGTGACCAAAGAGAGTAGTAAATAGGTCAGTGAATAGAAAAGGAAGGTAATGGACAGTCTGAGTGCATAGCTAGGCTCAGAGCAGACGTGGGCTGGCACATCTGCTGTTAACTGTTCAGCTGTTGACTCCTGTAAATTGGTACTGTGTCAGAAAAGACTACAAACTGTTTCTTTAAATCTTTGCACTCACATATAAAAATATGCTATCAGTGTCAAACTGGATCCAAAGTGATCATTTGTATTACTTACATTTGTATTACTTTACGAAGACTATATCAGATAGATAGACAATATTAGAACAACTTTCCACTTCAGATCATGAAAGAATACGCTCATCTAATTTCAGGACTGCCTCTTGTCTTACGCCTAACCACACCTTCATTTTCCAGCGTCCATCTGTTTGTTTAATTTCATCTTGTTCTGGAAGTTCTTAAAAAAATCTGACAATAAAATAACAATGAATATCAGTATGCCGTGATAGTATACAGTATATAACTGGAATTCCATAACAACTGGAACTGCAGAATTTTGGGCATCAAGTCCAGTGGTCAAAGAAGCACAAAAACTGTTGAAGCAGAAATCCTGAAGTGAAACGGAAACAGCTGTGTAGGGGGAATAAAACTGGGTGGGGGACATTTCAACGCCGAGAGGTTGCTGAAGAAGCTACATTGTCTGGAAAAATACCATGACAGTGAGCATAACACACGACTGAAGGTTTTCATCCAGCATCAGTCTCTTATATGCAGAATGATGTTTCCAGATGTGTAAGATCATCTGTAGAAGCTCAAGAGGAGTGGAAAAAAATGGACATTCAAGGAAACACGACAGGACATGTCACAAGACCCATATTCACTATCAGTCTGACATGGTATGTATTGAAGGAACACACATTCAGAGGAGTGCAGACTTGGTAATGGTCCTGATTACCCACTGATGTCAATGTGACAGTTCAGGAGAACATACTGTATTGGGATCATTACCTAGTGTGGGGAATCTCTCCATATATTTTAAGGAACTTTTCAAAGATTTATAGGATATGCACACTACCTCCCTTACCCAGGTGTGCAGAAAGTAAATAAAGCTCCTTCATCAGAGTTTCTTTGGAGGTTCAAACAAACTTGGGATTTGGTCTAATAAATACCAACAGATGCTCATCAATTATGCAGTACCATTAGTAATCTCCTACCTGATAAATACCTCAAATCTATTCGATAGAAGATTCTTAATCATTCACAGAGACACTCTCTTGTGTTTCAGTTGCTGCTTTGCGGCCTTGGATATACTGTAAGTAGTTTAGCCACATATTACAGCCAAAGTCTGGCATATATCATAACTGCCTCAGATGCTTTTTACAGACTCACACTATTGGAGAAATACGGACTCCGTCTAGACAAGGTAATGAAATTAAAACCAGAAAAGTTGGGGCTGTTTTATTGGTTGGTCAGTCGATTGTGTTCTGGTTGTTTTGGCGTTAATGTGTCTCGTGGGATTACGGATACACCTGCAGTATGTGTGTAGGTGCCTCTTATGTTCATGTGAGCACATTAGTTGTGCGTGCGTGTGTGTGTGTGTGTTTGAGAGAAAGCAGAAGTAACGTAAAGAATTCTAATATACTGTATAGTCATAATTCCTTATAACTAAAATAGTTGATATGAATAATTGGTTACTACAAATTACTAACAACCAACCAATAATTGGTTGGTTGGTGTATTAATAATATTTAAAATATGCAATAATGCCCCCATAGTGTCACTTATTAATTAGTTAATTAGTTTATTTTTTGAAATGTGAGTGAAAAGTTCCATCACAAACATATAAATGTATACTGCCCTTCCCTCACTCGTCTGCAGTCACATATTGCTGAGGTGAAGTAGGACCTGTTCCTGTTTTATCTTATATAAACTCTAAAGGGGTGTATGTTCAACCTCTAAGTTCATACTCATGCATCTCATTGGATGTCTGAAAAGATACTCTACGCAAATATCCAAACCATTTTTCACATGTATCACTGAAAAACTTACATCACATACATCTGTAGCTCCAGCTCCAAGTTGGCGCCGACATTCAAAACATTTTGAACCAAAGCTTCCATAGAGCTTCTAACCACCAGAGCATTTTACATAGATGTATAACACAGTATTCATGTAGCGTTACACCTGCAGAACATTATATAATGTCACTCATTCAGTCAGCTACTGTATTCCTGCTGCACGCTGGGGGATTCATGTGAGTCTGCACAATAACTTCCCTAACTGTATCAAGAAGGAAAGGAATTTTCCTTCTTCCTTCCTTCAGAGATCATCTATGTCATTATGATACTGTCAAAATATTTGCAGTCAGTATAAAACTATGGCAACAACATAGTCATTTATTGGAGACACTGTCAAATGTAGAGTATATGCAGACTGATTTCATGATTTCTTTATATTCAATGAAATGAATACATTCTATATTATATATGAATATATATATAGATATATTCTATATCTAAGTCAATTATTATGTTATTATGTTTTGGCATCTCAAATCTGATATACTTATTTCTCAGTAACTGATACAAGCTAGAACAGCCAAGTCCATTGCAGGGACCCGTCCAAGTCACGTGTTTACAAATTACAAATTGAATTTTAAACTCCAAAGAAGCAAAGAGAGCCCAGAGCTGTGCGGGTAGACAGCTTGACCACTTGAAAGAGAAACATGTGAGACTCAGTGGAAACACCGCTTCTTCCTTAAAAAAGGAAGAACAATGTGTGACATGAAGAAGCCATTTGGCTGACTTGTGCCTGTTTGTATGTGTGTGTGTGTGTGTGTGTGTGTGTTTGTGTGTGTGTCCAGGTGTCATGGGAGGAGAAACAAGAACCAAAAGGTGTTGACTGACTGACTGACTGGCTGAGTGACTGAACAACTGATCTGTGATTTGCTCTCTGGGTGGCTGACAGTCTGAACACTTGACCTGTTGGTCGAGTAACAGACATTCAATCTAGCCAGTCGCTGCATTATCAGTGCTGTAACAGCCACCTGATTGGACGGCTGGTTTCTGGAAGGCTGAATGATGTTGTTGGTGGGTGGGGTGGTGGGGGCATGTCCCTTCTTGTGTGTTGTTAACAAGGCTGAAACAACATGATCACCCACTTAGTTCCTCTCTGGGTCTATTTAAAGACACCCAGCACATCTCAAGAATCCGTGCATGTGTTGTCTAAAGACAAACCAAGAAAAACAAGGCCAGAGCAGCTTAACAACGGTAATATAGGGAGGCGGGGCTAAATGAAACCATGAACATCCTCCATTCATTCATTCATTATACCAACTTAAAATGAACTTCAATGTACGTAAATCTGATTTTTTTGTAATCTTTTTACTTTCAATTTGTTTGTATGTATGCGCCTAAAGTATCATGGTCTTAATTTGATCAGGACTGCAACAATTAGTCGGCGTAATCGTAATCAACAAAAAGTCAGACGATTAAGCATTAACGCGTCGTGTTACACCAACTTCCTCATGCTGTAACTGCAGCACACGACAGGAAGTGCTGGGGAAGTATTTTGTACTGCTGTTTACATCCTGCAAGGAGAAAGAGAGGAAGAACACACAAATTATGGCAGAACAAAATGATGAAGAGGCTCAAAAACTCCAACCCAAAGATCGGCAACATAAAATAGACCATGAAAAACTCTTTGGTAGAAGTACGGCGATGAACGAACACCTTAAACGGCAACACCCTGGAGCCACTGTCATCACGTACTGCAGAGAAGTTCAAAAATAAGGTTGGTACCTTGTAGATATCTTTGAATTAAATGGTAATTTGTTACTTAACCATCCGTTGGTGATGCTAGGACATAATATGTTTGTGTCAGTCGGAAAATCACGGATGACGCTTGCTTGTTGAACTGTAACAACCCACTCCCTCCTTATTTTGATTGATGCTGTAGCTACTACCAATCAGATCAGCTGTCAAACTCCAGAGTGACTGACTGAGTGTTGGTTCGAGAGACCGGGTCCAGTGAGGGTCTAAACTACCCCGACTTGAATCAGATCTGATCCGTGCAGCCGTAGCAGACACCGGACTGTTCTTTTGTCTCTCCTGCCGCCGAGGTGAGCTCTGAACGGTTTTTTGTGGTGGTTAATGAGCACTCGCAAAAATAAACAATCAAAACGACAACGGTGGATTGTTACAGAACACTACAACAGGGTAACTTTCACAGGGGTGAAGATTTGAGCAAGTTATGTTACACAAGTTCAAAATAAGTGCTTAAAAATAAAAAAAGTAATCGTTACAGTCGTATTAGTCGATTTGATATAGTGAGCCTACTTTCCTTGATGCGCTCAGGGGAACTCTAACCCTACAATCACTCAGAGTGAAAGGTAACCAGAAATGAAAACTAAATTTTATAGACATGAACACTAAAGTTGGATCTCTTGTGAGTTCTTTATGTTGTTTTGGCAAAATATTTCCCTGAAACTGCAGTTTTTTTCCCAGCTGGGCGAGTTTCTGTGTCTTCTGCTGGGAAAAAAAACAAGACATTTCCCACTGCTGTTTGATTTGAATGATAACAGATCTAATTTCTCACTCTGGACAGGCTCACAAGAAACTGACAACATGAAATTTGCTTCAATTTGTCTGCTTTTCTGCTCAGAGTGTTTGCCAGTCATAACACACTGCTCGATGAAATGGGGAGAATGGCCCAATCCCTGAATATAAACAATCAACCCTGTGTTTGGTGTTGGGGAGCGGCACAGGCCTACAGTGGTTATATGTTTAACAGACATTTAACAACGTTTGCCACTCCAGTCAGTTAGTGGTGGAACCATACCACTACCACAAACTTATTGGTGCTTATCTACTCAAATTACAGCGCCGGGGAGACATTTTGCGTTCTTATCAAAGCTGTTGACAGCTGCAGTGTAGATTGGAAGTAGAAAATCTCTCCTGAGACTGGTAATACCCTTATTGTTTCTCCTCACTGGGGGTTTAACACTGATTTAAATAAACTTACTTTGATAAACACACTCCTGCTGATAATATTATACAACAGCACGGTGCTCACTTTTTGGTAGACACAGCAATAAATGGCTGGCTCGATTCCTTAAAAGAAAACGCAAATATAATTTCAAACATAAATATTGTAATAGTGTGCTTTTATATTTCACATATTTTACCCCTCCAGGCCGGCAACAGTATGAACTGTTTCTGTGCACATTGTTCTGTGTGGCTACAGGTAATCTGTGACCTGGTACCACGTTATATCTCATTTTCCATTATAACGTGTCTGCTCTACCCAGCTATCTCTTCTCTACTTGCTTTTGGTACCAGACCCATCATTTTCCTTTACAATTTAGTACCTCATCGACGTGAGTGGGGTTGTCACAGCAACAACTGCATGAAACTGCTGTGACACAAATGCGTAAACAAGGGGCGATTGTGAACTTGGTTTAGTTTAGTTTATTTGTTTAGCACAAATTAAATACAGATCTGTGCAAGGTCAGAGCAAAGCTCATTTGGGCTTGTACAAAGCTCTATACTTGGTCATACAACTACATTAACAAAAGTGCCAAGATAGACTAAATCAACTAGAGACAAGACTGCCCAGACAATGTTACAGTAAGAAATACATAGAAACAAAAAACTATAATGTAGAATTACATGACTTAAGGGACAAATCTTCCTCAATATGCCCTGCATCGTCAAAGATTTGTTTTAAATTTATGATCAATGTATTATGATTCTCATGACAATCTGTAAGGTTTGTGTCACCCACAAACTACCAGGAATAAGACATTGCCACATCATTGATATAAATTAAAATTAGTAACGGCCCCAGGATTGAACCATGAGGGACACCAACAAAATTTCAGATTTTAGATGAAGACCCATTATGGGTTTGTACCCATTATTATGGTTGGTAAACCATAATACTACCATACCATCCAAGCCATATCTGTTACATTTGGCAATTAACATATCATGCCTAAATGTGTTGAGACATAATTTACAAGTTGTACAAGGCATGCTCAGTGGAATATTTTATTTGTGGAAGCTATTCTCACCAGAACTTTATTCCAGATGAGGAATAAAGTTGTGTTGGCGGTTGCACTCTCTCGTTAGTGACCAAACCGACCAATCAGTCAGTAGAGTCAGAGGAGGTACCAAAAAGAACACCAGGTACCAGATTCTATTACTAATGGAAACGCAAAAAGATTTGATTAGAGCCGAGTCATGCTAGAGATGTATAGTGGAAAAGGGGCACGTAAATAAAGAACATCTGTCGATGACTATAGACTGCTTGAAACTATTTTTTAAAACAATTTGTGTCTTGGGTGGCCTGGAACTACATTCATGCTTCAGTTCCTCTGCCTATACATAGAAAATAAAGTGTGTTCAACTGCTGAAAGTGAACTGTGGAAATTACAGTATTGATTAAAAAAAAAAAAAAATCCTATTCAATAATGTTAGATGTGCAATGTATTGATGCTGAACATTTCACCAAGAGAACGTTTGACTTTCTAAGTAACAACTGCTCAAAGAGCTCCAAAGATAGTTTTGTAACAATTGCCTCTGGAAAAGTGAAATTGATACACCACATTGGATCATACAGTTTCTGCCTTTCTGACATAAACGGGAAATGTGCTTTCCGGCCAGATAGAAGAAAACGAATGTCATGGACACAATTAAGTACAAACATACGCTGTCTAGACATGAAATATCAATTTGGATAAATGTTACAGAAATGTTAAGAAATGTTACAGTTTAAATGATATTTCTGTTATAATTTTAAAGGATAGTTTTAGCCAGCATCTAGTCATAAAAATCACATGGAATAGACTTTATGTGGCTGTGAGCATAAGAAAACTCAGCAAACTCAGCACAGCAGGGAGAAGGAGTCTCAATGATACTAATGCTCCCCTGAAGAGAGACCCTGACTCAAATTCCACAAGTAGACAATCATGAAACATCGGTCATACTTTAAAGTTGACTGGGTGGTTAATCTCCTGACAGTATAGATTAGCTCATAAAACTGAGTACTATCACACCAGATAACCCACCATGTTTGCATAACCAAATACATTTAAGATACTGTAAACCTGTCTTTTGGAAAATGTGCCGTCATCATGGACATAGCATCAGAAATGGTCAACTACCAAAACAGTGCACACATGACATCCACCAAGAGGTCACACTGTATGCATTCCCATGTTTTCACATGTAACTGCAGCAGCATCTGGACAGCCCTGTCTAACAGTCATATCTGTCACTGCGCCTCATGTGGAGAGCAGCTATGTCAAAGTATTCAGCAAAAATATCTATTACAGGCATCGCTATGACCACAATTTCATCCTTTGTGAGAGAGAAATTGCTTTTAGAGTCATCCAGACTCGTGGATGTTCACAAGCACCGAGATAAAATGATAATATTACCCTTTACATTGCTTTGGCTTTGATGCTGCTCGTATTATTGGTGCAGATGAAACTGTAAATAAATCATGTGAATAAATCATAACACTAAAGAATACAAGGAGGCAAGGAAGTACAAAATGCAGTCAGTTGCAGATTGTGGAGAATTACACTTTAATTCTACAAGAGACGGATGTTCTTAAGCACAGCGAGGGGAATCTCAGTCTGCCAGATGTGTGGGAAAACAAAGTGGGTGGCTAAGTGTTGAAAATTATGAACTGAAACTCTGCCACATATTCATCTCATTGTGAAACATCCTTGTTAAGATTAATTTTATGCAGAGGCTGCCATGAAACTGTTCGATTCAATTTCCTATGCCGAATAGTAAAATGGGATGAGAAAACAGTGGCTACTATAATAATATTCACGTTCCGCTCTAATATTCTGTGGTTTAAAGAATAAACATGGTGTCATATTACACTGTTTATTTTATATATTCAATTTTACATGTCACAGTTATAAATCAAATATCCCCATGAAGGCCCCAACACATTTCTACAAGGGGACAACAAAAATAAACGTACAAAGTCAATCTTTTTCCTTAAAGCTGTAATTTTAGGTATTAATGAATGTTGATGATGACACAGAGGACAAATTCAGTAAACTGATTACTTGTCATTGACTCCAGTTCTACATTTTTCACTAGAACAATATGGCAGTATAGTTTGGCATTATTTGTACACAGTGTTCCAGGTTTATATACAGTCTATATACAGACAAGCGTAGATATGCTGTTTTGCTGGTTGGCGGGGGCACAAACTAGGCAGAAACTCATGTTTGATGTATGAGCTCTACTGGGGGAATACCATTACATCATAGCAAAATACTTGCTTTTTTTTTCTCTCCAGAGGACTTGACAAGTGTCTGTATCGAAAGCAACACACTGCTGTGTTTCTTGGCAGCAACAATCTGTATTTGATTCCCTGTGTCAACTCTGGCAGCGGGCCCAGAAACATATGTAATGTATGGTCGACATGACGGTTGAGCTGTGAAGCAGAGCTGAAGGAAAGTGGGAAAAATTAATAAAAAGAAATTCACAAAATAAATGACACTGTGAAAGATCTCTCTCTAGATCACATCATATAGATCATGACATCATGCCCGTACATCGGCACGTGAGGAAAAAAAAAAAACAAGGAGCTCTGCGTTCTGCACAGTTTAAGGAGTTTAAGATGCAGACTAACGCCCCTTTTCCACTGTACGATTCTAGCATGACTCAACTCAACTCTACGCAGCTTTTTTTGTGTTTCTTTTTAGGAGAGTACCTGGTACCTGGTACTCTTTTTGGTTCCCCCTCCAGCGAGGTTCCAAGCAAGCTGAGCTGATACTAAAACGTGACATCTACAGACTACTGGCCACTAAACAGGGTGGAATGTCCCAAGTGATACATTCAACACAAGATACTACCATTCCTTACCCCTTGTCTCATGCTCATGTATATGGAAGAGGGCCAGGTCAGGCATACAACACCATGGGCCATGAAGTACAGACGTTTCGTTCGTCTCTGTGACTGGATACTGTTCCAACTATTCTCTTTCTTTGTCCTTGACAAAAACCCATAAACTGAGCATTAAGATCACCATCACCTCCATGGCAGTTTTGTGCAGCCGGTGCTGTGACATCAGCACTCACACTGAGCAGATAATGAATGTGTAATGAAAACTGTTGTGTCTGAAACTAAACCGAATAGAGTCGAATGGAGCTGAGTAGAGCTGAAACTGTACAGTAGAAGAGCGGTATAAGTACTAATGCTTTTTGAAGGTTGATGTTCTTTATATTGTGAGAAGTATTTCACACAGTGGAGAGATTTGATGATATGTGTGAAAATGATTTCAGTAAAAAACGTCCTCTCTGTTACATTAAGAAGTGGTTTCATCTCACAGAGCCACTCAAAGCCCATGCATCAGACCACCATGGGATCTCCCTGGAGGCTGAGTGGGGGTCTCACTTGTGTTCGCTGGTCCAAGTGCCTCCGGCTCTTACGCTGAATTTTGTATTTCTTTTATTGCTCTGAATACTGCGGAGGCCTGTTTTGATTTGCACTTGGCTGAAGCTGAGACATGGATTGGATCTGTGATCACAGGTCCCCCTTTCAACAACATCCATCAAAAGCACTGAAACCATGGTGAAGGCGGGTGCTGAAAGTGGATTAACATGAATGGAAATAAGTAACCCGTAAGCGAAGTGCCTCTGCCAGTGTTTAACCACTAAAAGACAATATGACCTGGCAAAGACCACCAACAGTTGTGTGAAGTTACCAGCTGATTTGATCCTGTATGATGTATAACTGTAAAAACGTATTTATTTATTCTTTATCTACTTACTTACTTGCAATTATTTTGACATTAATGAACAAATGTAAGGATGTTATGATTGGACAACTAGTAGGACTGTCAACGTTCAAACAAAGTACTTTTTTATGACACCTTTTGTGATGCATGATTACAGTTTTTAGTCATATTAGTGCTTGTTTCAGTGCCATGTCCACTTTTGCAACAGCATTCACACATTGGTAGACTTAACGTGTGTGTGGTTTTTCATCACTTTATCACAACATACATTCAGTCAGCATTTTATGAATAACTTTCAGTTCCTGAACATCAGCAGACAAATCAAAACTTTCAGATCGCAACGCTTTCACAAATGAAAATATGCACTTTTTTTACACACACACACGACTATTTCAGCATTTGTTTTATTCATTTTATTTTGTGTCGGATGTTATATACACATGTTAAATACACATACAGTGACATCTGCATACTTTGTAATGAAACATATAACACTATTTGAGGTTTTTAATATTGCAATATTTATAGTCAAAAGATGCTGCGGTTGTAATTATGCAACACTAAAGATATTTTTGTCCCAGTAGATGATACAGACACACACGTGTATTGGCAGTGTACACTGAGGAGTGACTGGTAGTTTTACTGGCTGATAGTCATCTCATGACAAACAGTGAATGTGGCATTGAGACAACAACTCCAAATAAAATCTAGTACATTGTGTAATCATGTCCCTCAGCCCGTCTCATGTAGTCCAGACGACTCACCAATGTTGGGCTTTGTATGTTGATATGAACCTCCTTGGATACATGAGGGGTGATTTGAATATGAAGTTTAGCTTCAACGGTCTGTCAGACGGTTCTCTTGACAAGGATAATCTTATTTCCGTTCGATGTCAATATAAACCACCAAACTGACAAAGGCAAACCATGCTCGTTTGCAACCATCTCTCCTCCGCTGATAAGAACATTAAAAAACCTCATGTGATTATTTGTGATTAACAACACACTGGTTCACAGGCATTGTTTGAAGTGTTTTATGATCTCCAGGTGGATTGCACATTCAAAGGAACATTTCGCAGCAAATTGCCAGTCACACTTTCAATCTGTCCTTTCACGCAAACCTCCTTCACCTCCCTTGAACCCTCCCTGGTGACATGCCTCACAGTTTGATCACTTCTTACTTTATGGAACCATAAAAAAGATGAATTTGCTACATTTGCTACAGACAGATATTATATTGCAAGGAAACACGTGAAATACCAAGGAAAAGATATTTGAAAATGGAAACATCAACATTTTATGAATGTACAGGAAGATATGTCATGGACAGAGTCATACAGTCATATTAATGGACTGAATACGAAAAGGTCACCCTGATGATTATTGTGCAAGATCTGTTTTTCCAAGTATTAGTCATCCCCTGTTTCTGTGAACAGCCCCAGTGCAGCAGATAAAGGTAGAAGTGGGGGGTGGAGAAAGATAAAAAAGGAAGAGTGGAAGCTGAGGAAAAAGGAGAAAATGAATGAATAAGTGATGGAAGGGCTGAAAGTAAGAGGACACCGATATGGTGTGTGTGTGTGCGTGTGTGTGTGCGTGTGTGTGTGTGTGTGTGTGTGTGTGTGTGTGTGTGTGTGTGTGAGCGAGAGAGAGAGTAGTGAGTGACCCCATGGT
>CAAKHB010007658.1:16308-26915 GCA_901007665.1 Aeoliscus strigatus
AGGTAGCAGATGTCAATGCAGGGGGGAAGGCTTTCTACAAATTTAAACAGACCTCCACGAGGTGTGTGTGTGTGTGTGTGTGTGTGTGTTTGTTTGCAGTGTGTGAAGAAGTGAGGGAAAAGTGAAAGAAAGGGCAGAAGGACGAGGGGAAAGCTTTCAGGAATCAGGTTAAAGAAGAGGAGAGGGAGAGAGGAAGGAAAGGAGGCAAACAGACGATCAAAGGAAAGGATGTGGCCTCAGACGTGGGGCAAATGTCACAGTGTTAATGCAAAAGTCCTGTCAGGCAGATGCAACTATCATGGGACTAGAAGGTTCTCACCGATCGGCATATCAAATTTAATTTGGCTAAAATCATTGACAAAAAGCATCTTTGTCTTGATATTATTTCTGAGAAATGTGTTCCAGATGTCACATGAAAACATCTGTAAATTACATTACAATTACAGTGCAGCTTTGTAGAGCAGAGGACCATTATTCTTCATAGCTGTGTAACACATATGGCTAAATGACCCTCAGTAACATATGCTAATCTTCAGCATGTGAGACAAAAGGAGATGCAATTCAATATTCACAGTAACCACAACATTACCTCGGCCAGCAAGCAGTTGTTTTGTGCATACCGGGTCCAATATTGATGATGTAATTTGCATTAAATACATATCCAGATATTCATCTTCAGTCACAAAAAACAAAAAGAGTCATTTGTCTTGGAGTTTTCACCTGATTATTATCTGACCAATTTAGTTGATACTGTGATTAAGGAAACTTTCCCTGTTGTCATCTTTGTTTCAAATATATGTGTAAACATCTGTACAAATTCAAATCAATACCAAATGATGCAACTGCTGACACTTCACCAATTGGAAACAAGTCTGACACAGTACACCCCACTGAGTCTTGTTTTATGATTAACATGCCACAAAACATGTCAAAGATTCTGATGCCTTGTGGCAAAAGGTTATAGCGTCAGATGAGACCAAAACTGAACTTCCTGGGCTCAAGTCAGGAACAATGGGAACGTATTCCCCAATTTATAGATGCACAGTTGGTACACAAATCCAAACAGACTGATAACAAACAGGCTGTCGTTAAAGCAAAAGGTGCTTCCACAAACCTTTTTTTCATAGAATTGATGGGGAAAAGAAAACATTTGATTTGGTTAAAACAAATGTGACATCAGGAAGAATAACTTTTGTTTTTTGTCTTAAAGTAAATGAACCCTACACGAATTCTGCATCTGTGGCGCCAATTGCTTGTCTCACTTTTCTTTTCGTCAATCACTTCTGAAAGTTGCACACGTTCTCACAGCTACCCACCCATATGCACGCTAACAAGAATCTTTTAACTGCGGTGGGAGCAGCTGGGGTATGAGACACAAACCGCCATACCGCAAAGTCCATCTAATCCTTGAGAACGGTTGCATCAGCATGTGCCAAGACCTGGCTGGAAAATGTCTATCTCAACATGTCAGCCTGCCAGCTGCTGCACCACCACACCTCCATCAGAGCCAGCATTCACGGTGTAAATGAACCAGATTAATGATGTGATATGACGCCAGCAGTTTTCGCCTTCGAGCCGTTCTCAAGTTCAGGCCAACTGTTGCATCTCCATGTCGTCTGGGTAGGAAAGTGTCTTGATGGTTTAAATCCTGATGGGCTGTCTGTGCATACAATCTTCTCTAGATCTCACTAGAGATCAGCGTTTCAAATTTGTTGGTACTTTACTTTTGTGTTTCCTTCCTTTTCCTTAGTAATTATATCCAGCAACCTCAGAGCCAAACCAAACAAATCCAAGGCAGATGCTTTGTCTAGCCTAATAACCTTTGCTCTCACCCAAACTATTCAGACCTAAAATGCTCCAGCGTCAGCTCTGGTTACATTTTCTTGGTTACCGCTCCAGGTTTCCTTTCCCCGTTCCTCCCTTCAGCAGTATTACTTTCAGCCCAGCCCAATTCATAGCTCAACTCAGTCCAAACAAAGCCCTAGCCAGTCTAAAACAGGGTGCACTTCATAAAAAGGTGATGTCAGCTGGCAGCGTAGACAGACGGGACCCTGTCCTCTGCGCATGTGACGGTGTGTGTCGGTGCATGCATGTCAGGATGTGTGAATGTCGTGTATGTGTGTCACTCTCCGTCGACACACAGGCTTCACTGGGCTTTGATGTGATCTCACCAGAGCCATTAGGCAAAGCAAACCTGTGAGGAGATGAATGGCATCATGGAATAAAACGGGGTGACAGCAGTCTGCAGGCACGTTTCTGGACGGCAGAAACAGTTAATGACTGTTTGCAAACTGTCGGGTGTCAGGACAGCAGGTCGTATTTCCCCAGATTGCCCTCCTTTGAGCATGAAATGATATGTACAATTTGATTTGCCAAGTGTTTATATGCGACACGGTAAAAATCTGAACAACTGAACACAGTCATCCTGCTGGTAGAACAACTGTGATGCCTACTACAGTCTTAGTTTGCACCAGTTTGCAAAGCATGACCACAGTAACTGAAATGTACTAAATTAGAGTTTCACAAAGCAATTCATTTGATTAAAAATGACAAATGATTAATTTGTTGGTTCACCTCTTATTCAGTTGCAATGATTGATTTGGCATGTTTAACTAGTGTATGAATTATATATAATTATGATTATAATTCAATCATTTGTAACTGACAAAGACCGTTGGGTTTCCAAGCTCATTTAAACCAAATGTTATGTGAATTTTTGGGCTACTTGACATGCATACAGTTTCTGTTGAGCTGTGAAATGCAGTTCCAATATTCAGTCACTAAAAGATCTGTCTGGATTGTTGAAAAAAACGCTGGTATTACGTTTCACTCAGATACTAACATCTACATTTCAAGGCCTTTCAGTTGCTTCATCGTGATAGACATTTCAATGACATTCTCTTTCCTGCATGCTCATGTTTTCATCGCCCACCTCTCTTCTCAGGCGTTCATCTCTCTGTAGGAACACCCACCCACACACACCTAGTTACAGATAAATCCACACATCGATGGAGGGGCCACACCCTGGCAGACTCCAGTCCCTGTTACATTGTGAGGTTTACACTGCTGTTTGCTCTGGCTTGTGTTCTGATGAGACAACGTGGGCAAGAACCCAAGCTCTCATCGTACGACATCCATCAGGGTGGTCGATCTGCCGCTTCAGTCGTGAAACACACACAATGCATCAATTTATTGACAGACCAATGTTAAGTCGGTCTCATTTGTCTGTCTGGTGTCTACTAAGCATCGTCTTATGTATCTTTATTTTTTTTTTTTTCTAAATGTCTATTTACCTACTTGCTACTCATCATAATCTTTTGAGTGTTGTGAGACTCCAGATGTTATGCTTTATTAATAAAAAATAATTAAAATATCTGCATATTTGCATTGAATGAGGGCTACATTTAAATGTGCTGCAGTAAAGATGCCGGGTAAGTAGACAATATTATCTTTGGACCCTTTATAATAATTGGGCTGTCACAGCTGCTTTGCATGAGTGAGAGCATGTGTGTCTTTGCAGACGATTGTGTACAAATATTTGGTTAATATGTGGTGTGTTTAAAGAGGATTTTACCGAGGATTGGCATACCTCCCCAATGCATGAACACGTCTCATGTCTCTGTATGTGCAATATCATGTTAGTGCATGTGCACACACGTGTGTACGAGTTTCCACCCAAACAAAGTGTTTCCTAGAAGACCGGCTAACTGATGTGAAACGTGGTGGTCTGGCTGTTTGGGCTGAGAGCAGGGGATTTTCCCCAGCTAGCTAATTAGACCCAGCTATGATGTCAGAAGGCAACCATGGGTCACTGTTGTCAAGACGACAGGTAGTTTGTAAACCCAGAGCCATACAGGCACATTTTAATATCATGAGTACTGTTTGTAGTACTTTTGTTAGCAAGTGCAGTGAGGTAGTGCTGTGTATTTGCTGACTAGGAGTAGTTTTTATTTCCTGCCAGAACCATTGTCTGAAGCACCACATTGAGCAATGCTGAGAAAATGTGCTGTCTGGATTTCCACGACACATCACTTTCCACGATTTCAGCCGGCATCATCTCTCTCTAGCGATAAAGGTTGAAGTGTTTGTGTGCCATGTGAAAATACTGTCCTACGCTAACCTTCACACCTCATCAGTCAAACACGTGTACACATACCAGCAGGTCAATCACACACAAGCACACTGCTGTGCCACAGGATGTTTGTGTGTGTCGGTCTAATTGCCTCATAACAATACTGTCTTTCTCTAAAGGAGCTTTAAAGGATGTACGGCCAGATGTTGGCAGCGTGGTTGTGGACCAGTTTGAGTTTCCTCTCAATATGTTCCTCATTTGATCAGGTAAAGTGACACAACTCCATCTCTGTGAAAAGACCCACAAAAGATGCACAGATGTCCAGTGTACATTCAGTGTACACATGTATGCTTGCAAAGACACAGCCCTTCCACATTCTACATGTGTATTGTAACCATGAGTATTTTATTCCACGAGCTGCCTGACAACAATTCTCTTCCTGCCTGTGTGTTCACGGTCCTCAAGGGTCGACTCCATTCTACAAAGAATGTGCTGTTGAGCTGATGAGCAACGATGGCTGTGGAATTAGGCCTATTTTGTGGGAAATAATTGGAGCTGTCAGCGATGGGGACAATTTGTTAGCTATATGTTTACAAAACATAGAATAAATCACAAAGGCATCAACTTGAAAAGCAAAGCTGAGACACATTCAGCTCAAAGAAAATAAAGAATTACAAAAAAACAACATATTAAATCCTGTAAGAGCGATTTTGTGTTTGTTACCACCAAAGTAGAAAACCTCAGACAGGCAGGAAAATGATTAATAATTCATTCGGTGCGAAACAACTGACTGGAAGCAAATGGGATTCTCGGAAGAAGAGGAGACGGCGCTGTTTATCACCCAAATACAGACCTTACCAACAAACTGGAAACAACCTGGCAGTGATTTTACAAGACAAAAGCGAGTCTGTCTTTTCCTCGCACAGTTCATGCTCTACAGTAGAACAATAGTCTGTGCTGCATGTACATGATGATGATATAATGGTGTAGCTGGAAAGCCGAGAGGAGTTGGCAGTGTTCACTTTGGGCGGGCGGTGGAGTGTAGAAACCGATATTAGAGCAATTGGGAACTCAAAGAGAGTCTGCTGTGAGACAACCAAAGACAGAAGCAGGGTGCTGAAAAACAACCAAAGAAAGCACAATGCAAAGGGGTGAATCGATTACATTTGATAACAGAACATCGAGAAAGAAAATGTTTGGTGTGTAATCATGCCAACATCCTCCAGCTGGTCGCAGATAAAACCTACATTTCTCAACCTAGACGATCATTACAACAAGAGTAAAAAGAAGTGGCATGACACTTTGGGAAAATACATGTTTATGCAGTTGACAAGATGTGAGCATTGCCTCAACATGCAGGTAATTGGGGCTCCAGTATTGTTGTTGCATTTAATTGCATTATACATCATCCTGTGAGAATAAATAAGGTTTGTAACTGGCCAATCAATCAGTAGAATGTGACGTATGTGTCCCATTAGCTGTGTTTGCGTCAAGCCGGAAGTTGTGGTAGAGCTCAACTTGTTCCCATGCCCATGTTGAGACATTCTCATGCTTTGTCACACTCCCTTAGTGTAGGATACCTGCTGCCAAAACCTTTTTTTTCCCATTTATTCCCATTTGTCATTCATTCAGTTCTCCCATAACAGAGAATAGGAACTGCTGCTGGGCAATGGTGACACCTATGAGCCTTTGGTGCGATGTCTAGTTTCTACATCTGTGGCCTTTGACATCACCACTGACGTGGATTCATGAATTTTATTAATGGGCGCAGCACGGACCATAAAATCTGGTCGCACTTACAGTAAACAACATGTTACAAACATGTTTGTAATATTGGCTATGGTGGCGGTCTATGCTCTCTGAGTGCCCATTGGTCAACAGAAAGAAGCATGTAAAAAGATGATGTAGCCAATCTACAGTTTGAGGTTTTGAATTGCTGTCGCTTTTAAGCTATTAGCCATCACAACCCACGATACCAGAGCTGTATACGCTGAACAAATTGGAAGATGTTCAACTTAGATGTATGGAAACAGACCAGGCCAAAGCAACACAGCCGCTGGCGAGGTTTGAAAACAACGAGCTCAACAGCTCCAAAACAAGAAACCAGACCTTGAGATGAAGTTTGGTCATCTTTTTGGTTTGTTCATTCATTCATTCATTCATCTATTTATTCTTTTGAGTTTAAAGTTGAGTCAGCTTAAATAAAGCATCCTCAACAAAAACTGAACTTCATATTTCATCAGCTACTTTCCGCTTCTACCGTCCTGCCTTTACAATTGTAGCACAGGAGTCTGTGTTTTTCTGGCCACAGTGTGTTGCCGCTCTTTTATTGCAGCGATAATCACAATGAAAAATACAACTCCATGTTAAAATCACAAGAAACTGGCCCACTCTCAAACAACTGTTGCTTTCCTGAAAACAGATGAATAGTAGGTCCCCAATAGGACCGCAGCATGATTTAGGAACCTGCTTGGCGTATGGGGACGTAGGGGCACCTCATCCCCTCATTTTATTTCCTTGTCATGTAAATACATGGATGGCGTACATTTATTCTATTTGGACAGAAAACATTTGGCTCATGTCTCCACAGTAACTGTTGAGTTTTTCAGCCTCTGAAGCCAGAATGAGTAAGTTCAGAGTGTCCTGGGACTCCTGGGTCATTAACACTTGCTGAAACCCCCTCGCATGTTTGGCCACAACACACCCACGTGCAACCCTATCACTATTTTTCCTGCATCCATGCATGAGCATCGGGTTCACTGATATCCATCTACGCGCAGCATTTCCTGGCATCTGTAATGTGTCACCTTTTCAGGAAAAAGCTGCTCAGTTTCACCAATGACCTCAAAGACTTTTGACATGGGACAATGCATCATCAATGCGCATGCAGTGCTCTGAGGCAACATTTCTTTCTAAGTGAAATGATCAGTGGTAACGGGTATTATCAGATCGGTGGAGTCATGAATATACTAATATTTAACATGTCACAAATTAGCAATGTGAAGTGACAAATTAAGCTGTTGTTAAAGAGATATTAAGCAGGGTAAAAGTAAACGGGCCCAGAGGAAACTCTGTGGTGGTCAGGTCTTTCTAGGTAAAATAAATAGTGACCAGAGAGTTTATTTGCACTATGGCTAAATAGGGGGGAGGCTGCGAGACAGAGAGAGTGAAAGAGAGAAAGCGCACGATTGGGGGAAGATGACATAGTAGTTTATTTTTACTGTGGAAAAATGGGTTTGTTTTAACTCTGCAGTGTTTGGAGTGAGTTATCCCCTGTGTAACCAGACAGAAAGTCAGGAAAAGCAGAAACAGAGGAAGAAGAAAGGGGGACAAAGTCACATAAATGTGTAATACAAGAAGGTAGATGTGGAATTTGAGGAAAAGTTGGTGATGGGAGGCAGAAAGAAAGGTCACTATGTCAAACAGTGAAACTTGGTGTTGAGAAATCACACAATCAAGTAAATGGCCCCCAGTGTGTCAACAGCCAACTGCGTCAGCTGCGTCTGTTACAGTCTTACAGCTTACACACATTTAACAGGTGAGTGAGTGTTACCAACGGCAACGCTGCTGCTGACAGATTCACAACACTGTAACGTGACTGGTCTTATTGAACTGGTTTTAGAAGCACGAGGTCTGTGATTGTTATCATACAATGGTTTTGATTCATGATTACATAACATCCAGAGAACATGTGCAGTTTCTGAGAGAAAGATCCAGCCTTCAGAAATCGATGTGTTCAAGTCAGCCGATAAATGTACTGTCTAGGTCAGAGAAAAATCAGTTTGTTGACGCAAAAACACACGAGTTGGGTTTTGGAAATGAATGGGTTCAAACGCAGCATTTCTGTTAGCTTCCTGTGTTCCTGTGTGTCAAAACAGCCGTCTCTACTTGAGGCCAGCAACACAGATCAAAACACTGATCACAGCCATAAGGTATGTTTTAGGACCTGACCAACACCTGTCAGGTCAGCTGACGTTTCCTTGCTAGCGTTATCACATGAATATACATTTTAGAATAAGTGCTGGGCTACTTCCTCTGATGGTGTAGAAAGTCTGTGTTAATGGAAGATTGTGTTTTACACAGGCAGAAGTTACACATGCGTATGTGGAATGGGACAGTCTGCCTTATTAATACTTTACTATTGTTCAGTTATTCATCCAGTCATTTCTCGTCTCAGGTGGACAATGAGGCGAAGACAGAATCAGAATCTTCTCACATTTCTCTGATGATATGTACATGCCAGTGCCATTTGCTGATACAACTTACACCAACAACCAGAACGCTGTCTAATAATTATATTTCTACTTTTTTCCATATATGTGCTTCGTAGGAGGCATTAGTTCTGTCAGCTAGGAGCCTGAAGACCTACCTGCATGAACTGAAAACCAAGTTTGCTGCAACATTTTTGGTCAGTGCTTCTGGTTTAAAACAAGAAGGCTGTTTTTGAAATATACATTTTTTAACCTCTCAGTTTTGTGTGGCCACTCTGCAGCTACGTACTTCATGTATGCCAGAGGTGAAGTTCAGTGTCACAGGCTCTTAATACAAGCGGGGGATTTCAAAGCCAATACTACTCATCGTTATCTTGACTTATGGTCCATTTTCATCCAAACCACGTTTGATCTCAGCTATAATGTATGGAGAGGAGAGTGACAAAAACCAGGGGCGCCGTGTCGAGATACCATTGTTTTTTTTGCTGTCATTTGAATTTGAATTGATAGGTCTGTAGGTGTGTGTGTGTGTGTGTGTGTGTGTGGGGGGGGGGGGGGTCACCTGGTGAAAGGTGAAAGACACAAATCATCAATGTCAATCATCATGTCTGCCTAATTATAATCAGCTCCAAATAAATCATTTACAGATAAAAAAAAAAGAAGCTGCTGCTGTTTTAGCTACAGTATATTCCTTTGCCAGATCAAGTTTAGTTTACACATATACAAATCTAGTCTACAAATGCCTCGGTCTGGACAGAGGTGTTTGTGCAGGAGATGACAAAGAGGACAGTCAGCAATAAGCTGCATACGTTAAATCAGTGGGGAACATGCCAGCAGTCTGCTTCCACTCTAGCCTGATATCCACTTCCACAGAAATGTAACTCACCGACTTGGTTATTTCCATCTTTGAAAAACAGTAAACAGAAGGGGCCTCAACACAGTAGCATTGGAACCCCACTGCTGACTGCAGCACACAATGATTAATTCTCACAACTGAGGCTGAGGCCAGAGACCCAGAATTTAAACAGCATGGGCTACATTACATTACACCAGGAACTGGAGAAGAGACTTATTTTTGGATTTTAAATAATGACAAAATATTGTTAAGGTATACACTGGGACTTTTGGGTTTCAACAACTATCATTTGTACATAAAACTTACATTTTATTGTTTTTGTTTGTTTTTGTTTGTTTTTTCATCAACTCAGAACTGGATGAATTGATGAATTAAAAAAAACATTCTCCGGAATTAATAAACTGCTTTTTACCAAACTGTTATGTTGTGATAAAACTGGAATGCAACAACATGGTTTTCACCTGGCAATAACTTCACCATTAATTGTGGCATAATTATGACAATTATGGCATAATCGGAGCTTTATTGGAGCACTGTTTGAGCAACTTGTCAGGTGAGGTCTTTCTTTTTAAATATCCATGATAGAGACACATTGTTGGTTTAGTCACACTTTAAACCAGTCTTTGCCTCATGAATCATCTTGTCACATCCGCCTCAGCTGAACCCTGCGGGCTCCCTGCCTAGCATCAATGGGCAGCACATGTCCCATGTCCCAGTCTGGTCTGCTGGTCAGGCTTGTCTGCTCGAGCCACCCGCAACACCCATCAGATAATGTCACCAGCCTCGCTTGGATTCCACTCATATCTTCCATACACTCTCCTTTTCGATTAGTATCTTTGAACGCGTGATACAATACATACTGCTGGAACTTTTTCCTTTGTCTTGACTTGTGTCAGCACCTCTGGGCTCGTCAAGAACCAAATACTACCTGGCTTCAAAATACATCATTACTGTGTAGGTTTCACCTCAACAGGCCTTGAAATTAAACAGGCCTATATTGCAGAAAGTATCTGAATCACCTGAAATGTTTTCCACACCTACTGAAAATTTCTGTTGGCTATGTAGTTGTGGGTGAGTGTCCTGTCTGCTTCACCTCAATCACTGACAGATTTCATTTTACTACCCAGAGGGGTTTTGTACAAACCACAACTTCACCACAACTGCTGTAACCAAGTCTGACCATAGAGCAATCATGTGTAATATCCCATCAGCGCCTCCATCCCAGACGAGCAGACTTTCCTAAGTACAGTGTAATGTTTGCATATCTACTCACTGAGGATCCCTTTGCTGAGAAGACACAACTGAACCAAACTACTTCCTTCACACTTTACGGTCTAAATCAGATAAACCTGAGAATGGTTTGGGTCTCTTTCCAAGTTTAATCCTCCTAAACTAAAACAATGGAACCCGGAAGACCTGAGAGGTTTGTTTGAACATGGTCTTAGTAATATATTTCTCATGGGGGGGG
>CAAKHB010007659.1:7535-19227 GCA_901007665.1 Aeoliscus strigatus
GTCTGCTGCAGCTCAACGGCGACTGTCGACCACAACCCGGAATAAATACGCCCCCCAAAAAGAGGATGATGCATTGTTTTGCCTGGTGGGTGTTTGGTTTATAATTCAGGAAATAAAAGTGTACGAGGGACGTGACAGTGCGATGCCTCTTTGCGCCGTATTTTCCTCTGTCTGTTTCCTGGTTTTGTCACTGTCAAACACGAACCGCCCACACAGGCACGAGAGAGACGGCGGAGTGGTGAAACATCTGTAAACCAACCAATGCAAATGTTCTTTACATGAAGAGGAACAGATGTGAACTGATCTTAAACTGAGAAAAGACAAGAAATGGAAACAATTACCAACAGATGAGACACAGTGTGTGTGTGTGTGTGTGGAGGAAGGGGGGGGTCGAGTAAGTTATAATACTGTATCTATATTTACGACAACAATACGATATCATAAGTTACACCGCGATGTGAAACGATATTATGAACCAATTTAATACAATGATCACATTTCAACTAAAAAAATCACCTTCACCTTGTTTCATTTGTTAGCTATTATATGATATTATATATTATATTTAAAATTATTTTTAAAAAAGAAAAAAAAGACAATATTAGTGCTGGAATGTTTCTGCAAGTTAAAGGAAATGTCACTTAACTGAACAGCTATCAATAAATAAAGAGTCTAAACTAAAAGTTATCTGTAAACAGTCACGTATGTTTCTTATAACGTGTCTTGTCACTGGTCACGATAAATTGAATGAGAAAATGAGAAAATTTAATTCATGTTCCTTATTATACTCATGTTGAATATGTACTATGGGCATGTTAACATTGATGAATGCAGTTTGAAAAGAATAGAGCTGAAACTGTGAGATATGGAAACGTAACTGACTTTGATTTAGATCAATAAATTGATAAATCAATATGAAAAAGCGTTTCAATACATGTTCTACAAGGGTCAAAGATGAAGATTAATGGTTCAAGTTTCCATTGATTTTATTAGACCGTTGGTCCAGAAACTATAGATGACGTGTGTGTGTGTGTGTGTGTGTGTTGGGGTGGGGGGGGCAGATGGACAAAACAGATGTGACAGTAAAGGACAATGATCATGACACATCATGGCAAAATTGTCAAATCAAACATAAACAAAATAAAAATTATGAAATGATTACCAAGCGTATGCAGGAGGTCAGGGGTCAGAGGTCAAGTTCAACATAAACACGGAAACCACTATGGCGACCGCATGGATGTCTGTGGGAGAAATAAACACACGTCACTGTCAGGGCTGTCGAGGTTCGACACGTGGACACAAAGCAGCAGTCAAACATTCACCACGTCGGCAACTGAAGCTGCCGTTTCCTGTAAGTGTTCGCTGGCTTTTTCCCCTTTTAGACGCACTTATTTCAGCCTTTTAAAACCACACAAGGCATCTTTTTATCATCCTGTAACGGCTCAGAGACCATAAATGAAGTGTTTGCTTATTTCAGAACCTCTCAGCAGAATTAGGAGGACTGAGTGAGACACCAATGTG
The DNA here is from genome assembly GCA_901007665.1 of Aeoliscus strigatus. Lineage (NCBI taxonomy): Eukaryota > Metazoa > Chordata > Actinopteri > Syngnathiformes > Centriscidae > Aeoliscus > Aeoliscus strigatus. The sequence continues at coordinate 9,057 of CAAKHB010007659.1, forward strand.
CTGCTCAGACATCACTCATGCTTTTTGTTTCAGGCTTTTCATGCAACCCCCCACCACACCCCCACCCCAACCCCTCTGCGCCTCCGCCTGCACACAAAACAAATTCTCATCTTACAACCAATGCAGACGCGACTAAGACAAAGATTTTTGATTTTTGCCAAAAAAGAGAATCCAAGAGTAGCACAGAAAACATCAGCAGCAAAACAAAAGAAATACACAAACGCTCGGACTGTCGGAGCAGAACGTTCTCATGAGTTAAAGTCATGTTTACAATTGTAGTTACAGCTGAACAAAACCTCGTTGATATGTTTCATAGTATTCATGGGTTCTGAATGAACTCTGGCATCAAAATGACCTGAACAGTCCAAAAACATTTTCTATTTTACGTCTATTTTTTACATGTTTTTAATAAAGACTGGACATGAATAGGTGATGTTCAATGTTGGATCGGTCCACCTCCAGGTTCAGCTGCCGACAGGAGGGAGACATGTCCAAACAGTGCTGAAGTTCACTGACTGAGATCAACAGAACAACTGTGCACAGATGTTCTTCTTTGGTTTCTTTGTTCATGGACATTTCTGGTGATTCTCAACTAGTCAACAGAATTTAGTCATGATCATGAACATCTTTGAGGTCCGACTTTGAGAAAAGATGTTACAAACATTTTCAGACCTTTTGCTTCACGTACAGGAGACAACAACTTATAAACTGACACCGTTTCGGGACAGAGAACGTCATCAGGTCGTCTCTCTACACACTGGGAGAGACATCCACAAATCACATCACAACATTTAAAACACATGGATCGGTCGAGAAAAAAAAAAACAAGACAAAATAGGAGTCATTAAAAAACAGAAGGGATGAAAACATGCTGCTGATAATTGAAAAAAGGGAATAAAATATTAAAACATGGTTTACGCAAGCTGCGTTTACAGGATCCATTTGGATGGTCGCACTCAAATGCGCAGACACAGCTGATACGAAATGAACGTTGGGGACAAGCCCCCACTGGCCCCCTATAGGGACAGCTGGCGTTTGTAAAGTGGAAGTAGAGACACTAAAAGGGAAGAACATACATGTGACGTGCACATTCTCCCTGCGTTCCAACAGTGGACCGACCCACCCTTGTTCACGTCCCCTCAGCGTGTGCCCACGGGGGAGGTGTCATTCCGGTTCTGTGGTCTTGGTGAGACGGACCATCGGAGGGCTCAGTGACCGAGTGAACCGCCATGGTCACTCCAGACATGGACATCACCCACAACGCATTGCACTTTTGCCTTCGGTGCGAGAGGCCACGCCCACAGGCAGGTGGCAGCAGCGTCCACAGACCGGTGGTTGGTGACATCATCAGAAAATTCATAAAAGGCGTCAGTGGCCTATTTGATTCACAACTGTAATCAGCTGATTATCGCTGATGACGCCTTGACGTTAGTGTGACAGACCCGACAGTCTGTGGGTTCCAGATTGTTCCATTTATCTGAACTTCTACTTTACTCCACCCCACCCACTTTCTGTCCGCTCTCCGCTGGGAGGTATGACCAACGAGGAGAAATGAAACGACTATCGGGGCTCGGGGTATGTCCTGGAGCAACGTGTTTGTCTGTGTCTGTAGTAGCACTGGACCCGAGGCAAGTAACAATAAGTAACAAGTAACAATGGCACAAGTAACAATAACTACTTACTTTTTAAAAGTAACATTCTGGTGACACTGGTAATTAGACTTCTTTCCCCGAGCGAGTCATTTGTTCTCCTCTGGCCCCCACCTGAGGGGTCAGATGTCACATCTCTCTGCTACAGAAGCTGTGATGTGAAAGGGAACATGTTCAGGATGAGATCTCACAATGTCACAACACAATCAGATGTAAGACAACCTGCACAACACATTAGACCCCGAGGCGACGCATCAGCAGTCAAACATGCAGGAAAGTACCGGCACTTCACAAAAAACACTAAACAAACAAATGCATTTTGTGATTCTTTTGTCGAGCGATGAAATTTAGAAGGAAGCCCAAGGGTTGAGGCATCTGTGTGTGATTAGTTCCACTACCTGAGATACAGCGTGCCGAGCAAACGGAACCCGTGTGTGTCACAAACGGATGGGAACAACACAGCCGGCCGCGACGGCAGCACTTTGTGAAACCCGCCGTCCCGCCGCTGTTCTCCAGCCGTCGTTAATTGTCTGATCGTCACGACGCCGACAACAGCACAGGTCTGAGCCGACGGCACATCTCGCAGCTATTAGACGCTGATTGCCATCAAGCAAACAAGCAGCACTTTGTGGAGAGAAAAACAATCCATACTCATTCCTCCTGCTCTGCCCCCACAGAATACACACACTCAATACACTGATACCGTAATTACAACTAATTGTGAAAATAATTGTTAACTTGCGTACGCTCGACCGTATAACAAAAGCAGTCTGTACAATTTCTTCCCTTCATTCATGATCTCAGTGAAGGACGAGGAGGAGGGAGGAAGGCGACACCCTGTCATCTCAACTCCCCCAACCATATGTGGAACGCTTCAAAGCGTCCGAGGACATCTTTGATTACATCCAAGGCGCCGCTCTTTTTAAAGTATGAAAACAAACAAACAAATAAACAAACATCACCTGTAAAACCAGACGGCCGCTCACCGAGGATTTCACACCTGAGCCCTTTCATTTCAGGCCAGTAAAACATTAGTGCTCTCTCACTGCTCCAGTGGTCAAAGCAGATTTGGAAAAAAAATATATGTGTGTGTGTGTGTGTGTGACTTCACAGCACACACACACACTCTCTATTATAGACGCACCAGTCATCAAAGATAAATTACAGTACACTCGACCAGGAGAGGCTGAGTCCGACTTAGACACACGTCATCAAAACACAAAAAATCTATTCTTCCATGAGCGTCTAAAACAAACATTCGGTACATCAACACCAACGGCACTAGCATACTTTGGAGTATTGTAATTACACGTATCAGAAAATGTTGAGTGGCTACTAGGTTCCTCTACCTGGTGTAAAGAGAAAATGTCCAGTGGTTAGAAGAACAATCAAACGTCCGTCGACTCTGAACGTTGACAACAGCCATGTTGCTGTCATTACGGTAATCCCATTCACTCTGTTGCCAGAAGCCAGTGAGTCGTTACGGTAATGACAGCAACATGGCTGTGAAGTGCAACTGGTGGACGTTTTCTCCTTCTTCTAGATCCTTCTTCACACCAGGTAGAGGAACTGAGAGACAAGACTCAGCTTTAAGGAAACGTTCCATGTTTTCTGATGCGCAAATATCTGGAATGTGAAATTGTTTCACGGCCTGTGATGCTCTGATATGTTGGTCGAAGCTATGACATGATAAAGAATTATGTGTTTTGTGGTAAAAGCAACACATTTGAGATTGATATATATATATATACAGTATATATATATCATACCATCATCATTCCTAAATCCAAAATGGCCGCCATTTCGTTCTGTCATATAAAAATGTTGCATTTCTGGATGGAATTGTCATATAAACTTGACTGAAGTGTCATTTTTAACGTTTTGCCAATTCAGTTCAACCAACCAAAAAGGAAAAAAAAATGTGATGATGTTTGTGTTCATGCCATTCTATGATGAATCCAAGATGGCCGTCCGACAATGGCAGGATATATATATATGTATATAATGTGATAGGTTGGGGATTTTACCAAAATTCTTGTTTCATTTCATTCCTATCACCAACAGCTGTACTGTAGATGTGTCTTAAAATCATGACATTGTCCTTCATTTGTGTTTGTGAAGAAGTGATGCTTGACATCTGCTTCGCTCATTTCTAACTAATTCGGCATTTACGGAAACATTCTTTTGTTGTTGGTAACGTGGAGCTCCCACACGGTTTCTAACTACATGGAGAAGCAGCCGGCTGTCATTGAAAGCTCTCCCTCCCCCAGAGTTTACTGGTGGCAGTGTTCACTTCACCTCATCAGAAATAAATCATCTTATTTGGAGATTACTGGATTCTGACCCGTTTCTCCAAACCCGATGCTTCAGGACAAATAGGAAGCAAAAGAATAAATCCAAAACAAATTTTTCTGGCCAGTTTTGAGATGAACAGGCGATGCGCAAGAACTGCGTGTGGCTGATTTGATCTCTAAGACATATTGCTATTCTTGTACAGGACATCCAGTTTACGACACACTGGTCAGACAAGGAAAATAAAAAAAATTTAAAAAATTCACCAGCCTCAGCAAACTGTCCCACAGAGATTCCCGTTCAGTCACGCAGTCAGGATTTATAATAGTTATTTGTTGTATTTTTTTTAATAACTGACATAAAACTGGCAGGTTTCCATTCTACTCTCACTTAAACTGGCAGAAATCAAACATATTTAAAGGGAAAACAAACCAATACAGGAAGTCAAACACTCCAAAGTAAAAACAGGAAATACAGTAGCTACCAGAACAAAGTACTTGTGTACTTATTTTCACTCAGTGTTTCTTTTGACATTCAATTTGAAAGTAAAACCGCTGCATTGTTTTGTTCTTGCATCTAATTTTTTTTAATAAAGTCAGAAACTTTAACAAGTTGTTTCCTGAGGATGTTTAATTTTGGGGAAATAAATGGGAATTCTAACGAGGTCTCTTGTGTCTGCCAACATTTCACTTCACATCAGATTATAATTAGACTGTTGCAAGATTGAGTCATATTGATATTTGTGAGCTGCGCTGGTTCACGTACGGTATTTTTTTTTTTTTTTTAGATCATTGCCTTTGTGTACATGATTTTTTTTTTCTTTTATGGTCTGTAATCTATTCTCGGGATTGCTTTTTCAGTACACACCATAGGTATTTGTCTATTCTCTACGTGCACGGGCCTTCCCACCTGAGAATAAACAAATCACAAGAAGAACATCTAATTTTAGTCACAAAAACAGCAGTTCCCCGTGCCACAACTTTATTTTGTTAGCGAAAATGTTGATCACACAAAAACAAACTGTTCTGAAGACTTTATGGTGAATATTTTTATAATGCAATTTCCACTGAGGATATGAACATTTTGTTTTGTTTTGTGCCGAGTGGATCTTAATTTTGTAAACTAGTATGAATGTGAACAGTGATTTTACAGAACAGCAGCAGCTCATGTCCCCATTTTACACAAATACCTACGTCAGAGAGTGAATGCACAAATTAAAAAAAAAAACAAACAAACATAAAGTTACATAGAACTTTATTTATAGATAAATGTGGAGAATCTCTTTGTCATTAAATGCAACTGTCTAATTCATAACTGATCTTGGACGCAGTTCAATGAGGTTCTCATGAAGGTTGTGGAATCAATGGTGCTCGTGTCTCTTTTCGTGTCAGATTTTTTTTATTCTTATTGATTTTGTGTACACTTGTGCTCCTTTTATCTTTATCTTTTATCTTTTTTTCTATGATAAAAAATAACATACTTTTGAAATTACATTGACTTTAATACATTTCAATTTAAAACTTTATGAAAGAAAAAGATACATTATTATTATTATTATTATTATTAACTTATCCTGTAATGTAGTTGGAACAGAAAACAGAAATGAAAATGACAAGATGTAAATCTGAGGTAAATTCAAGCCAATCTTAGACACAATTGATTGCAAATACCGTGGATGTTCTAACCCTGGATTTACACCGGATGCGTGTGCGTTGCGTCTCCGATCCGGCACGGCGCCGGATCAAATACGTTTCCATTCTAGTCAATGTGTCCATTTACACCGACTGCGTTGCGTTGCGTCTCTGCTCCGTCTCAGCTCCGTCAGTCCGGAGCGTTGCGTCGAAAATACGCAGAGGTTCTATTTCTGACGGATGCCGGAGCTGAGACGCATAAATTTGGCACAAAATCCATCGAGCGGGGCAGGAAGTCCAACACAGAAACAAAATAAATATCTGGTTACTTTTCACAATAAAACGCTTGACGTTGACGCCGGATCGTATTTCACACTATTTCACCAGAACTTTCATCACAGTACATTTATTAAGAGTATTTATTTACGAACGAGCTACTTTATCCTTGTAAAAGCACAAAACACCGAAAAAAAGTCAAACACAAACAAATACGACTCTCCTCTGTGTCTCCACCTGGAGACACTTGTGTTTCTTCCTGGATTTATCACACATACATGAAGTTTCGCGCGATTATACGTGTTTTCACCGCGCGAACTTGTCGGTCACGTGACTGTCGGACCGGAGCCGCGACGCAGTAGAAACGCATCCGGTGTAAATGGACGGAGCGCGCTGACGGAGCAAAGACGGATCGGAGACGCAACGCAACGCACACGCAGCCGGTGTAAATCCAGGGTAACAGATGATGAGTGCCAAGTCTCAGATGATGCATCATAGGAAGTGAATCATTTTTCCTGCCGAGCTTTCCATTGTTGATTGGAGAGGAACTGAGGAATTACAGTTTAAACAATAGAAACACACACAGACAATTGCCAAGTCACCGGGGAGTCACAGACTAAAGAGCTGGTCAATATTTCTGTACAACATATGCATCAAAATGGCTGGGTCAGCTCTTGCTGCTCGCTTTCCTCTCTCTCTAAGTGCCTCTTCTCCCTATCTATGTCCAAGGGGACAACAATTGCCACATCACTGAGGTGTGAAAACGTTGATGGATTTACCCTTTTCTTTTGACACCTGATATGTAAAAGCACAACTGACGTTCGTAAGCAATGAGAGGCACTTTGACGATGTCAATATGTCCTGAACATGCAGAGTAGGCACAGGCTGATGGCAAAGTCATCAGCCAATGGGGGCACACCTGTATCAGCAGGGAACTGTGTGGAAATAATAGACATAGAGACTTGGAGACAGCCTGAGACATAACCACCGGTTCATGGGCTGCTGCTTTAAGTTAAACTCTATAAGTCACCGGGATTCATCCTCTGGCCATCGCAAACATCTGCGCCATATTTCACAGCAGCCGATGCAATAGTCGTGTCGACCCGCTGGGGGACCTGTAGGCGCAAAGTCCAGGAACATCAGCCGTCTTTGTCCAACTGGTGCCGAGGATGGAGTGAGGAGTGAGTAGATAAAGGATATCCTGGCGTCTGTCCTACCCTTTTTACACCGGTGTAGTTTGACCAACACCAGCAGACAAACAAGCTCTCAGACAGGAACACGTGCTGGTCTGGAACCAAGACCGGTAGCACAACTATCAAGACAACAGAGGCCATAAAACATTCAATTCATCCAAAAAAAATGGTAGTGGCATCGAAGAAAAGAACGGTCCAACGTCTGGAGACAATATCGCCAGCCGTTGTTGACATATGTACAGTGTTTGTTGCAGATCATGTCAGAGAACGGGAAATATACAAATTAATTTGCAAACAATGCGTCCTTCTGGGTCGTATGGGTTAGGGTTAGGTCTAGCTAACGGATTGTTAGCTAGCTAGGTATTTTAGCTAGCTACCTGCAGGGGCTAGCTTTGATAACCTTGATAACATTAGCTAGCCATGTAGATGTAGTAGCTTTCCACATTACCCAAAAACACGGGTAGTTTGCAAACCAGGCGTCCCCCTGGGCTGTATGAAAACAACTCAGGTAATTTACATATTAGCCGTTTGTTAACATATGGCATAATATAGTGGGGGGGCAGGGTGTGCCAGGAAAAAGAAAAAACAACTTCAAACCAGCACTGGGACCAGCCTGGAACTGTCACAATGGTCACACTGGGAGGGAGGGAGGATATCAAGGAAAGACAACGCAGGATGAATGTCACGAATGCTGAAATGTGAAGGAGAAAGAAAAGGAGCATTTGAAAGTACCGCTGCCGCCGTGTTTCAAAGGCTTTTCTAATAAACGTGACTTGTGGAATAGAAACTCCTCTGTGATTTCCACCCATGACGGCCTGCTATATTTAACACACTTGTGGTCAAGTAAACACATTTCATTTCTTTAGTTCTTCAATAGAAAATTGCTCCGTTTCCATCCCATTTGATAGCCTCTGACACCCTCCGCCCCTCCGTTCTCTTGCTGCCGTCCTGCAGCAGAGGGCTTATCATGAAAGCACAACAAGGATATATTGTCAAGAATTCTTTTAGGTGGGTCTGATTGAAGTGGCTGACTTTTATTCTCTCAAGTACACCCTTCCTCTTTCCCTTCTGCCAGGGTACACCAGGGTACCATTATGGTGGCTGTGGACTTCATCCATTCATCATTCTTCTCACCTATGAAGCAGAACACACATATATCAACCCTCCCTCCTCCCTAAATCATGCTTTGTTCTTTCTGTGTGTAAGGAAAACTGCTACAGCTGTGGACAGCAACACCCACCGTGCCACAGGAGACGGCTGCAGGAGGGGCTTGAGACGACTGCTTTCAAATGCCTTTTGCATGTTCTTCCGTAGAATATCAAACCACGAATTTCAGGAGGTTAACGATTGTGTCCGATGTCCATGGCCTCACAAATAAACACATCCAGGAGATGTAAAATCGACAACAAATCTATACAACATCAGCAGCAGGTTTACAGCTGACGTGTTGAGGCGTTCCTGGTGTTTGTTTATTACAAGTAATCACGGCTAGCAACTCGAACATCGGCGTAACCGTCCGTAGTGTAGGTGTTGCGTAAAGTGTGGTGCAAGGTGTAGCATAGTGTAGGGTGTAGCGTAGGGTGTAGTGTAGCGTAGCGTAGGGTGTAGCGTAGGGTGTAGTGTAGCGTAACGTAGGGTGTAGTGTAGCGTAGGGTGTAGTGTAGTGTAGCGTAGGGTGTGATGTATGGTGTAGTGTAGTGTAGCGTAGGGTGTGATGTAGGGTGTAGCGTAGGGTGTGGTGTAGGGTGTAGCGTAGGTGTTGCATAAAGTGTGGTGCAGGGTGTATTGTAGGGTATAGTGTAGCGTAGGGTGTAGTGTAGGGTGTAGCGTAGCATAGGGTGTAGTGTAGTGTAGCGTAGGGTGTGGTGCAGGGTGTAGTGTAGGGTATAGTGTAGCGTAGGGTGTAGTGTAGGGTGTAGCATAGGGTGTAGTGTAGTGTAGCGTAGGGTGTGATGTAGGGTGTGGTGCAGGGTGTAGTGTAGGGTGTCGTGTAGGGTTTCAGTGTGCAAGTTCCCTTCTTCTTCTGCTTTAAATAAAGGTAGGCTATCACTGAGAGAGTCGCAGGCCACGACAGGAGTAAATGAGTTTGTTCCGAGCGGTACACCACACAAAGGCTGACGAGCCAAGTCATTTCCCAAACCACTGAGTTGGTCGAATTATTAGCAAAAGAATGATGAGTGCACACGCCTCCTCTCATTAGCATCTGTGAGTAGCTAACACGCAAACAACCTCCCTCTCCCCGCATAAAAAACTAAAAAAAAATCTAATCAAATAAATAATAATAATAAGTCAACTTGTGAATCTGCAACGACACTTTGGATTCACTTCAACTGGACATCTTGTCCATGTAGATGGAGGATGACTGGTTTGCATACTGAATGTCGGGACATAATTGCAGTGGGATTATTTGCCATTTATTCATTACACAAGCAATTTCTCCTGCATTATTCATCCTCCAGCAGGTCATGTTTAAATCATGCTGAATGCAGACTGACAGTGCTGCGTCACCACCGACAGCTTCGCTCGGCTCAATGTTTAAACTACAACAGATGATAAAAGTGTCCATGGGCAAATATCAGTGGAATTTCAATGAAAAGAATATGTTAACATGTTTTTTTTTTTCATCTTCATAAAGTGATTTGCAAAACGCCAAACAAAATGGGCAGTCATGCTTGGCCCTGTTAGGCTGCTGTAAAGGTAGCTGTGATAGGGGCGGTGGTGTTGGGGGAGGCGGGGGGACTTTCAGTCCATAATCCTTTCTATTCTGAGGTGACGGAGAAGCGGAAGATGAAAGAGCAGAGAGAAGGTTTCCTCTCCCAGATACACTCCTGCCATGCCGTCGCTCCCATCCTGTACTGAAGCTGTCACTATTGGCGTCCGGGGCCATGAGGCAGGCAATCTTAGCGTCGCGGTGTGAATCGATACCCAATCACATCATGTCATTCGCAGGCAGCACATTAACCCGAAGAGGCCGTAGCGCAATTTACAGCGTATTGTTTTGGACCCCTGTGAGCAAACAGTCACTAGGTACAATAGTAGCATCATGGAAGAGCAAGACGAGGTCCTTGTCGTGGCTGAACGGCCTTATCGCTGCTCACAGAGGTACCGAGAGAGACGGGGGGTGGGGGTG
>CAAKHB010007660.1:0-18034 GCA_901007665.1 Aeoliscus strigatus
AAAGAGGTTTTTATGCAGAAGGAATCTGAAATGTGTCTTTGATAACACAAAACTCGACTGACTAAAAACTATATAGCATTTATTTGTATCATATTCAAATGTGTATATGATTTATTTTATTATCGTCATTTGTATGATAATTGTTTGTAGTTTTTTTTGTTCTATCCTTTATTTCGAGCATGTTTGACTACAAACAAATTCACCAGCATCTGTGTGACAGAAACAACCCCATATCTTATTTAAATATAAATACAGAAAAGAAAGATAAAACGGAGCAGAGGAAGCAGAAGCTCATTAACTCCCACCCCCACTTCAGCTGCTGATCCAAGCAGCTCTAGAACCCCCCCATCCTATGGAACTCAAATATGTGACATGTAGTTTCTCTGCAAAGGACGTGAAAAAAGCTAAAGTCCCGATTCAATTATCAGTTATTGGTTAATTGAGTAGAAGCTGCAGCTCCTCCTCTCTGTCTGGTGAGAGGAAGGAGCGAGGCGGATTAACGGATTATTGGATGAGGGTTGAAGCTGCTGTTGTATTCTACCTAACAAACTCTTGCGTGTGAAAGCTCCTCCGCGATCCGCGGGTCAGCTCCAGATAAGCCAGCTGAGTGACACTAACTGTGATCTGAGAGTATTTGTCTATTTATATGTACAAGTATTTGTTCTGTACACAATGAAATCACAACAGCAGTCCAGCTGGAGGACATCCAGCAGCAGATGTTCATGCACAAACAAGAGGAAATTCCTCAGCACACTGCTGAAAATCTCACTAAGAGCGAGATGCTGGATGTGTCCGATTGAGGCGTCTCACACCTGAATGTGTTCTTCTCAAATGTTTTTGCAGGTGAAAACTGCAGAAGTTTCATTTATGTGGCGCCTTCCAATGAGAGAGGTAAGTCTGGATGTTCCTCACATGACCTTCTACCTGCTCCCAGTCGCTGCATCAGCACAAATCTTCTGTCGCAGCTCAAGCGTTTTGCTCAAAGTTGCTCTTTCACCGTCCGGATTCCTCCCGTTTGTCGTCCCGTTGAGTCTGTCTCACTGGTTGGATGTGGAGCACGTCCTGTGCAGAAGAAAGTGAGGCCACGTTTACGTACGGCGTTGGGTCCACGTGATGTAGCCTGACGTCTCCTCCCCAGAGATGTGACTAACGGCGACGTGGACCTCCACAGGCGACGAGTGTCACTTAGAGAACCGTAAACAGAACCGTCCTAAAGGTGATTGGTCAGAGGAACATGGTGGAGATGTTGTTGCTGTTAGTGCGGTAACAAGATCTGCTCATTTTCAGTTGCTATCACGTGAAGGAAACAAAGAAAAACACTGAGAACCAGGAAAGCCTACAGACAGCGGGGGGGGGTCAAGGTTCAAACGTCAGTGAATTCAACAGCGACACAGACACACGTCAGGAAACCCGATTTGTACCTCAGAGTGGACCCTGAATCCATGGTAACGACCGGCGTCGGTATGTGAGCGAGTGACAACGTGTAACGAATCAGCGTCTCCAGAAGTCAAGTTCCATTTCTTCTTGTGTGGTGTTTTATCACCGTGGACGTCGACGTCTGTATGTTGTCGGCCATGTTGAGCTGAGCTGAACGAGCAGAGCGTCGGTTTGAAGACTGTAGGATCTAATGTCGGGTCGGACCCGTCGGACCCGTCGGACCCGTCGGACCCGACATTAGGATTTGACAGGAGCCATCATTTGGGGCTGGGCGCGTGAAGTGACGTGAAGCAGGTCGGAGCTGAAGCGCCTCACTCCACTGCACTCTCGTCCCACACACAGAATCCCAATTTGTCTCGACATGTTTCTCCAGATTGGACCAATAATCTGAACGCTGCTGTTGGTTTGATGTCAGCGTCAGACTATGGAAGGAGGATGTTCACTGATGGATTCCCTCCTTCACTTTCCTTCCATCTGCTGACGTCACGTCACGTCTGACGTCTCCCACACACCGTCATCCTAAACCAAACCATCCCTGCTCGGTTTCCAGAAGAATCACTCGACCGCTCTGGCCCCCAAATGTGCGATTGAATTTGGAGCGGGTCGAGGCGAAGCCGGCTGAGGGTCCGTTCATCATTCCCAGAGGGATGGTTTGTGTCGTGGGCATTTGACTTCCCATCGTCTAATTAATGAACTGCTGCTCCGTGCGTGATCACAGCTGAAGCTCTGAAACACGACACCGCTCCGCATGTTGCCCCGCCCCATCTCTGTCCTCATCCCTTCCCCTACATCAGTCACCCAACCATGTCAACCCCCCCCCTCAGAACATGGATGTCATCTCTGCACACACACACACTCCTCATTGCTTCTTCCTCTTCTGCAGGCGTGCTCTGGCTGTGCATCGTGGCCGAGTGCCTGTACATCCTGCTGCTGGCCACCGGGGGTCTCCTCATGCTGATAGAGGTGTGTCACTTAGGCAACGTCATCGACGGGCTCAAGCTCAACGCCTTCGCTGCCATTTTCACCGTGCTCTCAGGTGAGTACCCGACATGACGACTGTTGACGAGTGCAGCCGACTCGTCTCCATCTTGCATCCTGGTCACACAACGTGTTCGGATATGAGTTCGTATCTCGTCTGTAGCATCATTTGTTTGCGTTGTAGTTTGATTGTCACGGGTAATATGCAAATTAGCTGGGTTGTTTGCAAACAACCGTCCTTCATATGAAGATCTCACGAGTGTATGATTGGAACAAAGACATTAAGCACAGGCGCTTTAGACTTTAAAAGTTATAAATAAATGGTGTGTTTATTGGCACATGTGCACCACGATCCAATACAGACCAGGTTCAGAAACAGACCGGGTACCAACGATTTCTGGGGCAAGTGGAGCGTATCAGACGTATTTCTACAAACAGGCGTTCAGGTAATAAGACATCCAGGGGAGTGGACGTCGTGTGGGCGGCTGAGAACATTCCAGCCTTTCTGTCTCTCCTCTCCGTCTCTCTCAGCGGAGGAATTAAAAATGACCTCTAATCCACTCAGTGAAAATGATCCCGACCACCAGATCACCAGACTCCGGCAGTGAATCAGCCGGGAGCTGCTGCTCCGCTCAGACTGGCAGTGACACAATGACTTGCAGTGTTTCAGTCACCGCACCGATTTCAGAAAGAAAGAACCGGATCCGTTCACGTCTGTTGTGTGTCAGTGAACTGAATTCACAAAAGAGCGGATGACGTGACATTTAATGGCTGAATATCATAGAACACACACACACACACACACACTGTACTGAATCATTTCACGGTCAGTTTATTAGGGAGCAGCTCGTTGTTCGGTCTTCCTGCAGCCAATAAAGTTTTTATTTGAATGTTACTGGCCTCATTACAAACCCAGCTGTATGTGTGACACAGGGGTGAAGAGATATGTGGGAATGCACAGAATACCTCGACCAGGAGGTTGTTTTCGTCACACACAAACTCCACTTGGGACTGTGATGGCGGTCTGATCAGAGGTGGGTTTGGGTTGAAGAAGAACACACAGTGTTTCAAGTGTTTCAAATGTACGAGCTGATTACGAGCTGATGAGCCGATGACACCGAGTCCGGCTCTGGCTTTGATTTTGGACGTTTCAACCTGTCGTTTGGTGCTTATGTACCGCTGGTGAAGATACTGCATTCCTAGTGAGAGACACAATGCAGCACACTACTGCTAAAATGTTGTATGTTGTATGAAAACTTGTTGTATGAAAACAGTTGGCTTCATCTCTCCATGCCAACCTCTTCAAAATAAAAACCTTTCCGATAGTCTGTAGACGTCTAACCAGCGTCGGACTGACTCAACCACTGAGTCCTTGTGTGTTGGTGTGATCGTTAGCGAAGTGAATGTTGGCGGTGCGTTCAGTGACACTCAGGTCAAACAGCCCCTTGGCAGCAGAGGACGGATATTTGAGTTCGCTGGGCACCACTGAGCTGCAGAACAGAATAGAAAAGAGAAGTGGAACTTTGTTGTTTCGCTCCCGGACAGACGGACAGAGATGAATCGTCTTTGGCGTCAGCAGGAAACGAGCTGTACGTTTCTTTCTTTCAAAGACCATTCCAAACTCTTTCCCTGGCTCGTTTCTCTGATGACGTCACCTTGTTCTCTCCTCTGATTGGCCGTAGCTCTATCCAACAGCTGCAGTGGTGTGTTGATCCAGAGTTGAAGGTCTCTCACTCCTTCACAGAACCTCCATCTTTCTACTTGCGCCTCTGGTTCTCCAGGCTCACGGCTTCAAGGGATGTCCGGTGTTTTCATCCCTTCATTTCGTCTGACAGGCAGAGCTGAACCTGGCTCACTCTCATCTCACTGAAGCTTCTCAAACATTGGTTTATTGTTCAGCTGAAGAGGGACTGAACTTCTCCACCCACCTCTGAATCTCTGATGTTCATTGAGCTCTTTTTCTCACTTTGTTCTCGGTGGGTTTGTCTCTGCTTGTACAATGTTTGACTTCCTGGCAGCGTCTGTTTTTGATGAGTGTGAACTGATCAAGTCTTCAAAAACCTCTGATGTTGTTGACAGTGATGTTGATTAACTGCAACATCTCACGAGTGAGTGTGCACCAGAGGAATGTTCTCTTCGAATCAGGAGATCCAGTTCAAAACCATCTCCCCAGCTGGTGAACATGGAAATCAGGAAACAGACCGGGAACAGACGGGGAACAGACCGGGAACAGACCGGGAACAGACCGGGAACAGACCGGGAACAGACCGGGAACAGACCGGGAACAGACCGGGAACAGACCGGGAACAGACCGGGAACAGACCGGGAACAGACCGGGAACAGACCAGGAACAGACCGGGAACAGACCAGGAACAGACCGGGAACAGACCGGGAACAGACCGGGAACAGACCGGGAACAGACCGGGAACAGACCGGGAACAGACCGGGAACAGACCGGGAACAGACCGGGAACAGACCGGGAACAGACCGGGAACAGACCGGGAACAGACCGGGAACAGACCAGGGAACAGACCGGGAACAGACGGGGAACAGACCAGGAACAGACCAGGAACAGACCAGGAACAGACGGGGAACAGACCAGGAACAGACCAGGAACAGACAGGGAACAGACGGGGAACAGACGGGTTCATTGTCTCTCTGAAGGACGAATCGAGTCACTTTTATTTATAAAGCTCTTTAAAAAAAAAGTCCTCACACACACACTGCAGGTCGAACCTCCACTGTACGGAGTGAAATCAGTCAAAGAAAGAAAAACTACAAATTAGACATTTTTGTGCGATAAAATGCTGAAAATTATTGCAGAAACATTTCTTTATAGATTATTTCAAATTTTAAACAAGTCCTCAATCTCTGTTTAATCCCACAAATGCAAAAACTCCACTTTGTTGTTACAATACCAGGATTAGAACCCCCTTCCCTCCCAATGACTCATTTCTGAATGTGACCAGGTAACCAGTTATTTTCTGCCTGTAATATTACTTCATTCATTTTTGAATGTGACTTTTAATAGTGAGTTACTACGATCAAGCCTTATGAATGTGTTGATTATTGACTCTAGTTTTATAATTATTGCCCCAAACCTCGTCACAGTAGCTGAGCTATGGATTGAACACATGTTCAAGATCCTTTTTCTGGATTTTTATGTAATGATATAACGCTTTTGAGATGCCATGATTTTAATGAATCAGTGAAAAACGCTGTATTTTGTTTGTATTTTGAACCACGTTGCCCCCTAGGGGCCATTAAAGGTTAACGTACCTTTTACTGGCGTCACCGACTCACCTTTTCTCAGTCTTCCACTGCGTCCCATCCCTGATGACACGTCCTTGTTAAGTGTTTTCCAGCTGATGATAAACAACCTGTTTTGATACTGATGGACTTCACAAACCGACCTTGTGCGAGCGGAAGCGGCGTGATTTCCATCCGACTGAACACGCGAAGACTTTGCTCTGCTCGTCCTGACACAAAGCCGCTCTGATCTCCATTGAAGTATGGTAATTCTGATCGCTTTAGGAATAAACATGAGCATTTATAGGGATGGGGTGGGAATTTGGGTGTTTGGTGCTAAATCTGCTGCGCAGGGATTTGAGGAGCTTTGTGATCGGATTGGTTGACTACACACACTTGTTCCATTCCTGCTTTGGTTTTTGGGCGATGAAACGTCAGAAGCTGACGATCTCTTGACACAGGCACTGTTTGGGAAGAACAAGCAGACAGAGAGCAGAGATCCAGTTGGGGCTGTCATTTGCGCTGCACTGTTCAACAACTGTTGAAATCCTCCGTTCGGCCAGAAGCATCAAAGCTCTGATGGCATCAACAGTTTTTGGGACATTTCATAAATGTCCTAAATGCCTGAAATAAGACTTGAACACAGAAAACCACAGCCAATGTACAAACTGTGAGGTGCAGCGTTCATTTGTCTTGTAAACGTGCTGCTGCTGGTCGGTCGGGATCATTGACGTAGCTGCAACCACACATGTCCTCATCCTCCACATGTGACACCTAAACAACAAACAACATATTTCCATCAGTATTTCGTTCCTCAGCATTGTCCTAACTGAAACATCCTCCACAGTCCAAGTAGATGGAAGAAGAGTCTGTCACTCGTATCTTTGTTTTACATTCGTTCATTCAGTCATTCGTTCATTCGTTCATTCGTTCATTCATTCATTCATTCATTCATTCATTCATTCACTCACTCATTCATCTTCTTCTTCCGGTTGGGCTGGAGCCGGTCCCTGATGTCAACGCCATCTCATCATGTCTGTTCAGACATGAAGGACAGACAACCATTCACACTCACATTCACGCCTGTGGGCGATTTACAGCGACCAGTTAACATCAGTATGATGTTGGAGGGGGGAGGAAGCTGGAGTACCCGGAGAGAACCCATATTGTTGTCCCCTTTCCAAAAATACAAAAATTGTTTGCTTTAAAAAACGGCACAAATACTGCAGAATGTTTATATTCCCAATTGCTTAATGAGGTGTACAAGGATAATAAAAGTGTTGTGTTTGATTCTGATAATAACTAAGGTTTTACGGGCGGTTGCCCTGGTTACAGTCAGATGATAAAATAAACATAAGCCTGAAGCCTAATTAGTGTTGAGACGAGGTTCTGCATACAGACCTTCAAGTTACGACTGTCTGTCAGCTCCCAGCATTCCTGTGACAACATATACAGAACTGAAGGACTTCGTCTCATCATCAGGGATAAAAAAAGATCTTGTCATGTGGCCACACACATTTGACACAATGTCCAATCTGAGATTACAGTTTGTCACCAATTGTATTTGATTCTCTGCACAGACAGAACGGATGGAGTCCTGGATTGTGTAAATAGACAAGATCAATATGAAAAAACCCACCAGTCCCATTTCATCAGGGCTCACGTCTTATCGTGAAATCAAACAAACAAGCCACAGCCCCAGGTTTATATTATGGCACACTGCCACCAAGTGGTGGTTGCGGAGACCTACAGTCTCATGTGTCTCTGCTGCCTGTGTGCAGGTCTGTTGGGGATGGTGGCTCACATGATGTTCACCACAGCCTTTCAGCTGACCGTCAGTCTGGGCCCGGAGGACTGGAAGCCTCAGACGTGGGACTACAGCTGGTCCTACATGTGAGTTCCTCCGATCCGGTCCACTTCCTGTGGAACCTTTGAAAACAGATGGGTACATGTGGACAGATGGTGAACTTTGTTTGGTCTGTTCATTATTTGGTGGTCTGATGATGTGGAACCCAAATCCTACTCCTACGTGATGGGACAGGACAGGGCTCAGTCTCCAGGGTTTAATGAAACATTCACGTCAGTCAACCAACATGTAACAGTGTTACCGTGCAGAAATAAATATCACATGCCAACATAGTGTTGTTTGTCTCTTTAGTTTAGCGTGGAGCTCCTTCACAGCCTGCATGGCATCCTCCGTCACCACCATCAACCGCTACACCAAAACCATCCTGGAGTTTAAGCACAAGCGCAGGAACATTGAGAAGAACCTAAAGATCAAGCAGAAGCTTCTGGAGCTGGACTCTCCTGAGCAGGTATGGGACATGTACATCAGCTCGGTGCCGAGCACTGCCGAGGAGCTGCTGGACCTCTCATCCAGCAGCCGCAAACTCTCCAACACCTCCATTTTCCTGGACCTCAACGACCTGCCTGACCCACAGGGAGAGGAATACTGCTAGAGGAGTGAGCGTTCACGGAGAACTCCGGTGGCCTCTGTCACGCTCCGTCATCGACCACAAAGAAACAAAGTACCAGCACTCATTCTTCCACAGCTGATAACATGTTAACAAACTGACACGGAACGCTGATCCTGTCTGCACCAACGTCTTCTGACACCAAACCCGTGAGCTGAGAAACTGATGATAACTCCTGTCAACATCCGACCTTTGACCTGTTTTCACCTGGGGCTCAGTCGGTTGAGCAGGTTGTACAGTGACTGGCGGGTTGGCAGTTGTAAACTCTGCTCTGACTGTCGACATGTTGAAGTTTCCTCAGGCAGATCACTGCACCCTCAGTTGTGTATTGTCCACTGTCCATCGGTTGAATGTGAGGCCATTGTACAAAGTTTTGGACATCACCAAGGTGTAGAAGAAACGCTATGTGAGTGCAGTCCACTTACCAGTAATAATGATTTCGTATTCCACTTTGGCATCGTTGCCTGAGCCTACAGGATGTCTCCTCTTAGCGACACGCTAACATTGCAAATGTTCCGTCCTCAGTATTTGGAGACATGTAGGCAACTTGTAAGTATGTGCTTTTTAAATTGATGGATTTACGTTGGCTGTGTTTGGAAAAAAGTCTTCCAGGGTTATTTATTGCATACTTTGTGACATGTTGGTAATGTGTGGCGAAAAGAGCGTGGTCACAGATGCTGCATTTAACTGAGTAAAATGAACAGACTTTTGTTTCAGGTTTGTTTCAGGTTTATACTACTGCAGTACAAATACATACACATCATTTCACACCTGACTATGTTTGTGAACGTTAGCTAGCTAGTTGCAGTAGTGATAGCGTCCTCTACAGTCCAGTCCAGAACTGCGTGCAGCCCCAGAACAGAAGAGTTGACGCTGCAGTGCCAAGCTGAGACCGCTCGTAGTCGGACTGTGACAGTGAATCGCATGTAGCTTTAGCGCTGTTAGCGACTGTCCTCGTCAAATTGTACTGACACTGACGGCTGCTGTGAAGACACGGGTGAGCTTGAAAAAGATTTATCGACGCGTCCTCCTTGTCCTCTGTCCAAAAGTCAGCCATGTTTGTTGTGTCTGTGTACGACATCTCTGTGTGTGCTTAAAACCGCTTTTTGCGCCGGGAATCTTTCAACTGGACTGGCTAATGTACCACAAGTTGGCGATGAGTGACAAGGGATGGGGGGGCGTACATGCAAATTTCCAAAATTGCAACAAAACGATAACAATAAGTGTCAATGTAAAGCTGTTAAACTGAAATTCAACTATTTCTTCTTCCCGTTGTAGCCTGTTCGAAGAGGTTTCTGTCCCGGTGCTGAGAGGTGCTTAGATGGGGGGGGTAGAGAACAGTTTCTTTGTTAGCCTCTGTTTCCTGTAGTAAGTGCAGGAATACACATTCTGAAAAATGAATGAGTGTCACCGGCCAGCTGGGACGTCGTGTTCCAGGACTAAGTCGATAGGTAAGACGTCATCCTCCGTTTGTTTCAGTGAGTTTCCTGTAGCCAAACAAACCAAAGGGAACATTGTTCCACCTCCTGCTGCGGGTGTGCGAACGTATTTTATACATCGTAGAACACACGTCATCAGATCTGAGCCCACCAGACTCCTGCAGCAGCTCAGGACGAGACTGTAGCTCTGAGAACGCTCGCTGCACCCGTTGGCGTCACAAATGAGGCTCCGTGGGTGGAGGTGGCCCACAGGCTTTGCCGAGTGCCTTCGACTCCCAGCAGCAGAGCATAAAACAGCATGTTCCATGCGCAGTGATTTAACGGGGGCAAACATGTAACTGCCAGACGTCGTCTGTTGAGGGGTGCTGGATGTGTTTGAACTTGTTGATATAATGGTGTCGTGTTTTTGAACTGTGCAGATGGAGACGCTAGAATTGTTACTCACGGTCATTTTAAGTGCATTTGGACATGTATATATCGTAACTCGTGTGCAGTTCAGAGTGAAATGTAAATGAGGGGTGCTTCTGTCAGCTGCATCACCCTGAGGTGCAGTAAGGTCTGATGCATGGATCGTTGTTGTCATACCCTTACGTTTCTTTTTTGTGGAGAATTATCTGCAGTCTGATATGTTGATAAGAATAATACACATTTTTATGTGAATACCTGATTTAAAGGAGGTCGTAATAAAAATGCTACTTGGTTTTACCACATTTGCAGCTGAAATTCTTCACAACACTAATCCATTATTGCCCACAAGATGGTGCTGTTGGATTTTTAAAAAGTCATATAAGCACATATCAATGGACTTTATTCACTAATACAATTTAAACATGTCAATTTGAAGGCTGCCTGATAAGAAACATGAGAGACATTGTGTTTCATGAAAAATAATTTTATTTTTTTATGCTTTCAAACTAGTGCAAATTACATGCAAACTGAAAACAGACAACCGTGTCAGGAGACCGGAGGCCGAACACATCACATCAACGAACACACCAGGTTTGACAGACTCTGTTTCACTTGTCCTCCAGGGTTTTGTTGTTGTCTTTCCTTTTTGCTTTCTCACTGTGGATCTGCAGTCAGATGACGATAACTGAAGCCACACACCCACACACGCAGTGTATGCGGCAGAAAACACTCAAGAGATCCACGCCAGTTCACCTACATCCAGTCATCGCATTCATTATTTAAGACTACAAAAGCACTCAGTCAAATCTGAGCTCATAAAAAGATGCTCACCCGTCTGCCGCGCGCCACATAAAACATTCATCCCCAGCTTTTCTCTGGAACGACGTGTAGCAGTGATTTCCTGTAAATTCTTGAGTCGTAAAAGAAGAGCGAAGAGCAGGTAGAAACAAAGGACATATGATGTCAGTTGAAGAATGTAAAAGTGGATTTATTCTGGGTTTGATGCCGCGCCATTTAAACTGGAGACTAGAGACACTACGAGCTACATCGTGTACACCCTTCTGCACCACACCATCGTGTGCTCTCCCTTGTAACGTTTCAGGAGCCGACCAAAACCAAAGCCAACCAAAAAACATCATGACTGTTAGTACAAGCACCTTTATGAGTCATGACAGGGGAGGAGCTCGGCAGTGGATTTTCATTTTCTCATCCTCTGCTGATGAAGTTGTCTCTGACCAGATTACACAAGTTCTTACCCACAGCATGCGAACCAAAGCAATGCAAGTCTCGTGTGCCTCCTCACGGCCATCCAAAGTCCTGGCCCGCCATCTGATAGAAGCGCTGGTTGTGCGGCCTGTAGAACTCCCTCAGTTTCTGCATCAACTCCGCGTCAATGGACACATGCGTCCTCCCTTTTGTCTTCCCCAGGCAGTGAGGTTTGCTGCTGCCCTCGGGCTTCTTGAGACAGGGGAAACCCTTTGTCTTATTGAAGTAGAAGTGCTTGTCTGTGACAATTCTCTGAAGGCCCAGAAAGTCCTGGACCTTCCCCAGTTCACCAGCTGGGTCGGAGATGAGCCGTTCTCCACTGACCAGATGGACCTGGCTCCTGGGGAACCAGGCCAACCAGCGCTCCAGGTGCTGGGCATAGAGGCCGATCCACAGCGGGCTCCACAGAGAGTCGATCTGACCTGGAGCGAAAACACACAGAAGAAGTCTTTGAAACGGACCAGGAGAGTGACCGACAGGGTGTGTGGACATCAAGTTACTGATAAAAGTGTCTAGAAACCAGACTCTGAAGGCCTTTTTTCCTCACAGCTCTGGTTTCTCAAAGCTTCTTCTCGTCCCATCCTGAACTTTTTTCTTGTGTGGTGTCCGACAACCATTGTGTGATCGGTCACAAATGCGCAGTGGGCATGACGTGTCGTGCAGTGGAGTATGAAACTTCGCTCTTGTTCTTTACCTGAGGTGCGGTTCTTGAAGGCGAGGCTCTCAAACGGAGGGATGTCCGGGGTCTTGGAGATGATCTGTGTGTAGTCAGATATGGCTCGGGTCACAGGGTCACGGACAACCACGATCAGTTTCACGTCCTGCGACATAGCGTGGACCCGTGCTGGCGTTTCCACGGTAACAAAGTAACGAGGCGTCTTCTCCATCACAATCTGACCATCCAAGGCCTTGGGCATCATACTCCTGGAAGTACAAGAGTGTTCAAGAGTGTTACTGCTATTTGAAGAGAAAAGAGGTTCTAAATACACATCATTTCCAGCAGCCTGTCCGGACAACAAGAGATAAACCTCTGTGTGTCCGCTTACCTCTGCCTTTGCACCAGACGCTCAGCAGATGCACTCGTTTAGAACTAAATGACTCGAGAAGCCCCCCGGGACCAGACAGCACCTGCCGGGACCTGCCGGGACCTGTCGGGACCTGTCGGGACCGGGGGGCATCTGCCAACACACCTGACCCACTGATTCAAACAGTCAGCAGAACTGGGCGGCACCCAAACGCCGCTGGTCGGACACAGTACGGACGAAATCACTGTGGCAGCTGTTGGTTGGTTTTTAGTTTGTTTGAGGGATGAATTAGCATGATCCAGAAGAAGGATCTAAGGACAAACGGGAAGAGACGGACAGGATGTTCAGACTGTCCTCTGGGTCTGCTGGGGTTTCAGATGTGGTTGCAACACAAGATGCTAGACACACACACACACACACACACACACACACACACACACTGCGTGATTACATATGATCAGATCCACTTAGCCTGCAGACTTCCTTTTTGTAAGTCCAATACCTCAGGCAGGAGGAGCCACACAGTCTGTTACACACACACACACACACACACACACACACACATTGGAAACCACATTCATCGTTCAGTCGTTACTCAGACATTTTGCTATCAAGCCTCTGGTTTCCCAAAGGACCAATTTTTCAAACACAAGCACCAGCACTCTCATGGATGCAGACAATTTGTTAGAAACACAAAATGACACACACACACACACACACACAGACATTTCACTTTAAAGGGTGTTTGTTTGTGTGTTGTAAATGAAGGGGCGGGTGTCTGATGAAAGAAACCTGAGACTGGATACAAACGTGCCTCCATTAATTAACATCTAGAGCCAATCAAACATGGAAGTAAACACACAAATTAGCTGTTTTCTAATAATTACAATCTGCCATGACTTTTCTTCACAAAATGTCGTACAAACAAACTCTTCTTCTCACGTGTTCGCTGAATGAACAGAGTTGTTTACTCAAATAGATAATAGAGATGATGAATTTGAAAAATGTGACACCAAGATAAAAGTCCACAAACATGAGTGGACCATCACCTCAGTTCATATTTCCACCACTGAACTACAGCAACCTCGTAAGCGCTAAGCTAACGTTAGCTTTATGAGACACTTTCCGTGTAACAACATGACTCCCAAAGAAGTGGACTGGCAGCTCTCCTGTGTGGAACGAGGACCCGAACCTCAACCTTCAGTCCTATGGATCGTACAAAATAGGACTTGTTGGTGTGTATTTTAGAGACTTGTCACTACGTCGTGTTGAAAACAGCGGTTTTACCGCCTTTCCAACCAGTCGGCCGATCCATTCGTGTACAGTTAATCAAAGTGACGTCTTCGGTTCGACAGAATCTGAATCTGTACGGCATTAGCATGGGGGCTAGCACGTCAGCTAGCATGTCTCTCATGTATTTGTGTCCCAAACAAAAAGGAATGGCAGCATTTATTCCTCTGTGCTTACAAACGGTCTGGTGACACTATTAAATACCAAAATCCCACACATAGTAAAGGGGGCTGAATTAAACGTCAGTTTTACAAATGTCTTTACACTGCTCATTTACCACTGAGAGTGAGATCAAACACCCGCCACGATGAACACGGGGATTATCCAGCAGCTTATCGTAAGCCCCCGTTTGCCTTTGAGGAACGTCCCTTTTGTCATCCACTTCCCGATATTTCATCCGTCCTCCCTGGTGACTCACCCCAAAGCAGCCAAGGCCGCTGGCTATTGATCCTGCGGGGGCTTCGGGTAAAGTGTGTGTCGTCGGTCCTCTGCCGGGAGCAGCCGGCGTTTGGGATGAAGCGGGGAGGTGTTGGCGCAAACGAAGGCGACGTCCTGAGAATAATGATGCAGCAGGAGGTCTCAGCTGGCACCGGGGTGTCAGGTGGAGACTGGGGGGAGCCAGGACCCTCTGGAGTCCCATCAGCAGCATGCTGCGTAGTGTGTGTGTGTGTCTGTGTGTGTGTTAACGAATGGGAAGCACATGCAAAGATATTCAGAAAAGAAAAAAAAGGATGGTGGGGATTTAAGGATCGAAAATCAGCACACATTTGTGTTTGATGTTTGAATCCAGGAGGAACAATGACAGTGGACGTATCGGCCGTGTTCATTAGACGCACCTGACCGCTCATCTAAGAGTCCAATTCAAAACCTGTGTGTGGGTGTCTGTATGCATGAGTGTGTTATTTGGGGGGTGCTCATCCATTTCCTCTGCGTGGGACCATTAAGGAGTCGGTCTATTGTGGCTGTGCCCTGTCCACTTCCTGGAGACATCCATCATAGAGGGGCCCAGGACTCCGCCTGCCTCCGCTTGACAAGTCCCATGGGGCGGCGGGGCCTTAATGAGAGCCTGATGGCCCCACCCATCTGGGCCCCATGGTGAACTCCTCCAGTCCAGCACGGGGACAGGACAGACCACACCTGGACCACAGGGACCGCAGGGAATAAAGCTTAGCAGCGTTAGCCTTTAACTTTACAACCGTCCTAAAGGTGGTTGGTGAGCGGAGAAGTGAGCGGGAAATCAGTGGGAGATCTTGTTGTAGTTAGTGCGGTAACAAGATGCAGTCGCATTCAGTCGTGATTACTCAAAGTAAACAACAACAAACGCTGAGAACCAGAAACAAACGAAACACAACAGCGGTGATGCAGACAGTAGAAAAGAACAGCCATGTTAACTCCGACGTTGACTTCAAAGCAGAAGCATCAGACTTCCGTTCCTCCCCTCCCGTCCCCGGACGTCCTCTGAGGACGAACTGAGGCCTCGGAGAGCTGCTCCACAAACACGACTTCACGCGGCATTTGAAGTCTGTTCTTGCAAACTGACTTAAAAGGACATTTGACAGAAGCTGCTTGTTGAAAAAGAACAAAAGTCACTTCACTGCAAAACACTGAACTTCATGAGGAGACAGTGGGTGAAGCCTAACAACGATGCCAACCAGTGACATGAATACATTTTAGCTGCATTGGGTCGTCTAGCTCTGCAGATGTGTCGACTCCATCTGAGCGAGAGTTGGTTCCAATCCCACTGAGACACTGACGCAGAGTTTTCAAAAACATCAGCGTCCCATAACTTTAAGGACTCACTGGTGGAAACTGTTTAGGAACGAGGGTCTCTGTCGTTTGAAGAGGTTCTGACCAAACCCTCGTGTGTTCACACGTTCATTCCTCCGAGGATGTGACGCTGAGTTTGATGGACAAGCGTGTTCTAGCTGTATGAATGAAGGTCATCAGTGTTTGTTGCACATTGTTTTGCGGTGAACCTACAGTTAGCTGATGATTTGGCTGGGACAGTGTCATGCAGTCAGGAAAAAAAAAGAAATTAAACCTTTATATTTCTCCAGGGATTTGTACTGTGAAGTTATTTTCCGTTTTTTCAGCTTCACCAATTGTAGATGATTTCCTATTTAAACTCTGTGAAGTGACCAACCGTCGGTTCCTCACCGGGGATTGACAATGACTGCTGGCTGCCAGCAGGGAGACCGACTGACGTCTCTGGATGTTAAAGTGTTCAAACACTGGATATATGTCAGCAACAGTGTGTTGTGTGTGTATGTGTGTGTGTGTGTGTGTGTGGCTGTGAAGACACTAGGTGAGACAGCAGTTCTCCTCCTCATGCTAGGGGGCAGTAGTGAGTCCAGGGCTCCTTCTAGGCTCCTCAGACAGACAGACAGCAGCTCCAATCTACAGTCAGTGAGTCCAGTCAGCATCCGTTTTACTTTACAAACGGAGGATGACACATCTAAACTCAAACCATTTTAAACAGGACTTTCAATGGAAGAAGGAGGTCTCCAACGGTCTGCACGGAAACAGAGAGACTTTAAAACTGAGGGACGATTAGGAACATTTCTACCAACAAGTTCTGATGCTTTTGTTCTGAAGGAGCGGTCCGTAGACGTATCTATAAGTAAAGTCAGACCATGAATGAAACGTTCTTTGTTGTGTTCTTCGGTTTGTCTGTGTGAAGATGCTGATATGAGACTGTAAACAACCCCTGACAGTTACAGTCAGATGGTCAATCAGCTCCACCTGTAGGTTCATGTGTGTGTAGATCTGATTGGATGAATCCGTGGTCAGCAGACATCAACCTCAGCACACGTCACGGCAGCGGTTCTGTAACAAGTGTCCGTTCCTCCGTCACTATGTGGCGTGAAAGGACCAGTGTGACATCAGCCTCAGTATCTGGGTTGGTTTTATGCAGCATCCATCTACTTTTCAAAGAATATGACTGGATCTTTCCCCAAACGAGTGTTTCTGTTGACTACGATCATGTATGTAGATGTACTATCCACGGCTCTGCACCACCACCTGTCATTTGTTTGTTTTCTTGGCCTCTGAGCAAACTGCCAGAACAAGGACTTCCTTTGAATCACGATGTGACACCCCAGCTTTCTCACACAGAGACATAACAGACGGAAGAGCGACTGGTTTTAGAGACAAATTCATAGAAAATGGATCTTGAGAAACCGAGCCAGCGTGCCAGCAGCGACTCTTCTTTTTTTTTTCACTGTATGTGACCTCATCTGTGCTGTAAGAACATAAGAACCCACAGTGACACCGGTGGAATTTATCAAGAACGCTCTATGTCTCTGTTCATGGTCCCTGTCAAATAAATGAACACAGCAAAGTTCGTAAACTGACGCTCGTCCCGTTTCCTGTCGTCCAACAGTAATGTGACACGTTAACAAACCCTACTCATGTTGTTTATATGTTGAATTTATCACGGAGGTAAGGATGACAGTTACCACTCGAGTTCTTTTTCTACTGTTTCACCTTTCACATGCCGGTAACTCTCTGTCAATAACATATCGATAAATCTTTGTACCTCAAGAAATACAATGGAGGATAACACACACACACACACACACACACACACACACACCGGGTTGAAGCAAAGGTCAGTGGAGACGTGTGAGGTTGTGGTAACACTGTTCACCTTTTAACCTCTGGTCCCGTCTCCTCCTCGTCCACTTCATCTCTTCTCCTGTTTCACCATACACTCGTCCCGGCGTCTTTCAGCGCCGAAACGTCGCAGCTGAGATGCTTTTTTTTTTTTTTATGGACACAGAGAGCAAGGCGGTGTAACGTGACCCCTGTGCAGGGGGCGGGGGGGTTGTGCCAATGTTGGATAAAGCTTCCTGCTAATTGTAACAGAAGCCGTGCTGACCAGCGCTAGCCGCTAATGCCGGAGTCAACCCAAGGTCAGAGCGAGGAGATGGAGCTATCGATCGCACACAAACACTGTAAGCAGGAACTCGCAGTCCATCTCTGGTTCACTGCAGCGCCGCTCCAGATCCACTCCCCCTCCAAACGCCATTAGTGCATCTTTGTCGGGGGCTCTGATCTCAATTGCCCTCGTGAGGCGGAATGTTCCACTGCTGAGGCAGAGAGGAGGAGTGATTCCACGGAAGATGCAGCGTATCTCATCGTCCAGTGGATGATCTCCGGTCGGACTGATGGAACACAAATGTCAAGTCAAACTCCGTGTGACCTGCTGAACAAATGTAACTCTGGTTTATTACGTTTATTTATAGTAACACTGCAGTTCCATCGCTGAGAAATGTAAGTACGTGCACAGGTACGCGTCACGGAGAACATCCAACCGTCCTAAAGGTGACTGGTGAGAGGGACGTGAAGGCCATCTTGTTGTAGTTAGTGCGGTAACAAGAGCCGCTCACTTTGAGCCAAGGAAACAACGAAAAACACGGAGAAGCAGAAAAAACCCAGACACAGCTGATTCAGCACAGACACGACC
>CAAKHB010007661.1:0-10536 GCA_901007665.1 Aeoliscus strigatus
ATATATATATATATATATATATATATATATATACACACACACACACACACACACACACACACACACACACACACACACACACACACACACACACACACAGTACAGGCCAAAAGTTTGGACACACCTTCTCATTCAATGTGTCTCCTTTATTTTCATTGTAAACTCTCACTGAAGGCATCAAAACTATGAATGAACACATGTGGAATTATGTACTTAACAAAAAGGTGTGAAATAACTCTGAATATGTCTCATATTTTAGATTCCTCAAAGTGGCCACCCTTTGCTTTTTTGATAGAACTGCAAACCGATGGTGTTCTCTCAGTGAGCTGAGGTCGTCACCTGAAATGTTTTTCACTTGTGCCTCGTCAGGATTAGTGGAATTTTTTTGCCGTATTAATGGGGTCGGGACCATCAGTTGTGTTGTGCTGAAGTCAGGTTGATACACAGCCGACGACCCTGTTGGACAACTGTTCAATCATATTTTGACAAGAACCAATCAGTGAAGTAAGAGAAACGAGTGGCCGTCATGACTTGAACAAATGAAGGTCATGAAAGTAAAGGAAACGCATTGAATGAGAAGGTGTGCCCAAACTTTTGGCCTGTACTGTATATATTTCATTAACAGTCATTTCAGAATATCTCAGGACTGTGATGCAGCCTGTGCCGGGCTTTGATGGCGGTAGAAAGGTTTGCATTATGATACAGTCTGGTGATGTGCCACCATCTTCAGTTAAAGTAGCTAAAATCCAAATCTCAAAGCTCTCCAAACTTTTACCTGCTGAGATCTGTCAGAAGCATTTAGAGTTTTAGCTTTTATACTTCACAGAGAATTATCCATGGGGTTTTCAACAGTGTAGGCTCAGTATCATACAGTTCTAATCCATCCATGTTAAACAGATGTCAAGATTAACACTGCTGGCTATGTTTACTTCTCCTGCTCTCTGCAGAGGGAGGAACATCTAAGCGAAGGCCTCAGTGTGTGACTTTAGGATTTCTGTGTGATATTTCTTGGCATCGTGGGAACCCTGGCCAGTTGATGAAAAACTGTTACATCTTTCATTCACCTATGGCAGTGTCAGGGCATGAATTTCCGACTCACTCTTTTCATACTATCCAGGGAAGCACCCAACATGAATTAGCTTGCCCAGAGGCAATAATTCAAAAGTTAGAAACTTCTCAGTCTCTGATCATTTTATTATGGATAGCTTAATTCATCACGTTTCAAATCCATACAATACTGCAGCTGTCAGCATGAGGGCGTATGTTTATCATGTACATATGAACTACAAACACATCTCAAAGGCTTAACAGCCATCACCACTATCTGCGGACTTGCCTGCAGTCTACCATTAGTCACCCCTTTCTCTAACTATCCAATCAAGCTGGTCCTCTGATTCCTGAAAAAGTAAAAAAATAATTTAAAAAAGTAATATTTATTCCCATGAATTATATCCATTGTTCAACTCTTACATTTTCTCATTTCACCAACCTCTCATATATAATTCCCTGAACATATACCCAGTAGAATGTTAAGTGTGCATCTCAATAAAAACGTGCTAGCATGTGCATTCCAATGTGGATGCTGCTTAGAAAGTTGGAGATAGAAACAACAATCCGCTGTCAATATTGATATAAATAAATACAAAAACCTGACAACTGCCGAGCTACAAGTCAACCATGAGCCAACTTCAAGCTCACCTAACTTAGACAAAGCCCGCGGGAGCTCTTGAAAGGTGCGTTGGCTGGAAGCTGGCTCTTTGTTGAAACAACGGACCGACATGTTCCATTTAGTTACTTTCATGACAACCTTACACAATATGTCACCCCGGTGAATAATATCCATTCACGTGTGCGTCTTTGCTCTGTCAATGGACTGCAAACATGCCTATTGTATAGTGCCTATTGTCTATGCCTGACATTCAGCCTAGAAGGTCATTTGTCCAAGTCTGTGCTGTTGCTCATATTTAAAAACCCATGCTCCTTTCATCTTAGTCCATTTAGCCTGAGTTTTCTCAAGTCATATGTAACACGTTGGAAAATGGGAGCAAAAATGATATGGAAATAAATCACATTTTGTTACTTGATCAGAGCCACAGAGTCTTAGTCTGAACTGCACTCTGTCTTGAGTCAATTACTCATTACACTCAGCTATTGACCTTTCTTCCAACAGGAAGTTCAGTGAATATCTCTGCGAGGATTGTAATTGACAAGATGTCTCTTTTAATAGAAAAATGCCCACATTTCCTCACAAGTTAATTATAAATTCAATAGTGGACCCAACGGCCACAGCCAGAGAGAAAGGTTAGTGTAGACATTTGTACCTGTCAGCTTGCCCATACGTGAACACATAATTTATGTCTGACAGAGAATCCATTAGCACATGTACTTTTACACCATTGACTTGACAATGTAACAATTTGGAAATTCATATCAATGTACTCTACATTCCAGGATCATGTGATGTGAAAAGAGAAACCTTCAAGTCATTTGTGCGGCATGAAGGAGCAGAGATACTGTGGTTGAGCTGAATGTTAGCCTGAGCAGGCTTGTCAGCGGAGCATACTTTACTGCTTCAATTTGCAAAGTGAAAATGATGTAATCATACAGCGATTTAGTCTCACATTATGGGAAATGTACGAGCAGCAGCACATCAGTCAACATAAGGGAAACAGGATAATTCCCTGAGATGATGAACACAGATCTGTCCTTCATATGCCCTGGAGCTCCCTGAACCCTGTGCCAATGATGGCATAAAATGTATCTAAAAGTGTTTCATGCTAATCTATGAAATTTGTGAAACATGCAGACATGCATACTTGCGGGGTGCCTGAGATTCTCCTATCCCATCAGGCATTTTAGCTGTCACAACCCGTTTACTTATCTGAAGTGAGGCTTACAGGACAAAAGAGGGGACAGCATCTTGCATACGTCTGCTTCAGAAAGAACAGTGTTAATAAATGGTGGCATACTAGATTGAAAAATTCATGACTTGTCAATGTTTACAAGAAAATTACGTTTTTTTCCATTAGCGCCTTTTGACTATTAAAGTGGAAAGAAGACAATAACCACTTAGTGGTATGCTGATCATAAAGGAAGTAACAACCGCAGCCACTCTCCTCACATGGATCTCTGAAGATAAGAGGGGTTAATTTTTCCAATTATTTTTTTCTCCGACAATAAATTAGAGCCATATATTAAAGTGTCAGTCAATCGGTTACTTTAATCACCTCCAGGATGACACTGGGTTGTTCTGCTGCCAATCTCTACAATGTCTCTTGTGACTTATTTTAGGAAAAAAAAGTCTGTAAAATATCCATTGCCTGCTGTCTCACACCCGTGATTCTTTTTCAGCTTCATTAAATATCCTGCTGATATATATCCTTGTCAACCGGCAGTCATGACTCATCTATGCAACGTGAGGAGTGCTCCATTTTTTGAAGCAGTGCTCTATGGTTTACCATCCAGGCAATAATTTTGGCAGCAAATTCCATCTGGCCCATGAATCAAAGACAGCAGCAAGAGAACTAGAATTCAGTTTGGATTTGATAGCTACATTTGTGACATTAATAATGTCAAGTAAACAGATTTGAAGCTGCACTAGACAACATGCGATGGTACTGACTGCTACGTATCTATCGAGGAAAAGGTCATTTATTGCTATGTGGTCGTATCACTCTATAGTGCTGTCTGTGACCTTACACTTCGTCTTACTCTGTGTCACCTGTAAAAGTTGTTGGGACTAAAGAATACATAAAATATCCACTAAGTGAATGAAAATACACATGAAACCTCGTTCCCACCGCTTCAGACTGATGAGACAGACTTGGATTTGGTGGAAAATTCACATGAGCACAAGCATCCATCCTTCCACACATCAGGTTGTGACGTGTGGTATTTTCCTCTCTGTGGCACATTCTTGGACACATGATAGATGATGGTTCAGTACCACAGGATTCAATGTACTGTCAGGTGCATCCCTAGAGCATGGATACCTTTTTGTCCACTGTGTTAACACACCATGCCACATGAAAACACGTGTCCAGAAACGGTTCCATGGCATGACAGTTAATTCAGCTCACCTCAACAGACTGTCCACTCACAGGATTTCAGTCCAATTGAACATTTGCAGGATGAGATTGGACCAAGAGCTACAGTCAATGTCATGCTGCGTTGGAAAAGATGCTGCCATCAATATTGGCACTTTCTTGCGAAACTCTGATGTGATGTGGAGTCGACAAGAACTGTGAGAGGGACAAGCTCAGAGATGGAATAAAATAAATGTAATCTTGTATGTGCTTGTGCCGTGTATGGCCCCATTCACACTTGACATTGATGTGAGTCTTTGAGGATGATGTGAATCTGCCTGCATGTCTGTCCCGTGAGACCTCCCAGCAGTTTATACACATACATGTGAAGATTATTCGTATAAATTGCAGTGCAGTGCTGCACTTTCCTTGTCTGTCGTAATTCAAACATTAATCAGAACAATGTAAAGACTGGTAAATACTTTCCAACATAGTTCAATAAGAACTGTATGACAGAGGACATTCGCTGGGTCTTCAGTGTCACATTTGCATCTACACTGCTCAAAGAATGCGGCCAAACGAGGCCCAGAATACCTGCGAATGTGGTCTGAGTACTCAGTGTGTCCTGAGTGTCCATCACAAGTACAGCGCCACCTGGAGCACAAATCGGATTCTCAGATCCTCTTCAGAAATAGGTTTTAAGAAACTTCTGCCTCAATGGACTTTACAGTCAGCACAATTCAATATCCTTTGTCCTTCCACCCCCAATCAGGGTGAGAAAAAAAAAAAACACACACAGGAGGAAAGGCAAAAACCTCAGGAAAGAATGCAGTTCTCTTCACACACTTAAATCAGCTGTGTTAAATAGTGAGCTTTGTATGGAGACAGGCCATTTGTTTTCTCCACAATCCAGTATAGATACAGCAGTGTGGAGTCAGTTCCTTGACTATTTCTTTATTCAGACACATCTGTACATATAATGTATGCTATAGTGCCGGAATGACATAATACAAAATTGATTATGCATGAACATTAATCTTTCTTTCTTTTCTTTTCTTTTCAATTGCAAACCCTGGAAATGGATCTCTTGGGAAGTTTCGAGAACCTCTTGACATGTTGTTTCCTCTTCATTACCCAACCAGCTGTTGTTCCTAATGAGCCTAAAGGAAATCTCTCATTCTCCAACTTAAAGCTATACCTCTTGTACAACTGGTGACACATTGTCTGCCCACAGTGTGACGAGCAAACAATCCATTGTTCGCACAGTTTTACTGAAGCGGAGTGAAGAGGTTAGTTGGACTATTGAAAACTGATTTAGACATTGAAGAATAGTTTGAATCTAAATCCATATTCAGATTACCCTCTATATTTCTGGGTTTTTCTGATAAATGCTGAATTTATGCTGAGAGAAACAATTCTTCACACCGGTAGGAAATCACTCAATCTTAAACAGAATAGAAAAAAAAGATCATGATAGAGCTGTATAGTGTGTAACTGTGATGCAACATATGCAGCTGCTTAAATTTCAAAAGCTTTCATCCAAAGACTTGGAAGAAAGTTAGAAGATAACTTCATGTTAAAATTCCTAAAGCCTAATTGTCATTGTTTCAGGCAATATCTTACCAACAAAATATCAACTATGTACAAAGGGAAGAACTTATCTTGACTGTCTCCACTGGGAATATCACCACCTGCACTGTGTATCTCAGTCAGAGGAGTCTTTGTAAATAACCACCATCAGTCCCTGACAGGATGCTGCAGGTGTAGATTAGCTCACACTCAGATTACAGCCTCATGAATCCTCATAGATGGAGTATGTATCCTGACGCCAAGTGAGTGAAACTGCTCATGGTGTGCCAGAGGAGAATTACTCCTCTGATGTATCACATTAATATGTGATAAACAACCTTGCATTGCCAGATTACAATAAATAATTCACTGCCCTTCAGAGGACGTGATATGTGCCTGCACAGATTATTTACTGCTTTGAAATAATTCTTTTAATCTCGTACAGCAAGCTGCCAAGGTGAACCCGGAGTAAATAATGCATGGTAAAAGTTGATTCCCACTACATATATTTTTTTTGTCTGAGTATTATTTTCTCCAATTTCCCATCAAATAGTTGAAGGATTGAAGGATTGAAGAATTGAACGACTGCACTGCATTGTTTGGTTTCTTTAGGAGTTTGAGATGACTCGAGCATTATCTAATAGTTTTCCACGTTACCCCGGAGGGTTTATGTTCATTCCACAATTAAGAGAAGAATCAACAGCATTCTGCTTTCGGATGTGAATGAATATGAGACCATCAACCACCAGATTTTCAACCATCTGATTTGACAATTAAACAGGTTATTAGGCATCCTCTAGGATATATTAGTTGTTTTTTCTTTGGACCTTGTGGCTGACAATCTCAGGCAATGCAATTTTGCAATTTTGATGCCATCAGATTTTTTGGACATTCCAGTGATCATAATTACTAACAGCATTTGTCAAATAATGTTCAATCGACATTTTGTTTTAGTTATGTAACTAATTAGTTGCAACACAATTACAAAATGCACACATACAGCTGTGGTACACACTAAAGAGAACACTGGCTCAGTTATTGTGGGAATTTGATGATTTATGGGCATTTTTAAAGCATTTAAATGAAAAAAATAGTGTATTTTAATTTCAGTGGGGTATACCAAAATAGATGTGAAATATGTTTGAGAGACTTTCCATCGGTAGAAATTCAAATTTAATATGTGCAAATGAAAATTAAAGTGGTGAGGTACACACATCCAAAATAGACCTTTTTTTTACACACCTTTAAATGATGAGTTCCAACCTCAGGAACACTGCAGTGGCATTAAGTCGAGAAGAAAGGAAGTAATAAAGAGCTGCTCTTTTGCAATATATTTCATTAGGGAAATTCAACTGCAATATGATAATATTGTTAGATCAAAACCTTTTCATCGTATTTCCCAGAGTAATTAAGAAACAAGTCAAACCAGCTGAACTGAGGTTCTGGTATTCACAAGCTTACTGCTTCAATGCTTGACTCTTCCAAAGACAGGGTGACACACACTTGCTCCTGAAATTTTCACCACCAGTGTGTGAATGAGAACATGGTTGAGCATATTGTTATGGAGGGGAAAAAAAAATATATTTTTAAATGTAACATTTACCACAACACGTTTACCAAGAAATGAAGTAATTAAGACTATAAATGAATCAATGAAGACATTAATTTGTTCAGATAAACAACAGTGAGATCTGTTCAGGTAAAAAAAAAAAAATCACTTGATCATAAAACATTTAACAAATGGTGGGCTATTGTATGTTTAATAATTGATGTGTGTGTGTGTGTGAGTGTGAGGATGCTATTTTGTCTGTCCCATTCATTCCACTGGGTCAGTCACTCCTCACTGATGGACAAATGATAGAGGTGCAGGCAAGAGGCACCTACAAATCCTTAAAAAAAGGAGAAATGGAACACATGTTGCTATAACTTCAACTTTATCAGCTTGACTTACCAACACTAATAATGCAGTTTAGGAGCAGAAAAAAAAAAAAAAAAAAAAAACACTAACAAAACATAATATGCCCTTAACATTTCTGCAACACCAGTGGTGGTATAATAGTCAACTGTATTAAATTAAAATGACTTGTCGGTATTAGTTCGAGGTATTTAGATCACTAAAAATATAGTGCTTGCGTTTTTCCTTTCCTATGTTCTCTTATCATTTAGACAGCTTCCACTGACAGGTGGATAAAACAATGCTAAAGCTTTATAGCCAAACCCTCAGGCTACTTATATCACCCGCATCAGCCATGAATCTGTAAAGCAAAGCACCTCTGTTGTTTGGTCCCTTAAGCTACTGTTTTAACTTCAGGAAACATTACTGCCATGTTTCAAACCATTCAGATGGAAAGATTAGTGTGTTAACGCCTGAGGATTACAGTCAGTGCTCCATCAGCAGTTCTCTGTCTACATCAATTTACCCACTATGACTGAACTTCTCTTTAACAAAAATCTGCACAATAACTGTTAAAGCTTTCACAAAGCCAAAGAGAGGATGTCTCATTGATTTACCCGTGCAGACATGTTGAAGAAAATGCTTTAAAATGGTCAAAATTATGCCATATTTATTGAAAGAAAGATTTACCAATAAACCTTGAAATAAGTGTTCTACCTGTTACTCTTTTGGAAGTGTATTTGTCCACTTGTTTAAAATGATGTTCAAAGGGTTTTTCTAAGGCACATCATGACTTTGAAATGTGTTTTTCTTTGAGTGTGAAATGTGCTCAGTTGTCCCACAAAACAGTATTAACAATGTACAGTACATGTTGAATTTGATGGTAATTTTGCAAAAGATATTGTGCACATGTCAATGTCTCCATGATACAGCTCAATGCTACACTGTGTTGCCAGGGTGATCACTATGTGTAAAAAAGGAAACAGCCCCTGAGAAAAACACCAGTCATACTAATTAGGACCGTAGGAAAGCAGTCAATTAAAATAAGGCACGGGGAGAAAATTCATGTAAAGAAAGTGGCCTAAGATGGGAATGAGAACCCAGACATGTGTTTGATCCCCAGTGTCCACAGTAACAGGAAGGGTACGGTTTCAGGGTTATTACCAGCAGGGAACAAAACCTGCTGCATTGATGTTAGAGTGAGAAACCACTGAGGTCCTATTTCTAGCCATGATTCAAGAATTTTACAAATCATCCCGTAACTTTAAAAAACATGCTCATCAACCCTGATTGCATTTCATAACATAACCATCTGTTGTCATGTTTAAATTTAACCAGACCTTTACTCAGTAATGTTGGTGTTTTTCTCTCAGTCTGGGTCATATTTCCTCATGGGACTTATCAGTTCAGGTATTCTGAGGAATTTTGTAATGAATGCAATAATTAGCTAGATCCACCAGTTAATTACTACACCCAGTTTAGCTAAATACGACACTCAGTCTGATTAGTGAGGCCATTTCGACAGAAAACAACGGTTTCAATAATCAATTTCAATTACATTCTTCAAATAACTGATGTCCATATCCATCTTTACAGAAGTATAACACGTTTAATGGCTACAAACCATGGCTGGGTTTAACATCACGAAAGCTATAATCCGAAAAAAAAAACCTCCAAGGAAAGAGGGTTGTGGTGCAGGTGCATAATTTGCAAGACAGCAGGAAACAATTAGACATGCTCGTCTTTGATACCAATTCATCAACTACTGACATGAAATATTAATTTCCTTTGCCAATTTTAATTAGTCATCTCTCTTGGTCTAAGGTGCTCAGATAATATGTCTCTTATTAATTCACAGAGGTTCCTCCTATACCATCAAATGAAATCTTGACAGGGGAATCATGTTCCAACCAGGAGTCAGATGGTTATTAAAGGGATATTATTCATACCCTCAATTAGTAGGTTGTGTTATTTCAGCATTTTGTACCTGGATGGAAGATTCTTCTCATACTCAAAGGGCAGAGGAGCTTTCTGGGGATTTCCTCAAAGAATAAAACATACGCGTCATATCTTATTTTTTCAAGTATATCTCTAAGAATTGTTGTTCCTGAGCATTGCATTGAAAGTTTAAATTATTATTATAAATTATGTACAACTTTTGAATTCTGACAGCCAGGCGAGTGATTGCCACTTCAGAAGACAAATTTGCACACCTCAAAAGGGAGGCACGAGGGTGATGACATCTCCAAGGGCTTGACTACATACCATAACCCCCAAAACTGATGACACAGGATTCTACAAAATAGCCTTACTTCAGCATTTTCCCCCTAAGTAACTTGAACTGGATGGTTATTTTTCACAGTGTGACGGTACTGCAGGGTGGATCCTTAAAGGTATGGATATATGAGGGTAAGCACAAAACAAGCAATGTTACACCACACCTTTATTTCCATATTCAACTGTGATTCCACAGTGGAGCGAAGAAACCTTACCTTACCTAAAATGTCCACATGCAGACAATCTGTCATATTTTAGCTAAGGCCTTACGACAGATGAGAAGAATGGGTCTGTTGTTAATTAATGGTTAGTTAACAGTAATTCAACACCCCAAAGCTATCTTTCTCTGATCCAGAAGTAATACTGCGTTGCATGATTACCCTTTTAGAATTATGTCATGCACGGTAACAGATCGGTCTGCACATGTATGTTTGAGGTTTTAACCTGCTGAATGGGATTTGGATTATTTCATGATACATATACTTACCATAGTTAAAGTTTCTACGAGGAAGAGATGGCTGATGGCAACAGCTGTATAGTCTTCAAATACAAACACAGCTAAGCTGCTAAGCTGATGGTTGATGTGAGAACACAGTATGTAAGCAAATGACTTTGAGGTGGAGGCGAGGGCCCTGCTGATTTCTCAATTATACTTTCTCCTCAGGCTTGGAAGAGACAAATAAGGCGAAACTGCATCATTGACAGTCAGCTTGGCCAGACCAAGCTTTTACCCTGAGGTATTGTTGTCCAACAAAAAGGGTAATATGCTTG
>CAAKHB010007661.1:12487-37878 GCA_901007665.1 Aeoliscus strigatus
GCTATTCACTGGATCCTAACATTATTCAAGTGCTGAGAGATGTGAAATGCAGGGAAAACATTCAAACATCCAACAGAAAATACCTGTCAATTCTTCCTTGGAAAGGTGTGGGAGTTTTCTTCTTCCCTGCCGAGCTCTTGTCAATTCTCAGTGATACGGTTTCCAAGCCAGCAATCACATAATTAAGGCCCTTCATCATATTTATTCATCCTCAAAGGCTTCTGACAACCTACAACTGTTTTCCACCCCCACTGCTAAATCTTGCAAAAACATGAATACCCTTGGCAGAATCTTGATAATTTGATACGTTCCGTCTTGGGCTCCATCCATCTTTTATGCTCGTACTGTATATTGACAAACAAAGACACTTTTTCCCACC
The DNA here is from genome assembly GCA_901007665.1 of Aeoliscus strigatus. Classification (NCBI taxonomy): domain Eukaryota; kingdom Metazoa; phylum Chordata; class Actinopteri; order Syngnathiformes; family Centriscidae; genus Aeoliscus; species Aeoliscus strigatus. The sequence goes on from CAAKHB010007661.1 coordinate 12,867, forward strand.
TTTTTCATTCTTTCCCATTCTGTCACTGCATCACACAGAAAAATATTACATGCAAGACTGCCCTGCTGTTATGTTAGATGCTATGCAGGCAGACCGTTGAAAGCCTCACACTCAGCTCGCTGGAAATGGTTTCAGAACAAGACTAATAACTAATGTATAATTCCATCACCTTGGCATAGTAATACACTATCATGGTGCTTATTATTAAAACTTTATAGGTGTGTGATGGTTGTCTGCGGCCACTTTAAGAGCATTCATGGATAATTTAAGCATGACCATAGAGCAGAGCAATATAAAGCCAAGCTGGCTTCACTGCTCAGTTGTATGGCATCCGTCTGATGCCCCTTGGATGTGAAATATTGAACTGGGTTCATAAAAGAACACCAGAGTTGTCCCTGCAACAGCCACCTAAAATGTGTGCATCTTTTATGTTTGTGAAAACTGAGCAAGAGGCAGTGTGTGAGAATGGCTTACTTTCATTTGAGTTGGATTCAAGGTAGAAATGGGGCTGTATTATTAAAAAGCTAAGAAAGTCAACAGCAAGTGTTAAAGCCATCCATCAATCCATTTGCTATTCTGCTTATATGTTTAAAGGGCCTGGCTGACACTGGGCGAGAGGCTGTGTGCACTCACACAGGTCGCCAGTCAGTCGCAGGGCTGATACATGGTGACAACCATTCAAACTCACATTCACCGCCAAGGGCACATTTTATCATCTACTGTACACAAATTAAATCCTAAAGAGCAATTTTATAATTAGTTTAGCTAGATTATTCAACACACAAACACACGCACACACACACAGCCCTAATGACTGCTGAAAAAACATGACTGAAGTGTATGCATGTTTAAATATATCAGTGGGTTTAAAAATGAGTAGTGTAGTGCTCCACAGTTCTGGTGGCCAGGCATGCTGCCAGCACAAACTCATGAGGGTGTTGTGTTGTTAACAAACAAGCCTGACATAGCTCCATTCTTTGCCACCTACAATTTAAAAACACAAGATGGGAGTGTGTGCCAATGACAGAACAGGGAGGGATGCCAGAGACTGCATAATGTGGGGGATGTGCTAATGATCAACAGTCCCCTCTTAAATGTACAGCTGGAGTGCCAAACAATGGGCAAAAAGTCAATCTTGTGCAAGTTTGGCCTTGTTAACAAGAATATTAACCCTATATCTACTTTTATTTTGACAATTACGTCATTTTGTTTGATATGAAACCATCACATTTATAATCTGTCTTGTATCATTCTATGCCGATCTGGAGCGTACCTGGTGGATCAGTCCACACATGCTCACAAGATGCCGATGTCTAAGGTGGCTGCGGCCAGGCGTAATAGATTTGATGAGTTGGGAGTGAGGCTATATTGGGGGTGTGTGTGTGTTTGGCCGCCATGTCTGAACCTTGGTGTCTCTAGATTGACCAACGTACTTTTCTATATTCTTAATGTGCCCTTTAATCACATTTGCACAATACTGTTAGCTACAGGAAGACTAAGGATCATTCAAAAGCAGCTCTAATGTCAGAATGTGCACAAAAGAGCCGCCAGCAAAATCTTGTGAAAAAAACATTGATTTTGTGGAAGAAGGAAGACAGTCCAAATCAAGAAAAAGAGTAAAAGCCTGCAACAGACAGCCTGAAAGTTATCTTGACTTACTGTCTGGAGATGTCAGACATACTCAAACTTAGAGTCAGAGTCATTTGCAGTGAAAAGTTTTGTCGGTTAAGTTCACTGATACCGATGCAAGCAGTGCTGCCAAGTAAACCAGGAAGCCTTAAAATAATATATATATTTTGTTTTGAATATGACTTTTAGTTGTACAACACACTTACATAATGTCATCTCCTTTGCATGTATAATATTGCATGTTATTGGCAGTTTTCAGTGCCTCAGATTCAAGATTCACTAATTCTTCACTGATAATTGCCATTTGTACGATAATTTGTCACTTTGTACAAAGTACAAATCAATAATCCTCCAAAAAGCCAAATATACGGTAATTTGATTCGTGAATGTGTGAATGTGTGGTTGGACAAGTCCCTCAGGCGACCAAACAAGTTACTGCTTCATACGTCATCGGTCACATGCCTTTTTGCGCATCAAGACATGCTTTGAAGTAGTAGTTTACAGGAAACGCTGCTCCGACTTAGATGCCATCTGGTATCTGCTCATGGTCTCATTAGTAGGAGGAAGTAATGCAAATAAAAACCATCCCGTTGTGTGAGTATATTGTGGTCTCTTCACGACATCGCCGGCCAACTCCATTTGGGGCGATTACTGCATGTTGTAGATTCAATATATTTGTATGCATACATTTTTTGAGTTTGAAATCATATATTCATAACACTAGATTTCCATTAATATTTTACAATAGATAGTCTTCAGATTAGTGTTTGGTGAATTATGATTGTGTGCATGTCTTCATGATAGTGAACTAATGTGTGCAGGGAACAGCTTTCAATGTACATTACTTCACTTGAAACAGTGCAGATGTCTGTCATAAGTTATTTCATTATCTATAAAAAATCTGTAATGCATCATGGGATCAATTTTTGTGTCATTAAGACACTGCCTTTAACTGTGAGGTGCCACCTAATACTGCATTTTAAAGTGAATGATATAATAAATATGGAGAAAATGTTTTGAACAGGATAGGAAGAAAGACACAATTTGTGCTGTGTCACATTTAGGGAAACATTGTACTTTGGACCCTGTGGTGGCTCCTTACTGGTAATGATTATATCTGTTTGTATAGCTGCTCAAGTCAGGCTTCTTCCTGAGCATCAAGATTAATTAACTGTATGGGCAGGAGGGAACGAATGAACTTGTGGTTAAGTCTAAGAGTGTTAAAGTGACATGCTCCTTGATCCCCTGCCCTGGTCATCACCTGAGGGAGTCCCACTCTAAGACACAGGAGAGGAGAGAGTCCACTGATTGCCCTCCGGAGGCTTCAGAGCAGCCTGCCTGTAGGACTGGACGTCTTGTTAGGGCTCAGTGGCTCATGGTGAAAATGCATGGCCGACACTCTTGAATGGGAATTTCCGGATAGGACCCAGGGTCTCTTACAAGCCAATCACAAAAGCCAATTAGCACCAAGCACTTGCTTTAGGGATACAGAGATTCTAGTGCTTGGAGAAGTGATTCTGGCATTGGCCCCAGTCTTCAACATGGAGGAGAATTTCAGTGTTTAGCTCTGGATCAATCTCACCAGTGGACCGAATCAGATTTCCCTTGGTCCTGCAAACATGGCCTGAATGCAACATTACTTTACTAGGTGTTTTCACAACTTTCCACAGCTTATCAACAGGACCTGCTTTAAACAAGAACTTGGTTGCACACCCCACAAGAAAACAACTGCTGAATAATGCACACCATATGTCACTTCCTCAAATGAAATGACAAATCATGTCATCATCATTCAGTCACATCAATCCAGCACATATGAGAATTATCACCACACATCCACCTTGAAATTATGTTTAAAAATGTAAAGAAACAAAATCAATATAAATTTGGTTGTAGTCTGCAAATATAACAATATCCGTAGAGGCCGTGATTTCAAGTATAAACATTATGCTTAATGTCCTGGGTTTAGGAACGAGAAACAACTGGTCATGTTGAAAGAAATATCATTTTAAGGTCACATGTGCAGAGTGGCTGTAGCTGTAAGCCTAAGTGTCATAGTACATGTTACAGATTTTTGTGGTTTGTGGTTGTTTCCTATAAACCACATGAATGAACATATAAAGATGAAGAAAATTAAAATGATGTATAGAAACCAAAAATTATGGACACATGAGGTTTAATGGAATGATGCTATGTCTGCACTACAGGAGTTTGGTGGTATGAACATGGACGTTGTGTTTTTTTTTTTGACAAACAGCAGCCCTGGCATCCTTGATAAGTTGTTTTTGTTTTGTTTTTTTTTCTCCTTCTTTCTCACAGCAATGCTATTGAACAGACCCTCCTTTAGTTTATGGAGCAGTTCCCCCCGCTGTGCACCCAAAATAGCGCCGAGGGGGTGCGTTGGCAAAAACACTCACTTAGACAATTGCAGAACTTAATGCATTGGATAAGTCTAGAAGGTTCTGGGTTAAAATCCAGGAAGTCCACTTTGGGACAGAAAAACTTGGTATGTGCATGACCGGGATGACTGAGAAAAGGAACAACACATATTATGTATTTATTTCATATGTTAGTAAACCTTGCATGGGAGGGCAACTTTGCAATTAGTAAAACAAAATAAAAGCCATTTTAATAATATGTCCACCTTGTTTAAATCTATCACGAGACAAGTCAAGTCAGATTTTATTTGTATTGCACCGATTCAACACTCACGCTGACGCTGAGCATTCTGACTATTTTCACAGAAACCCAACGTTTACATAAGCAGCTCTCAGCAACAGAGGTGACAGGTCATACAGGCTCAGAAACCTTGGGCAGATCAAAGCTAAATATGTTAGAGAGAGAGAGAGGGAGAGGGAGAGAAAGGTGGAGGAAAGCAGGAGGACAGACAGACATATCCTCCTCCCCGTTCCTTACCGGTGCTGCCCATCCTTGGCAGTACTGTCCTTCTGCCTGCCTTCCTCGCTGCTCCTAATATTCAATTAATGTGTATGGCAGTTTGTGTAGCATTTGCCAGATTGCCTGTCAGCATGCTGCTTCAGGGGTCAGACAGTTCCTGTTTTCTTTCGGCCAGTTACCTACTCTGATAACCTTCTGTTGGAGCCCCACCCTCTCAGCTAATTGTCTTAACTCCTTTCTCTGTGCTGGTTGTGACCTGAAACATGAACCAAGGCAAGCACCTTTAGAGGGAAACTTTGCAGGCTTGCGATCAGCTTTTTATTGGTTCATCCTGGGCAATATTATGCAAATGAATGGTATCCAGATGTTCTTGGCCATTTATCAGTACTGTTTGCTAGATATAAAGCAAGTGTACATTTGTTAGGAAATAAGCGCAGTACGTACATACAAATCGATTTTCAGCAGTGAAACACTTCTTTGAAGAAGATTTGTCAATTTGTAAACGTACGTACACACTACCAGTTTCATAAAACAAACACAGAGAGCAGGACTAGTAGGTTACATGTGTCATACTTCTAAGTGCATTTTGCAGCAGTACTCCATTTACCGTGCTTTAAGTCTTATAAACCGAAATACTCAAAACCATGTGATTGCCAACATCCTTATAACATACAGTATATAGTAAATGCTTTGATATTGCCAGAACTAAGCTGTGGTGTCCCTGGCACCAGTGCCAAATGCTGAAAGAAAAATAAATGGGCTGTCTCAAATTCTCACTATTGAAAACAGAATTCTACATACTGTAGGTCATTTAGGAAAAGGGAGCAGTGTGTGGCAGCCCTTGCTCCTGGCATCAGAATCACATTACACTGACAGTTTACTGCAGATTGATAGCAGACAAGGCCAAGAAGACAAATGAAGCAGAACAATGATTAACTATAACTCTATTTTCTTTCTACGAGGTTAAATTGAGACTGGAGCAGAATTTTCAACATGAAGTGAGCTGAAACTCCTGTTCCTCCTGTTGATGCCACACTAAATTACACTACTCTGGCAGTGGATTATCCAAAAGTTTGCTGTTCAACATGAAAGGAACTCAATCTTGTCATTGCTTATGCACAAGCATCGACTTAACAAAAGACTTTCCCAAAGCCTATGAAGCCTATGCCATGGTTCGATCCTAATAGTCTTAGCAGCATTAGACTGAGAACAGTCACAAAAGGAAGCTCACCCTTCCACTCTTCCTCCATCCAAAAGAGAAGGGGGGAGAGGCTGCCGCAAATCCCCTGCATATTTACTACAGGTGAAGCATGCTAAGGGGGCCTGTTATACTAAACAGAGGAACTTCACACAGAGATTATGTTGCTATGATGGTATACATACAAATTAACACAACACATGGAGGCTAAATCACCATCACGCATCTTGCTTTTACTTTCTGACATGCAGAAAGTAAAAGCAACATCTTTGGATGTCGGTTTGAAGGGATCTATCTTTAAAGGGATTTAAAGGGATTTATCTGGGATAAGAACTAATGTCTATTTAATCTTACAATTGTGTCCTAAACAACAATTGTTTTTTTCAATGAGTGATAGGCATGTTACTGTGCAGGAGGTACTTAACCAAAGTAGGGCTGAGGCATTCACCTGTGCAAACCGTCATGTTTGCTTAATTTGCTTCCTGTGTGTTTGCTTTCATGACAATTACATGAAACATCAATGGCTGTCTCACTGTGAAACAGATGGTTCTGATGAAACCTAGCTCTACATGTTATTCCTTATTCATTTTCATAGGGCAATGGTGGAGGCAAATCATGTTTAAGGAAGCGGAACCATAAAATGATTATTCCTGCCATCACTGGATATATAATGCAAATTATGATTAAAAACCCTTTAAGGCACACACAAAACAAACTGACACTAAGACCCACAGCAGACAGCTACAATACACAGCAAACTATGCAAACTGGGACGGGCCCCACAGTAACAGGGAAATGTTTCTGAACTAAGCCATGTGCAAATGAGATATGGAGAATATCTAAAGAGGCAGCAAGAAAAGAACGTAAAGGAAAACAGTAAAAAAAAATGCTGTTCAATCCCTACAGAGAAATGCACGTAACCTTTGTTTCCACAATGGTTCTGACGTGTAAAACACCCAAACTGCATTGAAAGGACAGTGTCAGTGGTTCCTTAAGTAGTGTTTCAGGTGCGTCATTTTACTGTGCGTCATACAGCTCAAGAAAAACTGCTTTTAACAGGCTGTTGCTTTGTCTGTCTCTTCATCAGATCTATACTATTTGCAGACACTGTGCCATAGTGGAAGCCACCAGTGCAATTGTGGTAAAGTGGGAGATCTGTTACCATTTACGGTAATAGTAGATTCTACCCAGACATACTGAGGTCAAAACAGTTTGGTTTGGGTGGACGATACTGCACCTTTAATTCAATTCATTCGTATAGCAACGGCTTTTGACTTCCACAGAACATTGGAGAATTTTGTTTTCAGCAGAGATCTGAAATAATGAAATAACAGCAAACAAATGAGTGAAAAGAACAATAAGTTAATAATAATAATTATAATAACAAACAACAATTGTCATTGTGTGGGAATTTATTTTTCTTTAAATGGTGTGTCTGGACACTTTGCTCTGCTTTTACTACAATAGCCTGAGTGAAGATGAATTGACACATTAGTGCCGGGGCTCTGTGACAATTTGTCAGAGGAAATTAGAGCGACTGCTCTTTATGATGGCACTACATAGCAAAGTAACTGGGGGAGAATAATTCAGTCTCGATTCTTTTTACGCTGAAGGCAGGTCAGGGTTGAATTGCACCATTTGGCTTTTGAAACTAATGTCCATGCATATCCTGATTGCCTGAACAAAAGCACAGGGTGGCCTTTATGGGTCCTGGAGGATGGGTGTGGGGACAGCCGCGCCTGAAATACTCATTGCTGAAGATTATCACTGACAGCTATAACCTTAAGGCCCTATTACCACCAGCAGCAACCATCATTTGGTTATTACATTTAAAATATAGTCAATTCGGTGTGCCGTTGTAGCTGTTCTGCAGTATGCTGCTTTACTGGGGGTACACCATTTCTGACAAGTTTGTTTCCCGAAGTGAATTCCTTGTTGAAAACACATGAATCGAGCTTGTATCGGCTTGGCAAAACAGTTGAGATAACACTGGGTGGCTTACAAACAGTACTGTTTGGTCTATAAGTGTTGCAGAGCACATTCTTTCACAATATTGTTCCTTGGCCACAGTGATGGCATCCATTATAACCCTGAAAGAAGACAAACTCGTTGGAGAAGAAGTATATAAGAAATATAAGAAACATTTAAGTCAATTTTGTTTTCAAAGTACACACTGAGGAACAGAATTCAAAACACAGTACTGTTTGGGGTGTGTGAGGTGTGCGAGGTGTGCTAAGATATCATGAATATTTGAAACAAGACAAAAATCACTGTGAAAGAATTGTCTCATGTTCTAATCATATACAACTGAGCAGAAAGAAATATTCTAAGAGCAATTATGATCAGTTGTCTCTGCTTCATCACATTTTATTGGAAAGAGAAGCCATCCCTTTGAGAACCAACGTAACCACTGCTGCCGACAAGCAGACTTCACCCTTCACATAGTACCAAACAAGGTGATATTGAACGCTTCCACTTCAGTGGAGTAAGTACAGATTGACATATAATGAAAGCACAGTAGGGAGGAGACACCATGTTTTCTGAATAGTGCATGTTTTCTGAATAGTACACACATTTTCTACAAGCCCCTAAAATGAGAAAAAAAAAAAAAAAAACACTGAAAGACACAACCCTTCATCTCTTGTTGGCCAAAGGAGATTCAACAGCATAAAAAATAGACTTTCCTATGCACAAAGGGAAGCCTTCTAGCTGACAAAATTGACACAGAGGGTTTTCCTATTGGCCCTTTTGGCCAAATCATGCTGATTTGCATTTCCATTACCACTTTAAATGCATTGAGTCGAAGTAAACCCTCCCCAGAGTTGGGCCAAAGTGCATCTGGACTGCCTCTAGGTGCTTTATGGTGATGTCTCCCAGACCTTGGCCAACGCGTGAAGATCCCTCTGCTCTGCTTCAAACAAGCGTGCACTGCAAGACTCGACTCGACTGGTTTTCTTTGTGTTGTGTGTTCAGCTTGCATACATTTGAAGGCTCAAAGAGAATTTCTGTGGTTGGAAATTTGCTTTCGTTCTTGTGATCTTGTTTTTACTTTCAGATAGCTGAGTTACTTTACTGTTTCATGTTACCTTTTTGCCGTACCAATAGGTGTCACCAGCAGTTAATGGCACCTCCACAAGGGCAGTCTTGATGTAATGGAGATACAAATGCATCCGGTGCTGTACTGAATCAGGCCAGTTGACGAAAAGCTCAAGTGTTGAATTGCTGATTGCCAAATACCAATATACGTTTATGAAGAAAAAGAAGTAGTCTGAAGCAGTAGTATAGTCAGCAAGATGAAGTTTAGCTGCCTTATCGGGATTCACCATTTTTCACAGCGTCTAATCCAAATGACACCATATTGGTACACTGAACAGTTTTATGTTATATCATTTCCTCCTTCAATTTTCCCAGAAATGCACGTGGACACTTGTAATATTTGTTTCTACACAGCCTTATAGCTACAAACTGTTATGCAGCACTGTCAGTGTTCAACCATCCATCTACCCTCGTACTAGATATAACAACTGTTACCGCAAAAGTTAAGCAGGCCACCATAAACTCACAACTACACAACAAAAGATACGTAACAAAGCAGTTGCACTAGTGTTTGAATCATCAAATATACAATAGCAACCTTCTAATCTCAACAATACACAGATCTTCCACATCCATTGCAAAGTACAATAGACCAGACGGTTCCTACCAGTGATGCAGGCTTTGTGTCCATGTTTTGATGCAAATATATCCAGGAATTCCAGTCCAGTAAATGTGGCTGGGCTGTAACTTTGAGTGGGACTGGAGGCTGGCTTCTACCTTAAAGGTGCATTGCCTCCACCTCTTCTCAAACATTTACCAAACACACGTCAACACATTTTCAAACATGGCAAACATTTGCCCCCCTTCACTTCCTGCTCCTGGCCCCAGTAGCTCCGCCCTCTATTCTGGTCAAGCTCTTAATCAGTTCAGGTCAGGTATCTTCCAGCATGTACTCTTGTCTATTGTACTGTGTACAGTGGATTTTACAAAAACAAAGTCATCATCATACACTACATTGATTGCATACCAGTGCCTTTCTTTCTTTTTACCATTTCTTTGTATGGATGTTTTGAATATCTATTACCCAGAAAGATATTGAATAACCCTTGAACAACTTGAAGAAAACACAAGTTCTGAAGTAACTTAGAATGAACTACAAAGATGTGTTCTGACCTGCTGTCTCATATTAGATACAATCAAAGTGTAATTAAAGAACAATTAGGATTAGGAAAATGTAGCAGGCAAAGACCCAACACAACACATGCACACACACACACACACACACACACACACACACACACACACACACACACTCTCTCTCTCTCTCTCTCTCTCTCTCTCTCTCTCTCTCTCTCTCTCTCTCTCTCTCTCGCTGTCATTAAGCATGCAGGATATGACATTTAAGCAATATGCAGGTGTGCAGAATCCATCACAGACCCAGCAGTCTCACAAGAAGTATGAGAGATAGATAGATAGATAGATGTATAAATCTGTGCTAGACAGTCAAATCTTAAAACAAGGAACATAAAAACAACAAAATAACACCAGCCTCATATTTTTGCATTTTGTTTTTGTATAATAGTACATTTTTATGACAACTGATCTATGCAGCTTTACTCTTTCCTCCTATTTTTAAGAAATAATCTCTTGCTGCGTGTGAGCATGTACCAAAGCTAAGGCAGAACTGTGGGTGCGCACAAAAATAAATCTTCACTGATTTTTAAAAATAGACCACATATATACTGACAGATTTCATACTTCAATTAAGAAAAGAAAAATCTACAACAATTCATTGAAGACAACTGACTACCCTTAGGATTACTACAAAATGATTCCAGAGTGGCAATTCCAGGTATATCCCTGAATTTTAAAAGGTATTTTAATTAAAATCAAATTAAATCTTTGGCTCTATATTAGTGTGCCTGAAGTCAGCCCTCTAGCTGTCCTCGCCTTGTTTTTTGTACTTAACTTTGGAAGCACATAGCATTCACATGGAGCTGGAGTTCACGTAGAGCTGTAAGCTTTTTTTTTTTCTTCTCTGGCGCGTCCAGGGAATTGGGAACTCACTGTAACCTGTTTGATCAAACGTGACTTCTAAATTAAAAAAACAAACACATGGAGGTAAACTGGCATCATTAGGTGGCTTTGCTTTGCAACACCAAAGTTGCGTCTGAGGTCATGGCCAAAACTGACTCAGCATGAATTATACACTTTGCAGTTGCATTTTGCATCTCAAATGTATAATACAATTGCCAGATTATGATCTGGGACTATGTGTCCTGGGGCCTCAGACTGCTGGTGGCCTCAGGGATCCCAGACGTGCATGAAAAGTGACCAAGGGCCAGTGCCAAGTGGGCCAAGCTCACTGTATAACATGACATGAGGTCAGTTGTTGTTTGAAATCCAAAAACGCCAGGTGGACACCTCAGCACATTAAATGCCCGTGACCCGTTCACTGACCAATACTTTAAATAAATGAGCCCTATGTCACCTCAATGCGACCCTTGTTGTATGATGCTTCCCAGCCAGCTTCTTCTCACTGGCTCACTGGCTCTCACTGGTTTGTTTGTTTTGTTTTTTGCTGTGTTGATGTTTATCAACTCTTAACTTTGTTCAGGATAGATGCGTTTGGTGTTTACCTGATAACTGAGAGACAGAGACACAACCACAAGAAGGAACATGGACCATAAACAATCACCAGCTAGGTGTAAGGTAATGGAAATATAAAGATATACAAGCCCAGTCTCAGAAACATCATGCATTGCTTTGAGGCATTATATGAATTCTTAGCACTTTTTTTGTGAAACATATATATATATATAAACATATTTCTCTATTTTCATAATTCCCCAACTGAAGAAAATTAATCGTAAAGGATATTTTCTCCCCCTTTATCTGTCCTTTTTGCCTTTCTCTTCATACCCTCCAGGTCCATAAGGTCCATAATTTCACTGGTGTATCACATATGACTTCTGTTTACTTTCTTTTAAATTAAAAGTAGCAATCTGGCCGTCAAGCAATTGTTTCTGCCTTGTGGCAGTAAAGTCATCAGCAATTTTAAGTAAGGATGCATCATTTTCCCTGCTGGTGCTCTGCACGATTAAATGGCGTTTGTCTGCCAATATCACTTTGCATTAATTAGATGAAAGTCTGAATGTGGTGGCACACATTATGTCCTCACACATGCGCATGGACAAACTGTGCTCAACACAGCCACACTAGTCATTGTCACTTTTCTGTCCACAGGATTTCAGGACTGAATTCTCAGACACATCCCTGATCTCCAGTCTGGTTGCACATCACAGATATTGCCAGTGATCTGTTTGTGCCCTTTAAGCTGGCTTTGTCCTCACAATGTTACCTACAGTACACTGACATGCCACAGAGATAGAAGACTAATGTTTTACAGCAAGACATCGCAAATGGCACACACATTATGGAGGACGAATAGTAGCAGGTGCCAGGTCCCAATCTCACTGCACTACACAAAATTACTGCAATGCTCAGCTTGATGACTGACTTTAATTTTTATTTTACTTATCTTTTTTTAAACATTTAAACAGATTTTTCTTGCTTGCAAGAGTTTGATGGCAAAATGAGTCTTTCAAGGTTTTTTTTTAGAGAAAGCACCATTGATTTTGCTAATCTTTCATCACGTAGACAGCTTATGGAAAAAGGACACATGCATGAAGCACAGGAAAAAAATCTTTATGCAGCGTTTGGTTCTTCATTGTTTACATTGATTTTACTTGCTGGTGTTTCTTTCTTGCGTTTCTCGTGTTTGGTCGTCTTCCATGGAAGAATAAAACCTAATCTTGCAGTAAACCGCTTTGAATTCCAAAACCCTGTAATTCTCTTTAAAGTTCGTTAACAGCACAAATTTTAGCAGTAGAATCAGTCGACCACCATGTTGCTTTTATGGAAACTATGCCAACAAAAATGCAGTGAGGAAGTGAGTGGGATAAGACAATGATGATTGGTTGTTAGTTCTCAGCTTCCTTCTGTATACACATATACTATAACTGCAAGGAGCATCTATTGGAGTTTCTTCAGTGAGTGTGTTTCTCCATATGGGGAGTGAATCGTTCACATACCATCTGGAAAACTGACTAATTGCTCATATCAAGCAGTAATAATTAGAACATAATGGCATCAAAGTATGGCAAGAACACATGTCCATTTGCATTTTAATGCAGCCCCATATAGCCTGTTGGCCTTCAATCAGAATCAAAGCATGCTCAACAAATAATCAGCAATCAATAATCAATTGAGGAGAAAATCTAAATCCTTGTGTAAATAAAGCCGTGTTCACCAGTTGTATAACATGATACTGCACATCTGATCGGTATCTGATCAGAATCAGAATTACTTTAATGATCCCAATGGGTACTTTTTGTTACACAAGCCCCTTTTCAAGGTGAAAGGGTTAAAATAAAAGAGCCATAAAAGAAATAAAATATGTTAAGCAGTAAAAATAGACACAAGCAATAAAATTACAATAGGATATAAGAGTCATCTGAAAAAGTCTAAATATAACAAATATACAGTATATACACAGTGAAAACGAGTTCCAGGTTATTGCACAGTATTCCTATTAATAAGGTTATTTCACAGAGGGATTTATTGCACATAGCCCAGAGTCTCTAACTGACTCTCAGAGCCAGAGGGAGTACAATTTGATGGCCACAGGTAAGAAAGATTTCTTGTCCCAAAGCTCCCTGAGGGGTCTGCAGATTTCAGCACGATTCCAAGTGCAAATGCTTAGTACGGGAATTAGCATTGGTGAAGGGAGTCCACTGGAATACAGGGATATTTTTGGCTTCCAGAAATTGTGAGACCACAAGGCTGAAATGTGACGTTATGTTGATCTGTGACGTTCAAAATGTGAATGTTTCCTTGCAGATGTACATCAGCATAGCACAATGGCATACCAATTGCCTACCACCTGCATGATCGGGCTGAAAATTGGATTCATCTGTGAGGAGAAGACTTCTCAACCATCAGATACTTCAAACGTGTGCATTAGTTCACTCACGTCTGTACCTCAACCAGACTGGGCGTGTAAGTCAGCTTTCTTTCAAGCAGTTTTTCATATATGTGCAGAGTTGTTCCAGTTGTTCAAAACATCATCAGCTGTCCTATGAGCCGCTGGTCTAAGGTGATTAATATTTCTATTCTGGTCTTCTGTTGTGACACATCCTCAGTGAGCATGTGGTGGATGTGGAGCCAGACTGCCGGAGCCAACTTTTGAGGTGTCTTGTTGTTTAAAAATTATTGTTTACAGCCGTAGCGAATTGCCGTATTGACATGCCAGTTTGCAACAAGCAAACTGTCCTCTCTCTGTTGACCTGTGACATTTGTAGCATTGTGATGGGACTAATTCAGGGTGACCTTTTTTGACCCCATAATAAGGAACACCTGCGTGGTGATCATGGCTTTCAGTGAACACTTTACTATTCTGCACCTGTGCAAGACACAGATCATTGCTGCAAAACACAAAAAAACAGTGGTAAAAACAATGTTGTGAAAGACATGGAGGATGAATGTGATCTTTCAGCAGATGGATAAAGAGAATTTACATATACACATTCCTGCACAACCACAACCTGTAAATAGAGCAAGTGGGAGATGATGAATGAATGAATGAATGAATGAATGGATGAATATTCACATTGGATTTAAAGAAATAAGCACTGTACTTATATATTTGTATTGTACTATTTTGCATTATTTATCATATAATTCTACCTTTAAACGTCTCTGATTACCCTGCAATTGAGTATTTATGTATCAAAGGCAGTATTTTGCCGTGTGTGCTTTTAATTCCCACAAAATGTACCATAGACCTTTCATTTTAATCTACAAATTGGGTTATCCTTCTTTCAAGGTCTCTGGGCCAAAATTTCTATGACATCTTTGGCAAGGAAACCAGAATGGCTTTTAAAAAAAATTAATAAAAACCATCACTGATGAAATTAGATAATGCTCACTGACATTTTATCCTGAACTTGATATGAATAACTGGAACCAGTTATCATATTTTTTATAGCGTCTAATGCCACTGTCTGATTTCAGTTTCATCTGTAAGTGGAAATGAAGCCATCCAATTGAAACACTGGGATTTATTCTGAAGCAAACAATTATTAAAATGAAATGTAAAACTCAATCTGGAAACATTATTATTTTTCAATCATCACTAGACAAATATTGACTTTTAAAATACATAGATTTGCATTTTAAAAACCAAAAACAGGTTAAAAACAACAATACCAATCCAACAATAATTATCAATATAATTCAAAATTACTTGTAAGAAATATTCCCTTCCATTTCCCCTTCCCCTTCCCTCCCACTCCCTTTCTCTTCAATATCAATAAAATAGATTCTAACATGTTCTTCTGGGGACTCATAAAAGATTACAGAGGTCGCTTTCCTCACTACTAACAGGTTAAATTCTCTGACTCTCATTTCTATAAATGTCTGTATCTTATCATTTCAACACATTTGGCTCCTGGCACAGCAGGAGTTCATTAGCCACTGTCTCCCACCTGTTCAGGTTTCTGTCCACATTATGTCATGCCAACTAATCACCCCTGGAGACAAGAATTGGGGAATATACAGAGCACTGACCATTTAAGGTGATATCGTGTTTTTCTTCCCATCAACACGTGTGAGGCAGGGGGAGAATAAAAAGAAGTTTGAACTCCTGTTTTGTTTAATTTGTACATTGGTATTTCATATGAAAACATGCACAGAAGTCATTTTGCTCACATATTGCTATAATGATGAAGCCCTCGAAAAAAACAAAAGCAGTGATCGTATATCACAGTAGCAACAGAAACAGAGCAGCCTTCACATGATTTTACTTTTCCTCTCCTTGTTTCTCAGTATAGTTTCTGGCAAATATGCCATTAAAATGGCACCAGGAACTATAACATGAGCTTCTCTATCATCTGAGGGATTCCTGCTTGTATTTAATGGCAGCATAGATAAAAGTTGCACATTTCCAGCACATTATTTATTTATTTCCTTTGCATGTTGATATTATTTATATATAAAAGTATTCCCCGACTTGTTTATTACCGTTTTTGATACCTGTTGTGATGAAGCAGCGTGTGTGGTCTGTAATACATCACAGATGTCAGACTTATTTTTTACACTTGTATTGTTCCTCTCCTTTATTTACAGCATACCCAAAATTTGACATTTAATTGGCACCTTTCAGAGTCAAGTGACATAATATGTGGACAAATACCTATTTATGCATACAAAATATTTAAGTTTTCATATTTGTCATGAATATGCTGTTTCAAAATGTGAAAAAAATGAACCTACATAGAAATGTAGACCCCAGTTGAGAGTAAAATATGTGAAGATGCAGCATGAAGGGGAAAATAGGAAAGTAGATGAGTGACTGAACAACCACTGTGTTATAGGACACACATTTGTTGTGCAGCTCACAATTTCATTATGCATATCTGAGCCTCAGTCTACAAATCTACATTAATTTAATTATTCACCAGTGCTAACTAAAATGTTTTTTCTTAATTGAGTTGAATTATAGCTTTGCAGGATTCCACAGTGCTATTACTGTGGGGACAGAATCACTAAGTTAAGACTTAGTAAGACCTATATGTTTGCTGCACATCCAAAACTGAGTTTTCATTCAACGTATATGTTGACAGGGTTTAAAAAACTTGACTTAAAAACACTGGATGTTGAACCAAGGAGGTTGGATGAACTCATAACATTAAAATCATCCATGTGTCCGATTTTTAAGTTCTGTAATTGATTTGAAATGTGCTTTGGTGTATAAGTGATGTACTCCTCCCTCAACCCATGGATGCTGGGAGCCAGCTGCCACTCCCACATCACTGGCCAAGAAAGTGGAGGTGGTCATCTCCTTTTATGGCATGTCAACATGTCAACTACTGATACAGGACAAAGATTTTTGTACATTGCACATTGTAATGAATTAATGCACACTCATTTCTGTTGAGACTGTTGTTGACTGTACTTTTTTTTCTTTGGTTTTGTTCTGCCTTTGTTTCAAACTTGGCTAAAAATTGGCTCCCCAAGTTTTCTTGCTGACAAGCAGGAAGCGAGAGTCATGCTGTGTCAGAGGGGAGTCCTCTTCAGGGTCCTGTTAAACGTCAAATATATTGCTGTTTGTTAATTAGGACTCAAAAGGAATTTAACACACAGTTTTGTTTAAATAGCTTCCTCTTGGTCTTTGGTCTACTATTTGTCTAGTAATACTCATTGAGCTTTACAGCCTGTAAATATAATCAAACAACATATGTGACATTTTCCATTTTTCATTTCATACAGTGATGTGTCTCAGGAGTTTGACAAAAAATTGTGGACGTTGTAAGCTGAAGAGTTTAATTCATGTTGCAGCTGTATTTTTCCTTTTTTTTTTGTCCCACTAAACTGTCTTCCTTTTATACTCACCTGGATTTGTGCTCGAAAAGTGTGCAAAATAACAGAAAATGCAAAAGTGAGAAGAAAAAAAAAAAGAAAACAAAATGACAGAAATGTAAAATAAATAATAAGTAAATAAATAAATCAGAGTATGAACATCCATTGTGAGGCAAACGCAACCCAAATTCTGTAATTAGCTTGTAAAGATGCAATCTTGTGATCTGGTAATGGAAGTTAGCTGAGAATTTGCGGTCATCATGCTCATTTTGTCTACAAAGAAAGAAAATGCCTGGAAAATCTACAGCCACAAAACCAAATGCAAAGGTAGTGAGAGATTCCAGTGCACAATATACAAGGGAAATATCAAAAAATGAAAAAAGAAAAAGGCCTTCGGGCAAATGCCTGTTTTACACAAGCTGAGCCTCTGGGTTGCTGCTGGCAAAATACCCGACAAATGACAGCACTTGGTGAGTTGTTCCGGGGTTTTAAGGCCATTTCCCTTCACATGACAACTTGTGTATCCTCTACATTTTAGAGGCATTATTTTGGAACACAGAGAGAAAGGGGAGACATCATTCCCTGGCTGGCCTGTATTGGATGCTATTTTGTTTTTATTTATTTATTGAAGTACCCTTTACCCCATTTATTTTCCTCTTTTCATTTCGCTACTGGTAAAAAGATAACAGATATACCATCAGATAATGAGACTCATCTTTTTTTCCATATTTTGGGTAATAATCTGAAATTACTTAGGCATGTGAGGTTCATCTGTCAATAACGGAGATTATGTGTGGTGTTCATCATAAACAACAATCAAGCTGCTTTGCAAATACATCCCATGTTTGGGTTATTTTTAATTCAGCAAATAGTAGAACAGATGCCTGTATAAGACATCAAATTAAAAAAAGGGGAAAAAAATGGCTCACATATTTCAGACAGACTGTCATATCAGTTGTCAAACAAACTACCAAAATCCATCAGAACATAAACACAAATCATATGTCATGTGTTCTTTCGATGATGTCACCCGCCTCACCTGACTGCACGTCACTGTCACACGGCACAGCCAGTCCATTCATCTGCATTCCTGTAGTATAGCCTGCTCTGACTGGAACTCCATCAGTATCCAGCTGCAACACTTCAGATTCCCCTGCTGTATTGTATTCGTGTGACTGAGGCACATGGATGAGTATTCCAGACTGGCTTTTCACATCTCTATGTAAACCAACGAGAAAGGGCTCAGATGTGTATCAGGCAGTCACACACTGTTGCCACTCTCACAGCTGCAGGCTGAGTCCCTCAGGGAACGATCCACCAACCACCACCACTGACTGTACAAAAAAAAGTGCCAGTGCACATGTGGGTCCCAGCAGGTGCTCTGCAGGCCCATGATAGATTGTTGTTGGCTGATAAACCATTGTGCATCACTACATACAGTAGCTTCATATTCACTTTGGAGAGGCTCAGTCATTAAAGTCAGGGCCAGAGAAAAACAGAGAATCATTTTGGTAGGAACATTCCAAAGAAATAGTTTAGAGAAGACTAACTTTCTTTTACTAAGGTGCTAAAAGATCAATATCAATTGTGTTTCGGTTGCATTTTTTTGTTTGTTTTTTTTACATTTGTACACTTTGAATCATGGCATCTCAGCCTCTGTCATTATTCTTGTAAGTTACAACAGTGTTGTGTCAGAAGGTCTGAGCTGAAAGGAAAAACCATAGTTTACATTGTGAGTATTGTCAAAGACATGGGGGTCAGTTGGGTTTGAAGGGGAGGGAATACCCTGTTTTACCGAATGCGTCTGCGGTCTGTCTCCGATCCGGCACGGTGCCGGATCAAATATGTTTCCATTCTAGTCCATGTGTCCATTCACGTCGACTGCGTTGCGTCTCCGCTCCGGTCCGGAGCGCTGCGTCCAAGATACGCAGAGGTTCTATTTCTGACAGATGCCGGAGCTGAGACGCAGAAACTAGCGCAAAATCCATTAAGCGGGGCAAGAAGTCCAACACAGAAATAAAATAAAACACTTTCCAGAATAAAACGCTTGACGTTGACGTCAGATCGTATTTCACACTATTACATCAGTACTTTCAACACAGAGTCTTTATTTACTAACAAGCTACTTTCCCATGGTAAAAGCACAAAACACCGAAAAAAAAAAGTCAAACACAAGTAAGTCTGACTCTACTCTGCTTCTCCACCTGGAGACACGTTTCGCGTGATTGTACGTTTTTTTTTCACGTGGTCACGTGACTGGCACTGGCGCTGACGGAGCAAAGACGGATAGGAGACGCGACACAACGCACACGCAGCCGGTGTAAATCCAGTTTAACGCCCCTCCCTCTGTGAAATTTGGTGGGTACACCTCAGTCCCTCTCTGTTGCCATGCTCACTATTCAGTGGTCTTTTGAGGGGTTGAAACGCACCAGACTTTCCTTGGGAATCTTGTCATTTTGGATATTTTATCCGTGAATGAGGGAGATGAAAGCTAATTGTTGCAGATATTTCCAGCTATTCAGATAGAACTGGTCTACATTTCTACAGTTGATCTCAAAATCAACACCTATGGTCAAAGATAACAAAGGGGGCGAAACGCCTCTGTGTCCAACTCACAACAGTGTAGCAATGTCGGAGTGTTTTTTGAGGCCAATGAGCCCAATTCTGGTTGTTGTACATTTTCTCTAATTGTGTTTGTTTTCAGGGTGCTTTTAACGTGGTTTACATGGACTGACGTGGACACATTGAACATATCATAAAAGCCACATAGGAGCAGCATGAATCAAACATTAACATTGAGGTGAATTTTGATGGGGGACTCAAACATGGACAGATCTGTCCAGTCTCTGACTCGCATACAGGGTGGTTTTATTTTTTTCTCTATCACTACTCCTTTTTCCAAAAGAATGGATTGTTATGCAGCAGAGGACAGTGATGGATGAAGACATGTATTATTTATTTGTTCTTTATTTTTTAATGAAAGAAGCCGTTTTGCAAGTTTAATTAGATGTTGTTCAAAGGAGAGGTTGCTGTCAGAAACAACTCCCAGGTTGAGGATGTTTGAAGAGGGAGTGTAATTCGTACACTTTGTGACATATTTTTGACAGATGATTAACATGTTGAATTTGACATTCTTAAGTTGGAGGAGATTTGCCTCTATTCCTTCATTTCATGAATGCTGGTCAGAGTGGAGAGAGTAAAGGAGTAAGGGCTGTGATGATCACCTGATGTTACCAACAAAAGTTGTTCTGCAGGAAATTCTTGCTCAATTTCATCCCAGCATCATGATTGCTGTCAGTGAGAAGTTTGCAACTGTAATACTGTATAATATATATCTATCTTCATCATATAGCTTTGCATTTTATTATTACAGTTAAAACAATAATGATCTCTATCTCTGAAAGTAAATGTAAAAGAGGCATTGATACATGCATGTAGATGCTGTATATTGGGACACACAATCCTAATTCCTCCAACACACGATTGCACATGTGTGCACACACAATGTGGATGAGTAACAAAGACAGAATAAAGATTAAGGTTGTGTCAATTCATATCTATTGGGGCTGAGTTTCTTCAGACAGGATTGGGATGAAATGAAATGTGAGTGCGAGTGATGAAGCCTGGCGGTGTGCAAAAAATCCAGATATCTCCCAACCCTGCTTCAATCCTGCACATCAGGACAAAACAACAGCACAAGACACGCACAGGCTTTGTATTTGACATGTCTGGTGTATAAGACGATGCGTAGGGGACCGAACATCCAACCAAGGGGTGCATTAGAAGACAAATATATGTGTCTATATTTTCGGTATAAAATAACCAAAGCCATTTTATCCTTTATTATTTGTGTTATTACACTTTGTTAGTTACTTTTAACTATGCATTAAATAAGTCAACCACATAAACAGACAAAACCTGCAGCTTGTTTCTTTTACATTTAGTTTAATGTAATAATAGTATATGCTTCTGACTGTGTAGTTAACGTCACAGGTGTACTAAAGTGGGTCAGTTACATGTTACATGCCTGGCCATCCCGCTTTGAGACAGAACAAAGAGTTTTGAAAATATATTTTACATTGAGAGCAGACCTCAGTTTAAAAATACCTAAGTGGAATTTGATTTGAACTGCACTCCTCCACCCCCAGAAAAACACAGTGTATGCTGGTGCATCTGAAACCTCTCCCCTTCAACTTGTCTGGGCTTTGATTTCTTGACGTATTCCCTTGCTGCTTTTTTTTGCTTCAATGCTCCATGAACTGTGTTGTCTCCCATCTTCTTGTTTCTGTCTCCTATCTCATCCCACATGTGCTTCGAGGCAACACAAGGCTCACAGCCTGTTTTCCATAAAGATAACATTGCAGAATAAAACAGATGGGGTATAAATGTTCTTTCTGTGATAAGCACTAGAATGGATACATCCGAGATAAAAAAAAAAAACAACAACTATTATTCATAGTATCTGGAATACAAAGACATGAAATCTTGAGTACAGGGTAACAAAGCATGTACAGTATGACATATTTTATGTGACATTTTCTGATTATGAAAGCAGCCCAACTTCTTTGTACAGAAACACATCAGTGGTTGTGAATGTTATGAGACCATTAAATTACTGTCATCAGTTGTCATCCGGAGCATAGATTCCCTTCCAAAAAGTATTTACATATTTACATTTATGTGCGTGTGACATGTACATTCTAAGAGCCATTATGGGAGGTGGGGGGGTTGAATGGCTCGACCTAACTGTGGAGGAGACTGCTGATCAGCTGTGCATCAGCAGCACCATCTCCCAGCCCTAATTTTGTAACTAGCATCCAAGTTGACCAACATGAAGAGCTGTTACTCAAGTCCATCATGTTTCTCTTAGCCAAACATTTTACTTGTTAGACTAAAACTAGACCTGAGCCATGGCACTGGCACATAATAATCATAATACAGTAGTTTTCTCGTATGACTTGTCCTTTCACACATGCACACAAACCAGGCCAGATGTATTTTAACTGCTGTAAATCTACTTTAAGTCCTCAGTTTGGTTGAAGAGAGGGGGCAGAACGTGGTCAAAGAAAAGTCGTGTCTGCACAAAGTAATTTGGTTATAAATATATATATATACACCAGCAGTTTCAATGAGTTCAGCACAATTTTGGAAGGTAACTTGCCTCTTACAACTCTGCATTTTTAACCTAAACCTGTGAATGCTATTGTACATGATGTTGTGTATATTTTCTCTCCCATGTTGCCTGCATAATCAGTTGTAATGAACAGCCCATTTTTATGACCATATATTCAGTGGTGAGCATCTTTCCGTATGTACAGTGTTTATTGAGGAGGCAAAGGTCCAAATACGCCAACTGTCCAGTTTTAGAATTTCTGCTGTGGTAGCATTTTCATTTCTCCCTGGTTGTTGCAACTTAATTCCAAGTGTTACTAAAGTCCCTGTCGAACATTGTGCGTTGATAAATCTCTCTGTTATACTTGAATCAATATGAGGGCACAGTGGTGGGTGAAAAACCTTTGCAATCCTTGCCCTCAGCAACTCTCGCCTACATGAGCCGAATTTAGTCTGGTTTTATCATTTGAACCTGACAGTTTGCAGTATGTTAAGTGGACCTAATCCATAAAGTGTTTGATACTACATCGGCCTTGAACCTCAGAGTTCCTGAGATGTGATTTGTACTGTCAAAGGAAAACCTCATTTGTCTACGTATGTGGAAGATTTATAGACAGAATATTATTGGTGAAGGTAATTGAGCAATCGCTATGCTAATCAATTCCTGCTAGTATGACAAATGTGTACAGTAGACGACTTAATGATGGGAAATGTGATCCTTATTCATTAATTTCATTCATTGAAATATAAAAGGGAGTAGAACCAAAAGTGTAAAATTGTCACCATCATCTCTCCTTAAGTAACGGAATGTTATTAATCCAACAGTTTGGGTTTAGATATGGCTTGACACAAAACAAAAGTGACCACAACCTCAAGGTTTTGTCAGGTTCACAAGTTAATTGTGCCACGTCTAAGTCAAATAACCGCATACTGGTTATAAATTGAATTTCTCAGTTTATCATCAAGAATACTTACACACAATGGTCTCGTACTCACGCCCGAACATATAATTGACATTACAAGTAGAGCATGTCAGATCTACTGACTCCAATGGCCTTTGACAATGACATTTTTCACACAGTGAATTCTATTAATCTACCCATATATCTACAGATATACACTTTTTTGAAAATGTATTGAATAGGACACAAAGGGAACATAGCGATGTCAAAATGAAATAGTTTGCACATTAAATGTGGCAATGTAAAGTCAATGAATCAGGATTTTATGGTGTTTCATGAGATCCTTTGCATGACAAACTGAACTTAGTTCAGAGCCCTCCTTTCATAGACCATTACCAAATATCACAGAGAGTGACAAATAAGATAAATGCTTTCTACCCAGATGTCAAAATGAGATAATGCACCATTTCTTGTCTTCTATGGATTATTTGCAATTTAACCAGGCAGATTTAAATGTCTTCAAGTTGATGCACTGAACATCACTGGGACCTCTTTTTAGTATTCCTCTAGTCTCATCCGGCCATCTCACAGGCTGTATGAGACAGAGACAATCTTAAAAAGCTCCTCTTAGGCTTTGAGAAGTGAGTGAAGTGTCAGCACACCAACAGTTAGGGGGAATCCTCTGGGACATGTATAAAATTGGATCTGCCATTTTCTGAAAAAATGTGCCTTTGATTGGATACTTTTCAGGTCCAGGTTATGTTCCTGAGGATGTCCATAATGGTTGATGAAGACAAATTACAGGTGCTTTCCTCGAAAGGAAAAGAAAGTGGAGGAGAAGGAAGGAGAACAAATCTCAGGGGGACTTGTCTCATTTTATGTATTCAGAGACAACTGTCTATACTGTACACAGACCATTAGTTGGTACCAGAATATATCAGAAACAGCTGATTATTAATGGCAGCCTTTTTTAAATGTCCGTGGATTAGTTCAGTGTCCCAGGACAGTATTGGTTCATGTCTCGCTGTTGTTTTTGTTTAGTTCAGTTTCTCCTACAGCCTGACACCAGGCACAGAAGCTTTGAATTTGTAATGTCACTGGGGCGTATGAAAAGGACGCTGTCTGATGGTTTGCAGCCATCGTTCAAGTTCAAACCAAATTGAAATTAAAATTCTACATCAAGTTGAATAAACCCCATTTGGGGCATAAAAAACCTCACAAAGTCAGCATCCAATATAAAGCCAGCTTTTGATCTAACTGTACTAAGGGCAACAGGATTGCCTGCAGTTTGGGAATTTCACAAATCATAACCATAAAATTAGTTTGTTAGCTGGGTATAGTTCAAAAACACTACGCCTCCTTTAAACCAGTCCAGTCAAAGCCGATGGGGTTAAATTAAAGAGAGATAATGCTCCTCTGACGCTTCCAGCTAAGAACGAGCTACTGCTTCAGACAGGGATGTGTATATCCATCTGGGGGGAAAAAAAACGAGAGCTTACAAATGAAAGTGTATTTGTGTGTGTGTGTGTGTGTGTGTGTGTGTGTGTGTGTGTGTGTGTGTTGTATAATTTGTGGTGTTGCTGGTGTTTGTATGTTTAACTGAGAGTCTGTTGTGCTGTAGACGTGGCTGACAGCCTTATTGGCATTTTCTATGCTGATTTCTGTGAGCTTACTCTATTAGAATCACAGAAGGCTTCCATCTAGCCTGCATGCAAAAGAAGAGTCCCTGGAGCCTCTGTTTACCAACCAAGTCGGATTTGCTGCTCTCATACACAGCCAGGCTAAAGCTCGGCTACGCAGCAACCCCCTCCAGTGC
>CAAKHB010007661.1:50283-108334 GCA_901007665.1 Aeoliscus strigatus
TTTAATGGTGTGTGTGTGTGTGTGTGTGTGTGTGTGTGTGTGTGTGTGTGTGTGACATAAGGACTTTGATTCAAAATTAATATTCATTTCAATGAGGCAGTTGAGTTACATGACAGTGTAAATAAATGAAATTTATCCTGTTCTTTTAGAATAGGTAAGTAGTCCCCTGCTGTGATGGTATATCTTGTCATTAACATTTTTCACAATGCTGGAATACATGTACATATACATGAGAATATGATCACATATAACAGAAATTAGACAACATTTTAAGGCATAACACGAAGAAGGTGTATGTCTCTTTGGGCTCAGAGCTGTGGACTCTGGACTGTGGACTATGGTTCTGACACTGAACCATATCATCATCCAGAGCTGCTGAAGTTACACAGGAGCTCCATTGGAAATGTAAAGCAACTCTCGGTATAAAAGTGAACAGTGCCCCCCTCTTGCTTTCAGGTGGATTTTCTGGAGTACTGTGGCTACCGCAAACAGCAAAGACGGCTGCGATCCGCACAGACCTCGGCCAGCATCAAACATCCCGGTGCGTGCATCTCACCAACGCAGTGCGGCTTTAAGAGAAGCGGGGCTCTTAAATCTGTCGTTGGCTCCTCCTTCCACCATGATGTCAGTTGTAGGGAGAGCGAGAGGGAGAGAGGTGGGCAGCATTCAGAAACTGAGTTCATACAATACTACTGAGACATTTACAGCTTAGCAGACAGATACGGTGAACCGCCTATCCCGGCTCCTGTAAGTGATGCTGCACTGAGACGCGCTTTGATCCAACTCCACTGAGAAGGGACGATGCGATTTCTGCAGCCCTGGTTTGCAGCGCGTGCTCAACACTTACTTATTCTGAACAAGTGGTCATAAAACAAATATTCAATCAGAAGTCTTTTTTTCTCTTTTTGATTTTTTTTTTTTTGGCGCAGTTGGATTTAAGTTTTACGCGCCGGTCAAGACGCGCTCACCAGCGATTTCTTTCCCTTTCTTCTACTGCTGCTGTTAGAATAATGCAGACTAGTGATACCATGTAAAAGTAAAACAAGCTCGGTTCAATGCGCATCTCTGATCGTGTGCCTGCGAACCCAAGACACCCGAAGAGGAATTACAGTGTCCTGTTCAAAGTTGTGCGCATTTTCTCCAACACACGAGGACCCGTTTTTCCGCCTATGGATAAGTTTCTATAGTGGATAACTCGTTTTTTGTGTGTCTATTTACGTTGTATTTTGCTGCCGCTTGTGACAAGGATTCTCCCCCGTTCCCACACTTCGGTTCAATTCATGGCACTTCTGTTTTGTAAATCGGCGATGTCCTTACGCGGCGGCACCAGCGGCTGATTTTTTTCCATCCTGGTCGAGCGGAAAAGGTAAGCTTTGCTCCTTGCAATTCCTCTCATTTAGAGATCAAACCGTGTTTTACTTTAGTTGTCGCATTGACACGAGCGCCGGACGGTGCCCAACTGCCCAGATTATAGGGTCCGTGTAAAAGCAATCGATGTCCCATTGCCTATGAGGAACCCTATCTCCTCTGGCAATGAGAGGAGCGTGAGAAGCTCGGACAGTCTGCTAGCACTTCTAGATAAATCAGTTAGTCGATTAGATGGTACAGCTCTTCTGAGATTTAAAAAAAAACAGGCGCCACACGAATCTCATGTCATTTTAACGCATATCGCATAACGCAAACGCCGCGTTGTTGGAGCTCCTTGCTCCTCAGCAATGATCACGGACCAGACAGGCCTACTTTCACAGCGCATCCAACTACAGGGACTTTTCAGCGCTGGTGTCTCAGCAGATTGGCTGCTCGCTGCGTGGGTGCGCAGCGGCAGCGGGCTCCTGGTCAAGCGGCTCAGCTGTCACAGACTAGAACCTCAGGGGCCGTCTGTTCGCGCACATACAGCAGCAAATCTCTCTTCTAGGAAACAAAAAATACACATCGTCGAGATGCAATTACTTGTCCCCCAGATTGTTCGCCACAGTTGGTTGTACGTCTGCAGCCTGCTCAATATGCAGCAGATCATTAGTGGGTCTGTTTTGAAAAGACCCCACCAGGCTTAGACTGAACTCAATATTTGCTGGAGAATTAAATCAAATGGTAATGTGAACCTTCCCAACGTGAGCAGAATATTTTGGCTGTAGGCACATGCATTAATATTAAAATGAGGCAGTAAGTAAATGGAAGCAGAGTGAGTTTTTGATTAGTTTAGAGACAGAAATAAAGCCATTTGTTCATGCACATGGATATTAATAATCCTACAGAGCAGCTGATCTGTATATTGCATGTATATTGCAGCATAAATAACCTGTGCTTCTGAAAAAAAAAAAAAAAATCAGTGAAATACCAACGATGAAGATATTAAATTGTATAAAATGACAAATCAATCTCTTGGGATGTTGATGAAGTGGTTAAGAGAGGCTGCAATGTGAGAAATGCCTTCTGTTTTACTTTAATTGATTTCTTTCTACAATGGGGATTCTCCACTCACATAGCTTCTATGTGTCATGTCATAGTCATAGTCTCAAGGAACATATTCTGTGTATGATCATCTTTAGCTTTAGATGAATGATCCCATACAGGATGTCAGACTATCCATGGTTATGTCTCCAGCGCTAGTTCATGTCAAAATATGGCCACACACCTTGTCAAAAGAAAAAAAAAAGTTGTCCAGTATGTTTGAACAAGGTTTTTCCGTTGTAATCACAAATCAAAACCGCCTTTTTCATCATCAGTCGTCCCTCAGACACATTCTTCCAGACTGCAGCATAGATTTTATCTCACTTCAAAAAAGTTTAACTGGCAGTTAATTTTCTTATTCATAAACTGATTTGTTGAATTATAGATTTTAAATTCTACATTGACACTGAGGACGTATAGCCGCAGTGAAATGATCCGATTTGTAGCAAACAGTCAGATTTCATTGCACGGACTGCCCTCTTCAGGTCCGTGATTACAGCATTATTGATAAAAAGTCATTTTGCCAAAGCATATAAATATTTTCCAGTGATTTTTTACCATCTCGAAAAGGTAAGAGCATGGGATATTCAGTCAAAATGCAGGAAAAGAAAGAAAGAAAAAAAAACCCACCTGTGTGAATTGAGCACATTGTATTTCTGTCTCTCTCATTGATGAAACTTAGTAAAGGGTGTGTTTCCCAGTGATTTTTGCACATAAATAAACAGCCTTTGTTAGTATTACATCTATTATTAATACTGTCAAAGTTTTCATTTATGTCGAACATCATTTCCATGCACTTACTTGCATGACTTTGGTGATGCAGTCATTGTCAAAGTTTCCCATGGGAGAACAGGTTTTATTCCTTCGCTGTGCGAGAAAAAGAAAAAACTGACTGTGTGGACTCAAAAAGAACTGACTGATCTTGACAGAAACCTGGTCTGTCAGGCTGTCAGCGATCCTTAAAGCGGTTAAAAGAGAAAAAGCCCAAGACAACCAAAAGTGTTACTTTTACCGATGTCCTCTTTTAAAAATCTCTTTGTATCTACAGGCAATATTGGTAGATGCAACACTGATGAAAACCTTGCTTTGACAGTAAAGGACTTTAAGCATCATGGTCCGTGAGCGTAACTGCAGCTAGAGTTTACAATAGAGGGAAATCTTTAGGGGGATAGTCATAGCAGTAGTTGTACTGCTTCCCCTCCCCTGCTACATTAAGTGAATACAAACACCAGGATGGTCTGTCCATCACATTGTCATGTAAAGTGATCCAGGGAAGGCCTGCTCCTCTTCACTCCCGAGAGGGAAGCTTGGGATTCAACCTGCTGTCTGGGGCTCAAAATGCCATTTCAGGAGACCAGTGAAATGTAAGCACTGACTGACACCTAGGAAGCTTACCATTTCCCCCACGAGCATAATTCATTCTCTCACCTCCCGTATCCCTCATTGACAGGTTTATAAGGAGTTGTGAAACATGAAAATTTGTGGGAACGAAAGAAGAAGAAGAATTGCTTGTTTGTTTGTTTGTTTTTTTGTTTGTTTCTTGTTTTACTCCGGTGAATCATTTAATAATGTAATTTCAACTTCATTTTGTCTTGTGTGAGCTCAACCTCGGACTGCTGGGTGATCATCACAGTAAAGCGATTGCCTGCTCTCCCTCTGAAAATGTTTACATCAGAGTAAAGTATGTCACAGATACTAATGGGATATATCTTATCAATATTTTGATGTGGCAGTGAAGGACTGAATAACTCATATTCCAGGTTGGCAGTATTATTTTGTCCCCAAACGGTTCATTAATGAGCAACATATGACGCCTTTATAAAATCCTCAAAAATAAATCAGTCCTGGAATTGTAGCATATTCAGAACTGTCTTCATTTTATATCAATTCCCCTTTGTCAGTAGACTGAGAGCTTAAATGAACGCTGTTGTCTTGCCAATGCTAGAGAACCCCTGTAGTTTAAGTAGTCATATCTTTTCCACAGGATATTGTTCAACTCATGTAAATGGATGGAAATTTCATAAAGAAGGAACTATTGCTGCTCCCAAAGTGCCATTTGTGGTCCCGTGTTACCGCACATATGAACAGCATAGGCTCATCATTTGTGTGATGGCTGTCATGCACGTTTGCCATATTTGAAGGAAATTGACAGGTGTTTTATTTCAATGCAGCAGCAGCATTATGAATATAAACCAATATCCCAGAATATTTCTTAAGTTAATAAACATTCTTGGTTGTTGGTCTAAACAGACGGTGGAACATGAAATGAAATCATATTAGTCATTAAATATACAGCATTGTATACATATGGAGAACCAGTTATTACTATGGGAAGAGAAAAAACGAACACAATGCATTGGTGGCTTTATTTAATACACCATTACACAATAAAAAACATATATATATATATATATATATCTATAGACCTGGACTGTAATTACC
Source organism: Aeoliscus strigatus (assembly GCA_901007665.1). Classification (NCBI taxonomy): domain Eukaryota; kingdom Metazoa; phylum Chordata; class Actinopteri; order Syngnathiformes; family Centriscidae; genus Aeoliscus; species Aeoliscus strigatus. The sequence continues at coordinate 55,177 of CAAKHB010007661.1, forward strand.
CAGCTATTTAAAAAGACACAGAACATGCACACTGTAATAATCACAATCTTATTGTGAAGTCAAAAGTTAATTAAATACTCCTTTAAAGGCTCTTTTTTCTAGAAACCAGCATCTTCGTAATGGCAATGGTGGAATTTAGGTTCAGCTGAGAATGTTGTCCAATAATGCATTGAATTATAAATAAATTACAAGGTTAGGTTGCAAACTGCGCACAAAGTAAAATGAGTAGATAAGAAACTGACTAGCTGGTGGAAAACAGTCAGTATGTCATGTTCATATCTACTGGCAGGGAATCATCACTCCATCATCTTCCATTGACCTACCTAAAAATTGTGTATAATTACTGCATCAAATGAATTTACATCCAACAAAAGAACACCCAGTGACGATAAACCAATTTTCACTTAAATTTTCATTTTGGGGTGGTATCGTTGCCACCATCAGTTCACAATGTAAATGCTGGCTTTAATGTTGAAGACCACATGCCTGGATGTAATAAAGTTATGATTCAATTTTACTAATTTGACTGATGGCAGCTCCCACAATAAATAATTTCACATTACTGTCTCCTTCCACTGCAGTCACTCCAAACAATGCTCTTATCACACTGTGCATGTTTACACACATGGGCGTTCATGAAATATTTGAGAGCTCAATTGTTTACATTCACAGCAAATGAGGCTCTTCATTAATCGCTGCTGTCAAGTGGTACAACTGCATGTGTGTGTGTGTGCTCATGCATGCAAGCACCAAAGCTTAGGGCTGTCTCCCAATCAGCTAAAGGCTGGCTATGCATTTATGAAGCTGCACCAGCTTGGGTCACCGTGTTTTAACAACAAAAATACAAATCTTACAAAAAAAAAAACAATCTTACGAAGCACACGTGAACTCTCCTTCATATTAAATTGCCGACTTTAATGAGTCCACTTGGATCTTGTCAAGCATAATTGTGTGTAACAGCTGTTTTGCCATCAAATAACATAGTACTTATCAGCAGAAGTCAAATACCATGTAATTTAATGTACTCACTTCTGTGTTTGTTGTCTTTTTGTCTTTGTCTGTAGCTCTTGTGTGAACAGAATTGCTGCTGTAGAAGTGAGGCTCCATCCACTCTTGAGTATGAACTTAGCAGGTCAGACTCATGTGCTGGTGGTGTTAGTCGCCAGCGCAGTCTTTCTATGCCACGGCCAAGAGCGAGACTACACAGTGAAGGAGGAACAGCCGGAGAATGTCCGTATTGGGAACCTGCGCAAGGACCTAGACCTCAACCTGGACCCCAACATCAGGCTGTCTTCACCGCTGCAGTTCAAGCCTGTGTACAAGACGGGTGATGTGCCTTTGGTGAGAGTGGAGGCCAACACCGGGGAGATCTTTACCACCAATCACAGAATCGACAGGGAGAAGCTGTGCTCAGGTGTCTTCACCGAGAAACGCTGCTACTATGAGATTGAGGTGGCCGTGCTGCCCGATGAAATCTTCCGATTGGTCAAGATCCGGTTCCTTATAGAGGATGTGAATGACAACGCACCACTTTTCCAGTCCACTGTAATAAACATCTCCATCCCAGAGAACACAGCCATCAACACTCGATACCCAGTGCCCTCTGCATTTGACCCAGATGTGGGGATCAATGGGATCCAACACTACGAACTGGTCAAGGTGAGAATTGCTCCTGTTATTTCATCTTAAAGACACTAACTGCTAAACTATAAAGATTAGTGGTTGGAACATAATCACATTTATTAACAGGCCACACACAGGGGGTTGTGTAAAAAAAAAAAATATTATTGATATCAACAATACAAATTGAAATTTCAGGAACATACAACATATTTAAGGAGCTGGTGTAATAATAGTTCCACATGTTTTAAAAGCAGCATTTCTGACATTCCTGACATTTCACTTAATTTAATTTAAATTATATTAAATTAATATTCACGTACCTGCTTCACATCAGTCAGACACTGTAATGTCAGATTTGTTGGTATGAAAGAATGAAGAAATCTAAATTAAATCTGCATACATTTCTATAATGTACCAATGTATCAATAGAATAGAATCATAGTAATCCAAGTTCTAAGGACTATGAAGCGCTGTCTCTTGCTAACGTACTCTCACATGTCATGAATAACAAGCCAGAATGTAGGCACCCCCATGGAGGGATGAAAACATTAGCTTCTGATAGCCTACTATCTTGTAGTAAAGCAAACTTTTACAATGACTTGTAAAGTGTTTACAAGTCATTGTTACAAGTTTTCAACATTTATATGTAAAATGTTATATATATATATATATATATATATATACACACACACACACACACACACACACACAGACATACCGTATATAGTGGAATATATCATGATATCTCATGGATCCTGCAATATTTTACACCACACACTCGTTTTCAAATGCAATAATTCATGAGATAAGGCTGTGTAGAGGTGAAAGTTTCCACCAAGTATTGTTTTCTACAGAACATGCAATAGAAATTACAGACTCAGAATATATTGCATTCAATTCCTACAAAAGGTGCCATGCAAACACATATACTGCCGTTGAAAATAAATGTAATGTTGACCAGAACAAGCAAAATCTTTTCATCATGTGCACGTAAGTAGCACTGCAATGTTCTCCATTGTTAAATGTAGGGTTGAAAATCTAATTATTAATTTTCTCCAAAGACAAGCTAAACTTCAATATCTCTTGTGTAATAGATATATAACATGTGAGGGAGTATTACCACATGATACAACATCCAAACTGCTCCATATTCTAATGCATGACATAGAGAACATAGACATGGGTTGCCTGTTTGTCTCAGTGAGTTACGACTTCTTGAACTCGTGGAGACATATTCTCTATCGTCCAGTTTCATGAGAACATAGGGGAACAAGAAAAAAAGGGGAGCTGTGCAAGATCTCTCTCTTTCACCCTCTCGCTTGTTGATGACACAACACATTCCACTCACTACACCTGACAACATACAAAGTGAACTAACACAGGCTGCTGACACCCAAAGCCTTGGGTCCCTTCTGAATGGTTAGCAAGGATGACAACGGAATGATAAGATAAAATTATAAAAAATAATTAATTTGCTATCTGTTTAAAATACGATGTTCATGCCTGACAGTGTTTTTTCAAATTGTGAGTTCAATTTAAAAACAATTGATCGTTCAGTCCTAGTTAAATGTAATCTGCCCTGAAACCCAAAAAGTAGGATAAAATCATACATTCGTCATTTCCAGTCTTGTCAACACACTCTGCACTGTCGGTGAATACACAAGAGGACAAATGTACTGTGATTAAAGAGAGACATATAAGCACTGAAGAAACATGAACATTATAAACAAAGACAGGTTAGTGGAATTTTGAGCACATTGCGAGCTAAGTTAACACAGGGTTCAAATGAACAGACTAGTTGCTGTCTCTGTCTGTCTTGAATACTAATTTGCATTTTTAAAGAGTCCCCCAACTGCCAAGGCCTCTCCAGCGCAATGTCCTGAATTGTTCATGCCTGGAAAATCACCAACCAAATGTTCTGCTCATTATGATGATCATCCGCAATCATTTTCTTTGTCTTTTTCACAATATAAAGCATTCTAAAAATCCTTGCCTAAGCAGAGGTTGTATTATCTTTCACAGAATTCTTCTTAAAGCAACCTTGGCACTGTGTTCCTGATTTAGTTCCTCTCATTATATTCTCATTGTGTGCTAGATTAATTTCCCCATGTGTTCCAGGTTCAATATGAGTAAAATTCAGGGAGATGCATCAAAGCAGCCACAGACATTTTCAACCTTTGGTATCTTTTATTTCAGAAGTGCAGGAGAAAGCCAGGGGTTTAGTGGGACAGAAATGTGCAAGCATTTCCTTTTGGCCAGTAAGCCACCCTTGGACTATCTATGTATGGCCTTGTGAGGTTTGTGTCTGAGACTCCCTCAGAATGATAATTTGCCCAGTTTTCCTGGATGTCTGTGCTGGACGCACTGCTGAAAGTTAATTCTGCAAAGCACAGTCAATGATCGGCCTCTCTATACTTGGCTTGAGTTGTGAACAGCCAACATAAATGAAAGAAATATTCCAGCTTGTTTTAGGCTTTATACGTTTCCAAAGCAGAGAGAGACCATTGGTAATTGGATCTGCTACACACATAATGGCTGGTGATCACACTTGGAGTGAAATTCTGCCGTCATTATATTGTGGTGGTGTATTTTATCAAATTAACTGTACAGACAAGCTTCCTAAGGTCAGATCAAGGTCAGAAAAAGTAATCACATGCATGAATAGAGAGGGATCACTCATGAAAGTAGACCACATTAAGTTGGTCAGTCAACACTGATGCAAACATGGAAACAGAGTTACCGTAAGACTGAAAGAGGTGCTGATTTTGCTGGATGTTGTTACATATCATGGACAGCATGATATTTCCTTCAGGTGTGTGAAAATCAGGTGACAAAGGCACCCAAAAATGCTGGATATTCTCCAGCAGTGATTGGAGAATCAAGAAAGACTATTAAAGTCCATCCCAACTTATACAGTATGAGAAAGATACTTTTGCTGCAAAACTGAAAAAGTATTCTTCAACAAAAACTAATGTATGTTCATGTTGTTTTGACTCAGTTTCGGAGAGCTGATATCAATCCATACAGTGTCTGAGGTTTTGCTTGTAATTTAGCAGGGTTACACACATTGACCTTTTTCTCTTTCCCAGTTACCCACTTAAGTATGATGTAGCAGCACCATACACTACATTAATCCCCATTGCTTCTCTGTCAGCATATTTCGACACATTTCAAGTGGGTGTCTTGTTCAAGTCACTTCATATAGATCAATGTGCTGGCGAGACAGGCCACACTGATAAACAGGCTGATGAAGTGGTTGCCTGCATTTTGGTTGAGTAGTCCTCATCATCCTTAAATTGGTGAACAGTTGATAAACTTTCTATTCTGGCAGTATTGAAATAGGACCTTTGGCCACAGATTGTGGACAGTTTTAAAAGCATCTATTTTTTACGTTAAAACTTGAAAAAGAGTCTAATCCTAGCTTCTTTTGACTTAATTATAGACACAGTCGAGGAATAGGCCGAAAGAATGTGGGAGGAATGAGAGAGTGTCTATCAGCAATTTAAAGAGGTGCTATAGCTTGTGATGAATAGCCGTCCCCAGTTAGCCCAATTCATGGCCATCACCGTGACTGGAGTCCTCCTGATATATTCACAGCCCAATCTCAATCTCCTCTGAGTTTTAATAAGGTCATCAACTTGACTGAAAGATGCCTCCACTGACAATCTGAGGTGCTGTATGCAGAATGAGGTTCAGACACACACCTTTCTTGATCATCAGCCACATCTGCTCCTGTCAGTGGCCTTCAATCATTTTCATCATTTCAACTTAGCCATCGCTGATCACATGTGTACTCCATGCATCACACATACAATATATGGTAGTGTAGTATGAAATGCAAGTTGTCAAAGGTCATGAAGTTAGGTCCCTGTCCAGTGTGCGGGTGGTGACACGGTGGGCAGAGGTATACTGCACACATAGCTGTTCAGATATCATTTTTGCCCAGTCGAAGGGTTTTTGAGTGATTCCTGTTTGTGTTTGGCCCTTTCTTAGCCTGCCCCAGATCTTATCACAATCCACTAGACTAATTTTGTATTCAAGAGGATGCACAGCCTGAGAGATAGCTCTCTTCAACTTATTGAAATGCACTGAGCGCTGTCTTGTCAGCTGTAAAATTGTGTGAAACCAAGACAAAAGCATAGAGGAAATGCTGGCTCATAAATCATGGCGCAACATTCCACTTTGACACATCCTAACTCAACATCCTACTATTAACATCAGGCTTTGCCAAATATCAGTGTGCATACACTGAGCTATTTTGCTGTGTCTGTGAACTATTCAAACAACTGAGGATGGAAGAGGGGATACAGGAGTAGTGTTAAGCACTGATGATCTAAATGTTTATTAGACCCTTCAGTTACACCAGTAATAGTATAGTGCAATGTGCATTATGAATAAGAACAGTTCAACCATAAAGCGTGTTTTTCAACATATCCACAAGTTATTTTGTGTCATGTCTGCTAACCCGACATGACTTTTGCTTGCCAGGAGGATCACAAAATAGGGTTTGAAAGATCATTGCTGCAGTGTCGGCTGTTTTAAGTAGTTCTGTCAATCACTGATATGTTGACAGCATTCCGTCGGCAAGCAATTTTCAGAGTAGACAATTTACATGCAGCAGCTGCATGTTCCCCCTTGTCGACCTCAGTGCCATGTTGCCATAAGGACGGTCCTAGTTTTGAGAACCTTTGAAGAGTCTTGTGCTCAAAATTTGGTTAAAATGTTTCAACAAAGAAAATGTATATATCTTAATCTCATTTGATAGCTGTGCCTAGACAGAGTAATCTCTTGCAACATTATGTGCAGCATGAAGCTTATCTCTTTAAAGAGGACGCTTTTTCTTGTTTTACCATGAAACTGCTTCTGACTGAAAGAGCTTCAAAGGGCTTCTTTGTTTCATAATGTGCATGCAGCTCATTCATTGGGCCTGATCTTTTTATGTCCTCCCCCTGCTCTCTCTTTTCTCCTTATTCTGTCAACACTCTCTCTCATTCTCTTTCCTGTCTTCCCTTCCTCTATCTTATAATTTGGAACTGTGCATGAATCCATACCATGCTCCATTTGAAATTGTAAATATTAGTGTGCATTTCTGGAAGGCAATTACTCTTAACAGCCAGTGCCAGTTTCTTAAGTTTCTCATGGGGATTACATATACATTTGTATTACTTGTCCTCTGGCTTTGCGCTTTAGCCCTTCCTGAGTGAAAAGCATTTCTAATATGCAGAATTTTTCACTCCCTTTATTCTCTTCATCTATGGCTATCTGCCCTTGCTGTGTATATAAAACTGGCGGTTGAGGGTGTATTTTCCTCTTTCTTTCCAATTATGAAGTTCAGCCATTTCAAGAATGCTTGCGTAGTAACACAGGACAGGATGGTAAAATGAAATCTCATTTTAGTAAAACTACTAAAATCTGATGAGGAAACCTCAAGACGTGAATAATTCCCTTCAACTAGTAGTTGTAGGGAGGGATGAGGGGGGACTTGAAGTTATTATAATTTGTCCTATTTTTTAAAAAGATTAATTAACCATAATTTTCCATTCCTTAAACTTGTATTGTAGAGTGCAAGAGAGAATTTAATACAACTGTGAAACTTGTTGATTGTGTTTCAAGTTGATTAGCATGTTTAAAAGTGCATTTGCTTTGCAAGTATCCTCCTTAGATAAGCAAAGCAGTTCCAAGATTTTCTGCCTTGGTTAAAAATGACCAGGGACCAGTTGAATTTTCTCATCAACTTCATTGCTCCATGAAAGAATGATCAAAGACGGTGTGAAATACTCTTGAGTAATTCAAGGAAACATCTCAACAACCTGTCTGTTTGTCATATTGATTAGAGAAAATATGGTACCCGGTACCACTGCCAATTTGATCCATCTATCACAGGAGAAACAAAAAACAAATGTGTGTAAGATATGTTTTTATCTTGTTTATAAGAGTTTAGTTAAATTGATTTGTTTTTTTATTTTCATTGCAGAGTGTTGGGGAATTTGGCTTAGACATCATTGAGACTCCTGAGGGTGACAAGTGGCCGCAGCTCATTGTTCAGCAGAATCTGGATCGTGAGCTGAAGGACACCTTCGTCATGAAGATAAAAGTAGAAGACGGTGGCAACCCACCCAAGTCCAGCACTGCCATTCTCCAAGTCACCATCTCTGATGTGAATGACAATCGTCCCATCTTCAAGGACAATGAATTGGAAGTCACGGTGCCAGAGAATGCTCCTATGGGGACATCAGTTGTTCAGCTTCATGCCACGGACGCAGACCTTGGTTCCAATGCACAGATTCATTTCGCCTTCAGTAACCAGATCTCTGTGTCAACAAGACGTCATTTTGCGATCGACAGCACTACGGGACTCATTACTGTGAAGCAGCCACTGGACAGGGAGCTGACTCCTGTTCACAAACTCATCATTCTGGCCAGTGACGGAAGTTCAACTCCCTCAAGAGCCACAGTGATTATTAATGTAACAGATGTTAATGACAATGTTCCCTCCATAGACACTCGCTACATCATCAACCTAGTGAATGGGACTGTTCTGTTGTCTGAGAATGCACCTCTCAACACCAAAATAGCCCTAATTACTGTTACTGACAGAGATGCAGATCTCTATGGCAAAGTAGCTTGCTACACTGACCATGATGTTCCTTTTCGGTTGAAGCCTGTCTTTAATGATCAATTCTTACTCGAGACAGCTGCCCCTCTAGACTATGAGACGACTCGGGAATATGCAATTAAGATAGTGGCCTCAGATAGAGGGACGCCTCCTTTGAACACTTCAGCAATGGTTTTAATTAAAATCAAGGATGAAAATGACAATACACCCATCTTCCCCCAGCCAGAAATCCAGCTTTCCATACCAGAGAACAATGACCCTTCGACACAGTTAATAAAAATCAGTGCCACTGATGCAGACAGCGGACATAATGCTGAGATCATTTATAGTCTTGGCCCTGATGCACCTGATGGGTTTAACATAGACAGGCGGTCAGGAATCCTCTCCGTTGGCAAACGGCTGGACAGAGAAAAACAGGAGAGGTACTCATTCACTGTCATAGCGAGAGACAATGGTTCCTCATCCCTGCAGAGCAATGTCACTGTTAGGCTAATTGTCCAGGACCTTAATGACAACAGCCCAGCTTTCACACACCCTGAGTACAACTTCTATGTGCCTGAAAACCTGCCTCTCGAAGGAACTGTGGGCTTAATCACAGTTACAGATGCAGATGCAGGAGACAATTCTGTTATAACCCTGTCCATTTTAAACGGAAAAGACCACTTCATCATTGACCCCCAAACTGGTGTGATCAAACCCAATATCACCTTTGATAGGGAACAGCAAAGCTCCTATACATTTATGGTCAAAGCAGTCGATGGAGGGCAACCACCGAGTTCCTCATACGCAAAAGTCACTATAAATGTAGTCGATGTAAACGACAATCGCCCTGTGTTTGTTATCCCATCTTCTAATTACTCATATGACTTAGTGCGGACCACCACCTCCCCTGGTGCTGTCGTCACAAGAGTGTTTGCCATTGACAATGACACAGGTATGAATGCTGAGCTACAGTACAGTATCACCAGTAGCATCATAATCACATCTAGGGTCTCCCCTAGAGGTCTCTTCTCTATCGACAAAACAACTGGTAACATAACACTGCAGGAGAAAATACTGGCAGCTGATCAGGGGCTGCACAGGCTGGTAGTTGAAGTCAAAGATCTAGGCCAGCCTGAGTCATTACGTGCTATTGCACTTATTCACCTGTTTGTCAATGACACTGTTTCAAATGCTACTTTTATCCAAGAGCAGCTGCGAAAAAGTATGGAGACTCCCTTGGACCGTAACATTGGGGACAGTGAGGTAACGCCTCAAACTAACGGATATGTCATTGTTGTCATAGCTATCATAGCCGGGACCATGACTGTCATCTTGGTGATATTTGTGACTGCCTTGGTGCGCTGCAGGCAGACACCCAGACACAAAGTGGTTCAGAAGGGCAAACAGAGTGGCGAGTGGGTGTCACCCAACCAGGAGAACCGTCAGATCAAGAAGAAGAAGAAGAGAAAGAAGCGATCCCCCAAGAGCCTTCTCCTGAACTTTGTAACCATAGATGAATCCAAGCCTGACGACCCCACACATGAGCATGTTAATGGTACACTAGACCTCCCTGTGGAGCTGGAGGAGCAAACCATGGGGAAGTATAACTGGGCCACCACACCCACCACCTTCAAACCTGACAGCCCAGACTTAGCCAAGCATTACAAGTCAGCGTCCCCTCAGCCTACATTTCAAATCAAACCGGAGACTCCAGTGGCCCCAAAGAAACACCATGTGATACAGGAGCTTCCATTGGACAACACATTCGTGGTGGGCTGTGACTCCCTCTCCAAGTGCTCATCGACTAGCTCCGACCCATACAGTGTCTCAGAGTGCGGCTGTCAGGGGGGATTCAAGACTGCGGGGCAAATCACCACCCGACAGGTAATTCATGACTTCCTTCTTAAACCCACCCACTCTAGTCCCCGCTCGCACCCCATTGCTTTCCCATGGTAAGTGATGTGAAAGAGGGAGGGTGGTCGCATGAATACAAGGGATTTTTCATCGAATATGAATGTCATTGGAAGTTTAAAAAGAGTACAGCCAAGAATTGGAGCACAATCAGAACAGCATTTTTCCTATCCAACACCTTAAAGGTTTTATTGTACGATTATCCTCCATTCACCCTCTTTCATAAGCAACCATAATTGAATAATCATTTAAATGTGCAGCTAATTTCGTATTCAAATTGTGATAATAAGTAGTAGTGTATTTCGATTGCTAGCTTTTTGAAACTCATGAGTGAGTCATAGCCTGATTTATCGTCAGTAATGACTGAACTGTAATGATGTATTTGAGATCAAGGGGCAAATGAAGCTGCCTAATTATGCCTGGCACATCTAAACAAGCTAGGTAAAAATAATAACTGAATAAAAATACCAATGGAAGCTTGGCTGAAAAAGAGTCTTCGTCAATACTTCGTCAGGAATCCATAATGGTACAAAAGTGTGAAGGTAACAGTACAGTACTGTTGTCACACTTTGATATATACACCCATTTTTGTGGCCTCTGTCTTCAAAAAATTAAGTGTTGTCTTTACTGTGCCATTGGGGCCTTGCAGGAGGGAAGCTCATTTGAATGCCAAGGTGCAGCAAAGGGCTTATGATTCCCTAAGAGATATGTGCCAAATGCGAAGTGCCCCAATAAATAAAAGCTGACGAGGGAAATAAATGTAAATCAGTGGTAAGGAGAGGTGGCCTTGCTCAGTGCTGACAGCCAAAGCACAGTGCTGCGGGGAAGACATAGTACTGCTTGGGGCGGGGGAGGGGGTCGCAGGGATCAAGGTGATGCAGGGCTTTGAGACCAATATACTTAAACACCAAGGGAGCAGTAGTCCATAAAATGCCTGCCAGCCTTTAGCCCATAAATTTTCCTCTTTAATGACCCCAATTATTGTTATAAATGGCATATGTAGATACACTCTCTGCACATTGTTTAAATTAGCACGCATAGAACACACTGACATCACCATTAAGGTTTGTTGTGATCTGTTGTGGTTTGTGTAAGGAAGGACATTGAGGAACATTATATCCCCAATGCATGATGTATCAGTCCATGTTTAGATAGCATCTGCATTACAATAGAAGTCATCAACGCTTATACGTGGTAGTGATTTATTATTATGACTGTTGTTTGTTGTGTTGTTTAGTTTTTACACAGCATGCGAAATACAGGTGGCTTATTCATTTTTTTCACGGTTTCTTTCAAGATTTTGTGCGTTGAGTTGCATTGACTTATTTTTACTTTTTAGACTGTTTTGATCATGATTATCAAATCTGTCATTCATCCAATTCTGGGTCATTTTCGTGATATTGCATTTGATTTAATTTGATGAGGTTTATACATTTCCTCGTGTCAAGCCTCACATAGCAAACAGTTTTCCAATTTTTGGTCTTTGCTGCCTTGCTGCTTGTGTGTGACATCGAAAAATTCCTCCTGGCATAGTTTAGCAAATGACTGTTTATCCCATGACGTATTGTGCTTAGGATAATTTATGAAGACACCCACACAGAGATGATAGTCATTGCCTTCATCCACCTTTTATTTACAACCTCGGTTAAAAGCTATGCTCTGCCATGGTGCATTATGCATAAGCCTACTACATGCACTTGGTACTAAAGATTTAATTCATAATATGTTGATACGCTTACAATCTCACTAGTTGTCAGAATGATTTTTCCCTCTTCCTGGTAACGACTGCCCTAGAATATGCAGAAATATTCTTTCTTCTTTTCTACGAGCCTGAATTATCCACATTGAATTCTATGCATCATGTTGTATTTGAATGAACATCATCTAAAGTCGATGAAACAATATACCAAAACTTTTGTTTGGCTATGTGCACTTTAGTCATAGTCATATTATAGCGTATATAGAGTGTAGCTTAAATGTGTACAGTATTCTCACTTGTGCTACATACTCCACGTGTTGAATTATTATCAAGAACAATCTGTCCGTATTCGTTCTACTCAATCATCCTAAGATGATAATACATCTAAATTTTCCTGTCCCCTCAAGCAATTGACAAGTGATGACTCCCACTTTAGACATTAGATTTCCCACCAGTTTTAAGTGTCATTATTTAAAGCCTGTGCCATGAAAAAAAAATTGCATGAGGCTGTGCCTGATGAGAATCTGTGGTTGCAAAGGTTAATTAAATGCACTAAAGGGTTAATCGCTCGTAATATAGTATGATTAAAATCGCTGTAATTAGGTTTTCCTGTAAGGCTGGTGTGAAAGAGGGAAAAAGGCAGCGATCCTGAAAGATTATCAGATCTGTCCTTGGGTGAGTCACATTCTCAGGATTTGAAGTGACAATGAATGACCAGCAATCTTGTTAGTCAATGCCTTCTGTAATACAATATCTGCTAAACTAAGACTACAGAGAAATAGTTACAAAGTGACCCTTCTTCAAAAACATAGGTGTGTCTTTGATCTGACATGAGAATGGAGAATATTTGATTACTTTATTTCAAGTGTGTGCACGGAGTTGCATTTGACTTACACGTAGCATCTCTTGAGCCTAAACCTAATGGCAGAGACCACAAGATCATAGGCAACTTTTTTTTGCTTTTGCTTTTTGTTCATCTAAGTGACAGATGGCACTTGTTCCCTCTACCCTCAACCCACCCCTCACACTTCTAAAGCAGCTGAAAATACTACAGAAAAGGCAAAAAGCCCACCCATGGAATAACAATAGGAAGACACACATAAGGAGATGTGTATGACTGAAGGTCAACCAAATGTTTTCAGGGATGTAGCTGCTAAAGATTAAAGCTTGTAAAAATACTTAAGAGACCTCAGATTTGTGCCACCATATGGCTTCATTATACAGTGAGACATGAATTTGCAAATGACCCCCCACCCCCAACCCCATCTTAGTTTTCACACATCTTGTCAGTCTGTTTTAGCCCCACCACATGATATTAGAGGTCAATCTGCCTCCAGTGATCCAGAGCTCTTGTCAGAGTATGTGCTTTAGTGGAGGCAGATTATCTGGGTACCACCCTGCTAAAGCAATCTCAGAAATCACAATGAACATGCACGGAATCAAAAGGCTAATACGTTCTTTTGTTTGGTCCTTTATTCTGGGGCAAGAGAACACGTGGGCTTTCCTCCCACGACTCAATATATGAAAGACTCCACGTCTATACAGATACATTGCAGTTTGGCTCATCACTTCACAAGAGTTGGTTGCCTTATAAATAATGTAATTCATGATATAATGTTTATTTATAAAAGGTGATGTAAAACCCTTAGCTAACTAGAGCAGCAGCAAACTCATTTTTTTTAGCATTTATCTGAGTGGGTGAATATATGGGTCTGGGACACAGGAGTTGATGGCAATATGCTTGTGTTGACTCACAGCAAGGAAATAGCCAGTGGTGTAAGCCAAAAGTTATTAAATATGATGCCAATATTAAATCACTGTGGCTGATTATGGCATTCATTATTTCGTTATCATTGTTTTCCTTATTTCTGTTAAGCCATTGCATCTTCCATCATTCTGTTAAGCACTAGCAGGCCAACTTTCTTCCTCACTGAGGTCTTGGCAGTAGGTGTTGATAACTTTCTGACGATAACAAAATGTCATGTTCTGTACATATCAGAGGACCCACTGGCAAGGGTCCAAAACAGTGGGCCTAAATTGATCCAAATGGCTTTTTGAGGGGAAACGAAGAGTGCTGCTCTAGTGTGGTGGGAGACAAAAAAAAGACAAATTGGGAGTGATAATTGGAAACAATTCCATGCTCTGATAAGTACAGGAAAAATGCACAAACTTGTGACACCTGTAGCATTCTTCAAGGAAACCTGACAAGATAATTGACTTGATTGCCAGCCATGCCTTGAAGAATGCTTTTTTGAAATCTTCCTCAGTCTCTTGAGAGATTTTTTTATTCAGTGTTCAGTGTAGCCTCACACTGATAAGGCTACAGCTTAGGCTGCTCAGAGCTCGATGATATTGTAACAACAATCTCCCTATATCTGTCTGTCTCTCTATATTTCAGGAGACGGCACTGAAACCATCACACTATGGCACACTCTGTGGCACAGGTACAGCTCGCTCCCACAGGATTAAAATCAATCTCTAGCTCCCACTACCTAAAGAAAGAGAGTGAAAAGAAAGAGAAAGGGCAGAGGGAGGAGAGAAGGAAGGTGAGAACTGAAGAGGTGAAGCAAGTACTCTTACTGCCTCGACAGCCTCAAACCCCACTCTCTCCATACAATCAAGAGAAAAGATGAACATGGAGATGGGGGAAAAAGAAAAAAAAGCTTCTTGTTTCCTGCCTGAAACTTGACAAAGCTCCTCCTGTAAATCTCTTGGTGCAAGCTGTTTTATTGAGTCCTATGCTATTACTTTACCTGTGTCAGTGAGGGTGATACTGTTTGCTGTGAGCCCTCCTCCAAAAACCCACTCTGTAAAATAGGTGTGAAATAGATCTGTACAGTATGTTTATATGTATGTATGTATATCTATCACAGAGTTGGTGGTCTTTATATTTATTCAATTCCTTTGCCTTTTTTAAAACTGCCAGGTGGCCGTTTTTTTGTCTTACTTTTCAACTCCTTGTATCATTTGACATTTGCTCTCTGGGCTTGCTCATTGATTGAATGACTTTTGATGTACTTATGCTGCAAAGTCTACAACCACGTAGGCTTTTACTCAGTATGGAACCCACACCACATCATAGCTTTTATGCCACTTTTCACCTCAGTATTGGGCTTTTGATGCCTCTGACGGTGAAAAGCGTGGGAGTGTGTCACAGAAACACTCATGGCTCCTGCAGTACGACCGCAGTCTTTACAACTGTGCCCCAGTTCGCCATGTTCTTAGACTGGCAGGAATGGTAGGACAAGTTTAATACTTTGAGCTAAGCCACAATCACAAGGGACTAACTGCTGTGGTTATAATCAAAAGCTGTTTATGTAAGGCAGATTTGAAGAGCACTAAGCCTAACCTTTTGTGTGTCGCTTTAAATACAAAAGTTGGAAATGACCTGTGAGATCCATATAAAAATGGTGAAAATGAAAAAGAATTATACTAATAACCCTCCGGATGTGTAATAGCAGTTGGTGGATGTAAGGAAAATAACTTGCAATTAATATCGACAAAATAAAATTTTCCCCTGACAAGGACACGGATCTTGGCTTCAGTTTAAAACCAGCAGTAAACTGACATTTAAAACCACTATGGTGCATTTTCATCTTCCTAGGCCGCTTGTACAGAGCATATGCCTTTTACTATTTCTATAGGATCAACATTTGTCTCTTACCTAGTCATTTCTACAACATAAACTGGATTAGCTGTATTGTCCAATGGTCCTGTTCATTGATAAGATCTAAAATTGCACCTACAATAAAAACCTATAACCATAGAATTAGACTAATTAAAATAGACATAGGCAGTCATTTAAAAATGTACTAAACCAGAAGCTGCTTGCCTTGATTGAGAGATACCGGATATAACAGCAGCCCTTTTGGTTTTGTTCCAGTCTTATACCATGACTCTCTACAGACTATGTCTATTTTAACACTTTTAATTTCATATGTGTTGCCTAATTCCGAGGCAGGTTGTTATTATTGAATGAGGTGTATTCATGTAATTATGGTATCCAATGTATTCACTACTGCGTAGGAGCCACAGTATGAAGTATACATAGCATCCTGGCACTGTGTAATGATTAGATTTGCCTGATCTTTAGGGAAAAGAAAAAAAAAAGACACTCATACATTTGGATGGCTTTTGTTGTTGTAAAGGACAGAAACAACCTCACTTTTATTCAGTGTGAAGTACAATATGCACCTTACATGAACTTTGTAATTGATTTGCCAGTGTGGAGAAAACTGTAAATGTTTTGTTAATGTATGTGTGCGCTTCTGAAATTTATTAAAGTCTTTTGCATTGTATTGCGTATTTTGATGACTCCTATTATTCACTTTTGAGCAAAAAATATTACCAGCATATAGAGAATTGTGGTATGTAAGTATGATAGTGTTATACAGTCAGTCAGTCACACAGAGCAGGTCCAATTGTGGTCTGTAGAGGTGTGTGGGGCTGTCTTAGGCTGGATCGTATTGATTAGTATGTTAAGTGTGAGTTCTGGGAAACAGACCTACTGTAGATGCAGATGCGGAGGCAAGCATAAAGCAGTCAGATGAAAAATAATAGACTCAGTTGGTTAGCTGAAAAACAGAAAAATGGAAAATCCAACCTGGGAAAGTCAATAAAATAAAGTTTAAAGGAGAAAATAACGAGGCAACAAGGGACACACAAGCATGTTGAAGTGGTGGTCAGATTTCAGTGGTATCAGTAAATCCTTGGGGCATCAGGTGGTCAAACAGTGTCCAAGGCAATAGTTCTGTGGACACTTGATGAAGAATTTTATTTGTGTGGTGTAAGCTGTAAGGTTTGAGACAAAGTTCTGTCTCGAAGAAGAATACGACTCACAGTGAAGCTTCCAAAACTTCATGGAGGACGTTTTTTCCTGTAAATGTATTCTACTGTTTTTAGTTTTTGGACTGAAATGGATTGTATTTGTCATAATAGTCTTGACGAAAACAAAATTTGTAAATATCAGAGTTGTAGCACGTTGAAAGACTTAATACATAACATGTCACTATATTTGTCCAAACACCATTTTCCTATATTTTAAAGTCATAATTGGTTAGGGATGGCACTCAGCAGGGTAGGATGATCATAGGACAGGAAAGAAAAGGAATTGGAATTGGCTATTTCTCTTAACAGAGAAATAAACAAGAAAATTTTGATATACATCGCTCATTACGAACAGATTATGGATAAAAAGTTATGGAGATTCAGTGGAAGCATCCTTTGAAGTGTAGAGACAGAAAAAAGCAGAACAGAAGCTTTTTATGGAGCAACATATTTATTTTCTTTTCTTCCAGAGTTTATAATGATCATCTGAATGTGATAACCCCACTGTTATGATGTACAGTACTACACAAGAACTAGCTTTTACACATCTGAGAGGAATATTTATGATAGAAGATACAGTACGATAACTGCTTCTCTAATTTTGTGTTGAACCATGTTCATACAGATTTGATCCAAAAATACCAACTTGAAAGAAATAAAACAAAGCCAGAGCACAGACAACAGGAAATATTTAATTGCTAATCAAAGTTGCCTCATATTTTAAGAGAGCTAATCAGTTCCCTCGGGGAAAACGTCCTTGGTGGTTTGAGGAAATGGTGCACACTCAACTGGAGCGTTCTTGTATAGAGTGTATAAATGT
This sequence comes from Aeoliscus strigatus, assembly GCA_901007665.1. Lineage (NCBI taxonomy): Eukaryota > Metazoa > Chordata > Actinopteri > Syngnathiformes > Centriscidae > Aeoliscus > Aeoliscus strigatus. The sequence continues at coordinate 72,655 of CAAKHB010007661.1, forward strand.
CAGCTTTCTATTAATAGATTCATGTAAACCGCTAAATGGCTCATCTTTACTTAAAAAACAGAGATCTTGGGCAGATCATATGCTAGTATGTATCGCTAGGAAGTAGATAAGTCATATTGGATTTTTCTTTAAGCTTATGCATAAGCTTAAAAAAATTTGGTGAACGTTTAATGAATCAAAAACTAAATATTGCAATGTAAATGCCTGGTAACATTTATGCTTGTAGATTAAGTTGTTTTGGTTTGTTTTTTTGCTACATAGTGCAAATATGAGAAATGAAGCATGTGTGAGTTGCTCCCCGGTTTCTACAGAAAAGTCCAGTTGTTCCATGCCTCACCATTCACTGTGATTTCCCATCAAGGGAATAATTTTGTATAATTTTAAATATGACATAGGAAGGTTGATGTGACCTGATGTGTCACGTGTGTGTGTGTGTGGGGGGGTTCTCTCTCACATATTGATTTATGAAGAAAAAGTTTTCAGTTTCATCTAACAGCCCAGAAAGCCAGTCGTATGCGGTATGTTTAATTACACATAATGCAATGATATGTCTGCAGAACGGGCAACATACTAACCAAAGTACATTGTGCTACAGTGGTGAGGCTGTCTCTGTGTAATTAATTGTATTTTTTTCTTTCTGTCTATTTTAATGGCTTTACTCTAGTATTCGTATTATGACAAATGTGTCTTCTTTTTTATATAGTGCAGATCCTGTAGTGCAGAAACATCAAAATGATCACCAGTACTACATGTTTATGTTGTGTCAGACATTTTAAAAAAAAAGTTGCAAAATGAAAAAGTTCATGTAAAGTTCATCATTCTAGACAAGGCACCCTTGAATGGCCAAGTGACTTTCCACAACCTTGAGGACACAATCAGTTCAATCAGTAGCTCGCCCTTTAATCAGTCCTTCCCTTGTGATAAGTGTAACATAAAACTGGAAACTATCTTGATGCCCGAAAAGGAAGAAACAAAGAAAAATGCATTTTTCTTCTCATTACATTGACTTTACAAGTAACTCACATTCTCCACTGAGATTTCTGCTGTGCATCGGATAGAATAACAAATCACAATACAGACAATCTTGTTTGAACAAAATCTGTGGTGCAGTTCATGTCTCAGCTCTCCTTTATAAAAAAAAGCAGTGTGCTTTGAGTCATATGATAATTACTGCATGTATTTTGCATGCTTCCCCTTTCGATGTCCAAGTGTAAGTGTTATAAATGTTCCAAATCCAAGGCATTTATGAGTACAGGCTTCTGTTGGGAGGTGTGGGTCAATTAGTCAAGCAGCAAGACTGTACAGGGTATGATGGGAAGAAGTCCTGAAGCAATACTGACTGGAAGCAGGGGCTATTTATGCATGTGCTGTGCATTGGTGCAGGAAACAAGAAGATGCTGTCTTTCTGTTACACTCCACTCAAGGCAACACTCCACACAATTGCTGCCAAATCTCTGCCAAACTGAATAATTCAATCTTCCCCCATAGCTGTGTTGGTCTAGCTACTTTTGTGTGTGCAACAATCAAATCAGCGTGGAGACCTGCCGAGTGGTTCTCTCTGAGACACTGAGTAGCTCCACAGCCTAGAGATTGTTTTCATTGAAAACAATTCTGTTGATTAAACGAGGTGTGACTGTGGATCAGGCATCTGAGGAACATTGATTGCTTCTACAATGGTTTGCTTCTTGTTAAAAGTGTGATCTAAAACAGTAGTAGCAGAGACTGTGCAAGGGGCTTGTGTTTACCTGCAGTGCCTGCAGACAGTTAATGTGTCTATCCTGCCTAAAATTTCACCCTTGTCCCTCGTGAATGCTTTCATGTTTAGCAGCCACAAAAAAATGTTATGAAGTATTTTCATTTGGCACAGCTTTGTCTGATGTTTTTTTATTTATTCATTCATTTTGAATGCATGTTACTACTGTTGTAGTAGGGATAAGTGAGTTCTGTAACCATTATTCAGGTAAAAGGAACCTTCCCTGTTGCCATCACTCCATCCACTTTTGAAGTAATCACATAGTCTGAACATTAGTTTCGTCCATGTTGATTCACCACTAATCCCACTGAACAATAGAGCACAATACAGGGAATCCGAAATTAAACTTACCAATGGTTCTGTATTTGTGTAAATGTTTAGGTTATACTAGGCGAAATATTCCATTTTGCATTATGGCCCCAAAGAGGCAGTTTGCATTGGATTTGTTCCCTATTTTATCCTCTTTGAAGCATACAGGGGGAACCCTGTCCAGCAATCAATCATTCTGTTAGCGCTAATAAATGCAGTTTTCAAACCTGGCCATGTCCCACTGTGGGTCATTGTTCAACACAATGTGATGCTGTCAGAGTGTCAAGCAGAGGTGCTTTTCTGAAGTGTAACTAAGCACCGTGTCTGACTCTTTCCTTGAATGGGCAAAAATACATTGCGGCCATGTAATGCTATGGTAAATACATGTCTGGCATCGTATTATCTGCATAGCTACTGTATATTCCAAATATATGTTGTTGATGTGGGCATTATCATTACAGAATGAAGTTGTTGCATGTTTGGACGTGACAGACTGAAAGTCAACAACTTAAGACATTGTCCAAGCAGGGCCATGTGTGTTTCCTGCCTAATCCTGGTAATCCTTGTACAGAATTCTTGATTTGCTTTTGTAAAAGAGATTGGGAGATAAGATGCAAGTCTGCCTCCTTAGAATAGCTGATAATCTGGTTTGAACAGAGGACTCAGGGGTATTTAGCCTGTCTTAACGTTTGTCCAATCAGATGAAGCTGACGGGGGAGGCAAAACCTTAGCTTTCGTTCCATCCCCCAAACACCCCTCTCTCTGTATGGTCCAGTCCAAAAAAGATAAAAAGAACAGTGGGATGATAATCAATGTTGTTTATTTTGTTGCTTGACTCTTTAAGTACTTTCAGCCAGATTATAGGCTTTTGCAGGGGATAATCGTGAGGCCAGAGACAATTGCCTTTTTGCGTCGCGACAATATCCCCCCACGAATGCGTAAAGAAGGTGATTTAAAGTAGATGCCGACTTGTAATTCCTGATTAGTTCCATTGCCTGCTGAAGTTAACTGGACCCTATACTAATCACCGCATTTCAAACGTATCCAGGCATTAAAACACATCCCATGAGTCTCCGCTCATCTGCTTTATGAAAAAGGAAATCAATTAAAAGAAATACATATCTTGGGTTCATTCCAGTTTCTCACAGCATGGGCTCTTTCTCAAAGTATGTCATCATTAACATGTGACTGTACACCTGCAACAAAAGCATTTGTCTGATGAGTGAAGCTTGATACCTAATTTGCATGGCACAAGTGAGCCAACTGTGAAAATGTGTGCTCATACTGAAGGATGTTTTAGCCAAAGATTTATTTTTTCTTCAATCCCCCACACCCCCTTTTAAACTGTGGAGTTGTGTACTTTAACAGAACATTGTACATAGCTGTCAGGCTCAATCTGTGGCAGAAGCACAAAAGACAAGCAGAAGCCCCAAATGCATCTCGCTCGAACATGTACACTGCAAAATTAATCTGCACGATAACATGCTGATTTCCTCATGTGTTCTCGCTTCATCTGGTGAAAAGAACAAGAGCTTACAGTGATTGAAAAAAAAAAGAAATTCAGAGCTGCAGAATGACTGTAGTAGAATGACTTCTACTTGCACCTTCACATCCATTTTGTCATAAACAATTGGATGAGTGGAGTCATTTTTCTCTCCCCTTTCTCTTCCTATTTCAGAAATACACTGCCAAAAGCCAGTTGTAGAACAGCAAGAAATTAAACGGCCATTAGCCGGACAATAAAAAATGGTAAACCACAAAAAGCTGATGCCAGTCAGCGGTAACACACGCTGCGGTGCATGAGTTCTATAGTGTGTTTGTCTAATAGCTCAGAGCTCCATCAGCACCGATTTCAGGACAGAGTGGTCTCTTTCACTTGCAACCATGACATTAACATGCAAACATCACTAAGCTTATAACAAAGGTTTGACATAATCTTCTTTCTCCATCAAAAGCAGCTCTACTTACTGCCATCAGCTCCCGTTAGCTGTACCAGTATATGTTACTTTACCACAGAGGTGTAGTTATGTAAAAATGTAGTTGTACTTGGGATCATATTGCACAGTAATGTGGAAGGAGAGTTAGAGCTTGAAACATGAAAGGAAAATAAAATCAGGGGTATTTTCAACAGTCTTCTTGAATAATGCGTTTGATTTTCACTGATGTTATAAAGAATTAATGTGCATGCAAGTCTTCAAAAAGAGCGGCATCTTATTCCCCAAGATCGGTGAGACAGATTATTACATGCAATTTTGACAGTTTTTGTTGCAGGGGTCTGCGTTGCTAGAATGGTCAGACAGCCGTGATGAAGTGATGGGGCTTCACGTCACACCGTGCCATGAATTTTGAGGGGCATTGGTGCTTTTCACACACCACATTGAGATGCTCTCCCGTTTTAATATCACTGCACAGTTTAAGGCCATCCCTTAAACCAATCCAGTGTAATTTAAATAACTGGATCAGGTCACCCCAATTCCATCTACTTGTGATCACCATGTTGTTTTAACTTGCTATTTATAAAAACAAATACACACAAGTAGCATTGCAGGATTTTTGGAGTTATCAAAGATATTTTTCCATTCCTTTTCTATTTTTCCACACAAAAGAAAAAGCCAATAGCCCAGGAGAATTACAGAGGCATTATAGGCAAATTTCCAGCATATTTCACCGATGTTTCACCGATACAGACAGACACTCCTTGTGATGGAACACACATGCGTTCAAGCCCAGAGGTAATGGGCAGCACTTCAGTGAATTGTGCCGACCTTATTGTATTGTGTGGATGATTGTGTTGTGCTCCCTCAGATAATGACTCTGCCCTACTTTGACTTTGAGGCAGTGACCTGAAATAAGGCACACAAGTGAAATTCGAGCCTGGATGAACCTGGAAGTGATTAAGGTCACCCAGACACATCACATTTGTTTGACCTCCCTCGCCTGGTGACTCACGTCAACCAATGTCTGCAAACCCCTGGGAGTCTTTTTGCAAGATTCCTCCTCAATGCAAACACAAGCATATTTGAAAGGTTTGTCAGGATGATTAAATGATAGAAACGTTTTGCATTGTCCTGGAATGGCAAGAATGTGTTGTTGTTTACTTGTATTCCATCAAATAACCATGCATTGCCTTCACCACACCAGCTTTTGCAGAATTTTGCCAGAAGACTAATATTTGTAAGCTTCAGTGGCCTCATGCTGCTACTTCTGTGTCCAATATCTCTCTATGTTCTCGCTCTATGTTCTCACTCTGGGTGCTCACTGCTCACAGGATGGAATCACTGAGGTCAGACAAAATTCAATGGCACGTATCAGTGAAAGTGCAGAGTGAAGCAGTACAAAGCCAGGGAGTCAGTCCGATTAAATGTAATGAGAATTATGCAGTGTTTCATATGGAACATTCAAACATATGCAAGTGCTTAAATATGCATCACACAGAGGAAAAGTATAACATAAAGAGGGTGACTAAGAGTGCATCAGAATATATGATACAGTACTGACACTAAATCATGGATTTGTCTAAAATTAAACTTCATTTTCCTTCTTGATATATTATTAAACATGGTGACTGAAAAGCGGAGGTTCCTAGTCTTGGTCTCATTTACATGATGCATACATGTCTGAATGCTTCAGGGAAACATGGATAATATGAGATCATGTCTGCCTCTTGAGGGTGGGATTCACTGAGTGGATCTCTGGCTTGTTTTTGCCTCTTGCTATTCAGCTGGGGATCAGTAGCGCACAGTTCACTACCACTGCCATGATTCTCAGATAGAAAACATTTCATCTGCTCTGAATTTAAATAAGGACGGGGGAATATAATGAAATAGTGAATTTGCCTTTTTTTCCAATTTAAGGGAGACTGTTGGGACCTGCTATTTTTAGTCACAACAAAGTGATTGCCAGGGGTGTCCAGCTTTTACGATTAAGTTATGGAGCTGGTGTATAGCTGCTTGTCTCAGTAGTCAGACTTACGGTAGCAAGAATTGGAGCCCACATATTTACCCGAAGACAATGTCAATTAGGCTTCTGTGGATGGATGTTCCCATGGATGCCCATTCCTTCCTCTTTTATAGATAACAGAGACCATTAATGAGATGGGGCACGTTCTGTTCAGCTGTATAAGTTATATGTTTGATACCAGTAAGATGAGCCTCTCTGCCAGTGGGAAATGCTTTGTCACTCAGACAAATGTGGCAGATGAATACTCAGCATGATCCTTTGGTATTTGTCATGTGGTGTTCTCTTTCTAATAGGTTTACTGCTGAGGATCCAGGTCAAAGAAGGACAAAGTACAACAACATAAGTTATAAGCACTACTGTTATAGGGATCGGAGTGTGGGCCTTTTCTGTGGCTCTTAGTTTTAACAGTAGCAGTAACAGTGTCATTCCATCATATATTGAAACATTTTTATATCTCATCATTTGATCTTGAAAATGTGGCAAGATACACCGATCACTTCCTGGCATCTCTGGCCAGGCCTAGGAGTAGGTAGTAATGCAGACATGTTTGTAAACATAACACCTCAAAGGTCATTTGAATGACTTGGTGTAATGTGGCTCATGTGGTCACAAGCCTCAAACTGTGTCTGGTTGCCTATATATGGATGATCACTCTCTGGACTATTTCTGGAGTACAGAGACATACATATGGCACTGGGCGATAATACAGATTGGTTTAGTAGAGGACATTACAGCAATGTCTATCATGCTTCTATTAGAGTTCTTACCAAAAAAATGCTTGATGTTACAGAAATGGAAACCCATAAACGCATTCCTCAACATGCAGGATTAGCATGCCTCTGAAACTAACTGTCCTTGAATACTTAAAAAGGGAATCTTAAAAGGCTGTGCATGACAGGACACACATTTCCTAGCAGCGAAGATTCCTTATGTGTTTGATTTTACACTTAGGATGTTTTTTCCCACCCTTCATTTTTTTTTCTTTAAAGTGTGTCTTTAAATGTCAAAGTCATTTACATGTTCTAAGCAGAGTTAAAACTGAGGAAAGAAAACACGATGTAAGCGCTGAAAAAAAAGTGGATGAAATGAAAAGAAACGAAAGACAAAAGTGAGAACATATGTTAAGAAAGTGGAAAAACAGACTGGTGGGGGACCAAGTGAAACACAAGAAAGGGTAATTCAATTTGACTAAAACTCCCTGTCCCTTCATATGACTTGGGGATTTTAGCAATGAATTAAAATTCATGAATTGCTGAAGAATGGGTTGCCAGGAGAAAGTTGTGCAGTTGTTTATTTTTTGTAATTACTAATAAATGAAAGCAATTAGTTTACCCTAAATTGAGAGCAGACGGGGCCCCACAGAGATATTTGAGCCCACGTGAAACTCGTCTAAGACTGATTTGGGCCCCGATTGAGCTGGCAAAAGAAAGGATAACAGAGCATCTCATAGTGATGTCTAATTCTCACTGGCTCTGTGCCTTTTATTAAGCTTGAAAACAGTAAATGTTTCCATTAGATAATAAGAAAAGCCAAACTTCCTGCATGCTAAAGTTCCTTCATTCGTTTATTGTAACCTTGGATTTACAAATGCTTCTGCAGTGGGATCTGGCTCTGGCCCATCGTGCATCAGACTTCCCAAAGTAGCACAATCAAATGAAAATCCAGTGTTTGGCTTTCATCCATCCACAATGTAAATAACTAATTTATCAATTGTGCTTAAAGAGGCATACAATAGGCAGAACAGAGAACATTGTGTAGCTGGGATAATCCCTTCGAAGATTTATCCTGACGTTGCCTTGAGGGGAATAACAGGAGCGAGATCCTATTCCCTCCTTCTCTGTCTCTCTATCACACTTTCTCTGTAAACATAGTCCCTATCACAACTCCTGATCAACCCTGTTTAATTTTATTGCATTGTGTTCTTTGATATTCCAGTTAATCCATCAAGAGAAAAGATCTAGCCCAAGATTACAAAGATGCAGTGAACTTGTGACACAACTAATGTCTGTAGCCATGAGGCTGTTTCTTGATGCACTTTACAAACGAATGCACATATGTGTGTGCTTGTGTGTTAGGTAAGGTGGATGTCTCCATTGCTCATGTGGGCAACTTTGACTGATAGGACAACAGAGCCCACAGCCTCCCTCCAGCTACTCAGGGACTGCACGCAGTTTGCATTTGAAACATAGCTGAGAAACAGAAAAAAAATCCTTACTACTGTTTCCTGTAGAAAACACATTTCAGCCATATGTCAGCCAAAAAAAAAAAAAAAACACTACACTTGTCCTGATTCAGTGGATTGGAACCTCAATGACAACTTCAGATCTGAGCCAAACAGTGACCACCATGGCGTGAGTGTGTTCCCTTTTCCTAGTCTCAGCAGTGAATCTGGTGACTCGGTTTCACAAACATCTGTTGTTGATGAGTGAGAGAGTTCTCTATAGGTGCATATACGTCAAACACTTGAACCAGTCACATGCAAAAGCTTTTTCCAATCCCAATTCCCTCCTTGAGTGCTGTCATGAGTTATTACAGTGCATGCTATTTAGTCAAAGTGCATTTGCAGTATGAAGAGCATCCCAAGATATTAGTGGCATCTAATTGCATTACCTGGAGGACTGATGGCGCCAGTGAAAATGTCTTGCCCAGCTTCGGCTGTGTTGAAGACAAGTGCTTCTTTACAGGTTATACTTCACGTTTCTGACTGGATATTTTCTTGTCGACTAAGTGATTTTCTGACAGCTTTAAGCCTCCACTCACCACTCCAAATACCCCTTATTCCCCAGGCGACTGTACATCTTACCATTAATCCACTTTCATCAATGTAAAGCTACAACAATGACAGAATGGTAATGGAAGTCAAATTTTGATTGCCTAAGTCAGATTCTTTCTCATTAACGTGTTCTGAATTGATTCATGGATGCTTGTTTACCTATCGATAGTATAAAATATCAATCCCCAGGCGAGCTGTAAGGCTATGCTGCAGCACTTGGCCATTTAAGCAGCAGAAAGATTTTTCATCTGTTCATCATTTGATTGCTTGTAAATAAAAAGGGATTAAATCTGCCTCTAAATAACTACTGAAAAAAGTCGCCTCTGCCAGACTGACAAAAATGGCACTTTAAAAAATGCACTGCCCTTAGGAATAAATCATCTCATGGGCAGCTTGGTGTCATTTTCCAAAAGCCACAGGCAAATCCTGATGACTGAAAAGACAATAAGGTGAAAAGTGTGAAGTGACCCTCGCCGGATATTTCTCTAGCACCCTCTGTTTCGACTTCTAGATTTAGTAGGGACCGGGGGGCCTTTTACCTCACAGTCCTCACATAGTCCAGTGGGAGTTTCATCTTGGGAATAGCTTGCCAGCTTTATTGAGCAGGGAGTGGCAATGGAGAGAGACAAGGGCCCTCAGAGACGCCTGGATGTTTTCCATATTAAACTGCAGAGAGAGACAGCCAGCGAGAGACTGTGAGGCTTAAGATCCATCTTCTGAAACACCTTCCATTTTCAATATCAGCATGCCAGTTAAAGCAGCAATAATATGAAAACTAAGACATATTTATCCCTGCTGTTGGTGTGAGATTTGTTTCGTCCTCTCTTCCTATTTCATACATACTGACCTACACATCATCCTCCACCCACACTTCTTTCCCTCTACCCCTCCCTTATGCCCTTACCCTACACTTCCTAATTCCTAACCTCCATCTCCTCCCTTTTCTGCATCACTTCCTGAAGCGCAAAATGTCTTTGGGCATTTATAGTCACATTAATATAGGCGAAGGATGTGAGGTAATAAATTGCTTTCATTCTCCCAATGAGCCATAAGACGTGGTGATAAAAACAACTTCTCTTTTGTTTTGCTCCTATGCCATGTGGGGCGGAAAAAAAGCTGTGTTGGAAGTTCAGATTAATCTTCGGGGAGTCCCACCTATTGGGACCGTTAACCTTTAGCCATCCTGCTATAAAGCAAGTGAGTTCCATTAAAATACATAATGCATGAAGTGCCAAGATTGCATGTCATTGATCAGCACTTGAATAAATTGAGTTGAAATCCTATTAACATAACAAGTTACACATAAAGTGAGATACATACAGTGCAGTATAACACCTGAGAAAATTAGCAATGGTTTTGTGGTAATTATAGTGATCTGACCACTGATGCATTTTTATTGTAATCAGTAAGGAAATACGCCTTTGGATTTTAGCAATGCTCCTTGCTTTCTGTTTTGAATTGGCATTTCTATTCTGCCATGACAAATACAAATTTGGGTTTCAAATATGGTGCATTTCTACATCTACATCAACATGTATCTGTGCAATGTGGCCTTCAAGGCAGCATCTTCACTCGTGCCTGCTTCAGTGTATTGATGTGTGCGTCAGTGTTAACGCCGACTACTGCCCCTCCCCCAAAAACACACACTCTGCTCTTTGGCATAAAGAAAATACATGTTCCCCTTTTAAAGCAATTAAGGGTTAACTTGTCATTTTGACAGGTAGCCTCTATCCTCGTCAATGAATCTGTGCCAGTGCCAATACATATTTGTGGAAATAACCTGCCATACCAATTAATTAAAAAAAAGTAGTTAATGGAGGTGGTTACATAGTACAACATATGTGTTTTCAGATTAGCGACATTGAGGCTGTCACTCGACCCCATGCAGAGTGGGAGATGACCTAAATTAAAGTGCATTTTCTCCGAGCCCACCACGACTCCCGTTTCCTTCTCAGATCCCCTCTGCCAACTCCCCCGATGTCTCCCACTACCCGCCTTTTTCTGGTCTCGTGCCAGGCGCCCCACAAAAATATCAACGAGTACCTGCCAATGGCAGCAACAGATGAATGAAATAGTAATTGTGACTGTAAATTGCATGCATCAGTAACTTTTCAGTCCTGTTCTATTTCATTGCACAATTCACAGTAGTAGCAAGCTCCATTTCCATCATTTCATTGAGGTGTCACACCCCTACGAAAAACTTTGCCACTATCGCCCATTTACATGACTCCCTGTCCTTATTGTTCAAGGTCTTATCTCGAAGAGCGTGTCAAATTTGCTGTAAAATGGTTGGTGTTATGGAGAGTGAAATACATGAAGCACATTGACTTTTCCCTAAATAAGATGTGTGATAAGACTTTGTGTTCTGGCAGTAACAGCTGTGCAGAGAAACGCAAGAGTGTGGAATATTTAAGATCAATATATCATTTATTTCACTAGGAGTCTATAATGGGTCTGCAATTGTACGCTCCATTACTGGACGCAAGGGCCCAGACTGCTGACCAATCCCATCTAATGAAAACAAATGCACTGGCAGCCTGAAGAGAAAAAATTCACAATACCACAGTTCACAATTCAGTGGCATTTGGTGTGAGGCTCTGGTCTAATGTACAGAGAAGGGCTCGAGGGTGTTATTATGGGCAGGCAACAAGGGAGAAAAGCCAAAGTGTCAGTAGACTTCAAATAGTAGACTTCTGTTGAAAGTTTAGACTGTCTATTCGTTTATCCATCCATCTATGACGTTATGACTGTCATGCTGACATGTGTTATATTACTCTTTTATCAGACAAAGCATGAGATCAGGACTATTATTTGATCATGCTGATCTAGCATCAGTTTTCGCTTAAGATCATGACAAAAAAAAAAAGACATTTCATGATCCCTGATCAGCACACCTCCTCTGAGAGGAGTTTGATGAGCACAGCTCCAGATTAGATTAGAGGCGTTGTACTGATGAATGGAATCCATCATCTTGTAAGCGGCGGAAATTTATGATAATGTAGTTGGAGTAACTCTTTCTTGCACCCTTAGCTTTTATTTTTATTATTTTTTTTAAATTGTGTAACTACAAACAGGATAAGAGCAAGGACTAAAGAAAGCTCTTGGGGCAGCATTTGTTGTAAAAACTGGAGGGATTTTGATTTGTGACCATGACAGAGATTGAAAATACACTTTGCCTTTTTTTGTTTTTCCTGCTTTGTGTTTCTTAATATCACCTCTTGTCTTTTCACTGCAGGCAAAACAAAACGTGTGGCACTTCTATTTCATCGACTAAACTTAGAGATAAAACAGGTATAACACTGGAGGTTTTGTGAATGTTTCACAACTTTATTCCCATTTGTGAGAAGACAACTTCTTTGAACTCGATTTCCTTTTTCCCTCCATGGTGCAGATACTGTGTAGCCCATGAAGTAAGTCTTCTCACTGGGCACAGAAGGAAGGAGTTGATCAGTCTCTGAAGTCAAATCTTTTGTTTTTGTTGTTCATGTCATATTTCTGTCAGGTGTGGCAGCTCATCAAGCTGAAATAATGAGGCCATGTTCCATGATTTCTCACAAATTCGTATTATTTATGTGGTTTTTTTTTTTTTTCTTTTTAGTTCTTTGGTTGTCATTGTTACACAAAGGATCTGATCAGTATTCCATTGTTTTTTAACATAATATTTACAATGAAGTTGAGCCAAAACCCATCAGAATAAATGAATCCATACATTTCATTTATTGGCCAATAAAATTATTTTACCTCCTAATAGATAGACAAAATATTGAAAATGCCTCTCAATATTCCACATATTACAAATTATATCGAAACATGTAGCAAACAAAAAATGTATATAAACAAATAATATGTCTGTGTTAAGGGAAGATTTATGGAGATGTGCTTCATTTTATTTCTGGTAAATGTGTTACTTCACGCCAAACAGCGCAATTTTTCGTCAGATTATATGAAATTTGTTAGTGTTTCATTGTGTGATACAAAAATGTTATGCCACATACAGTCAAGTGCATACAAAAAGAAAGCAGGTTGAACTATTTGTATGCAGCCTGCACAGACAGCAGCTTGACAGCTGGTTTCAAAGCACCCAAAGGGAGGTGTGCAAGAAAGGAGAGTCACAAATGCATGCAGTACACATTTTTTTCATTAATCCCTACTGCACATGTCTACACCACTTAAAAAGACTTTACCCAGCATCTTCTAACACATATCAAATTTAATATGCATTTGTTGTGTCATCTTCAGAAACGGCCCAAACAACTGACAGTAACCTTTCATATAATACAAACAGGCATGTAGGAGATTGCATTGCTGTCTGCATAGGGTTGTAAAGATTTTTAAATCAGTTAACAGGTGGAGGTGAGGTGGTGCCATAATGATCTTCTTGTCCACACTCTGATGTGACTGATTCAAAACTACACATTAGAATAATTCATCCATTATATTTTTTTGTTTTGTTTAGTTTTGTTTTTGAGTTTTTTTGTAAAATGTAACTATATGCAGTATATCAGATCATATTTCAAAACACGTTATCTGGAATCATATCCCTTCAATTTGTTGTGCCAGATACACTGGAACTTAATTAACTCCCAATCCACCATGATGAGGAGTGTGAGTCAAATGTGATAATGCACAGTAGGGGGAGCTTTGCTGAGCACGCCTGACTGAAATCAGACTAATCTAAATCGCTGACATTATGCGTGCTGTGTAGAATAAATAATTATATAAATAAATAACACTGCCAGATCATAGCTTAGGTTTCTCATTAGAAGGCAAGCTGTGCAACTTTGTGCCTGGGAATGGAAGTCAAGTGAAGTAATTGCAATAATTACAGTGGCAAGACGGAGTGGGCACGTTGGGAAGGGTGGGGGTTTCACGGAACGCAATGAGGAGGGAGGCGCCGACTGTCCACAGGTGCCTCTGATTAAGGGTAATCTGGGCAGCCCTCCTCTATCTTATATCTACAACTGGCCCTGCTGCCTGTGGATGCCTCAAGCTCCTTGGCTGCCTGGTGTAATGAGCTCCACAACCACAGAGTGGATGCCCTGTAGGACAGTCCCAACAGAGCCATAATGAGCACTCCAGTGTACCAATCCATGCACCCCACCAAGGGGCCCCCAAGCTTTCCTATGCTCAGACATGGGTAGGCACGTCTTGTTTGCCCTTCCGAATCCACCCTTAACTTCAATTCCCATTCGAAGGCAAAGAATTCCTCTCTGGCTTCCAGGTGATGTGCTGCAGTGAGAGTGGACCAGAGCCCAAGGTTTGCAACAATCATTCACCGTCGAGATTCTGTTGAGGGCAGATTGGCGTAGATAGACAGGATTGTGGTAAGGATGGAGGGAAGAGGCAGAGAACACCAAGATGGAGTGGCAGGTGAAGAGCCAGGACAGCTGAAAGGAATGAAGAAATGGAGAGGGTGAGGTAACTGACTGACAGAGTGAGTGCAAGAGGAGGACTGAAAGATAAATTGTGCTATGAGGGAGTTGCAGAGGAGAGAAGTATTGTGGCATACTGAGGTCTATGGAGGAGCATGGGTAATGAGAGGAGGGAGTCAGAGTCCAAGGTGAGGAGAGGTAGTAGAAAAGAAAAGGTGCGAAGGAGAGGAATACTCTTTTGCCAAACAGCAGCCCTCAGCTGGTGATGAGGACCTGTGTGAAATGGTACTGCTGTGCTTTTGCTCTTTTAAACAACAAGGAGGAGGTTCAAAGTATCCATGGCCCTGACTATGGAACAGGGCTTTGAACTGTCTCATGCTGTGAGAAACTGAATTGGATTTAGACCGACTGCCTTTTAAAAAGAAAAAGAGAGAATGGAAGAGGGCAAATAAAATCATAAATACAAGGAAACAAACAAAAGCCATGCAACACACCTGAACTGTACATGCCTCATGCATATGTATTTTCACATCGTAATGTTAGGGATTAGCAATGCACATTTGGAAAACGCCTGTGTGCTGTTCACAAGATGGCAATCACTGGGATTATTCACCAACATTAATTGTGGACCTGAATGCTTTTTTGTCTTTAAAGATTAGGAATCATCCCATCTGTTTCTCAAATTGCTTCTATCTGGCATTAAGAAAAAACATTGAGCAACATGTTTTAGTCATATGTTTTCCTGTATTTTGTATTAGGGGGTGTGCTTCTCTGTGTGAACGCATGCGCTTGTGTTTATTGGTTAGACTTGTGTGAAGTCCAGGAATAAAAAAAAGCCCACATCATGTGTGTTGATTTTATTCCTCAGTAACAGTGCAGCATCTGTTTCAGCAATGCCCCCCACACACACACCTTTCCCCAAATGTTGGTTTTATGTTCCTTCACTTTTTTTTTTAAACTAAATTCTAGAACTTGAACAATGGCAAGTAACCTAACAAATTCATTTTTTCAGGTTTTTGTAAAATTTGTGGCAGAAGTAGGTCCATGTCCATGTATTTAAATAACTCCCAATTGCTCTTCTTTTTGAATAGAACCTCTGCAAGG
Organism: Aeoliscus strigatus; assembly: GCA_901007665.1. Classification (NCBI taxonomy): domain Eukaryota; kingdom Metazoa; phylum Chordata; class Actinopteri; order Syngnathiformes; family Centriscidae; genus Aeoliscus; species Aeoliscus strigatus. The sequence goes on from CAAKHB010007661.1 coordinate 87,926, forward strand.
CCCAAAAAACTGTCCTTTCAGAAAATTATTCCATCCCGGGAATAAGGATTACATTATTATTGTTATTATTATCATCTTGTGGGGGATTAAGGATTTGTCTCAACCAGTGAGTGCAGCCCTGCAAAAAAAGGAAGTCACAACACAGTGTGACATAGTCTATTATTCAGATCCTAACCACAAATAAAATGAATAAAAAAATAGCCCCTAAGTCCTATCAACGAGAGGTTTACGCCCTCTGAGCAATTGTGATGAGCTGTTTTAAACACTGCATGACCAAATAACATGTTCATATTATGTTTTCCCACTGTTGCATGTCAAAATGCCTGTATGTTAATAGAAGACAACTGACATTTGAATATTGAAGATGAAGAATAAAAGAAAAGTTCTTATTTATAAGATATGGAAAACATTACAGAACCAAAGCCTTTGCAAAATTCGTATCATGACATATTTTCTGATGAGCCACCTGGGTTCAGTGATGTGATGTTTGCCATTAGCCAAAATTGACCTGTGGAGTTTGGATCCATTTACGTGTTTCGTTGTTGGTAGTGTTAAAGTATGTTAGTCCTTCCCCTTTTCATGAAACCCATAAAACCTTATCCAATGGTGCATTTTTTTGAATGACACAAAGGCACAAATGTCCTCCTACCATGAGGAGGTAGATCTTGAAACTGAACCCCCCATTGCTCCTGATGCTGCAACATAAGTTTGTGAACGTGTTAGCAGCTGAGCACTTTGTATAGCAGCTTCTGCATTTAAGGTAGAAGAGCACTATAATTCTGCCATTTACCCTTTGATAAGCCACTGATGGACTGTTGAAAATGGTGCTGAAGGTATATATTTGGCAGCCACACATGTAGTGATGTCCACTGAGGAGGTCTACACCAACGGCTCTACTTCTACTACTCTACTACTGCAGAATGACAACATTTATTCAAAACCAGCCCTGTCTAATTTTGCAACACTGGGAACTTGCATTACAATCCATAAACGCCCTCACGACAACAGCTTAAAATAGTTGTATTATCATTTACTTATTGTAATTATTATTAGCATTAGAATTTGCTAATGGATTTGCTTGAATTAGGATTGCATTATAGGTAGGCTACTTGTTTTTACTGTTGATTTTACATTTGAGGTACATATGTGGATTCACAGCCTGAAGAGAGGAAGTTATTGATGATGTATTCAACACATGCTGAATGTACTTACTTACTACTTACATTCATACTACTTACATAAATGTAGGGGTCATAACAGGTGTCACTTTAACGGTTTATACCACCATGTTTTCATTCATTCAGGGCAAATAAGGACACTTGCAGTTTGTCAAACAGCTAATAACTAATAACATAACAAATGTCTGAAGAAGCAGCCCAAAGGCTTTCAACTAATTCTACCATCCCGGGAAAAAATAAGTTTGAGTTGAAATACAACCTTTTGTCAGTGTTTTTAATGTGCCTTTCATATGGTAGCCAGACTTATAACAACAAGGTAGGATTTGTATTGAACCTAAAAGGTGCCTTGTGTGTCAGCGTTAGATGCTGACAGCCTTACACAATACATATGCACAACAGAAAAAAAAAGACTGCATGTTCAAAACCAGTGTTCGCTGAGGGTTAATCCATCAGTCAAGGAAGCACCAGAGCTAGAAGTTGACCACAGATTCATTCTAGGACAACCTCTACTTAGCTAACTAGAGTTGAACCAAGTGAATGTTTAGAAATCCCCTTTTAATCTGATCATAGGAAATCAATAAAACAAATCATTTTTAGAGCCCCTGTACAAACCCCAAGCAAGCTTAGGGGGAAAAACATGAAAAACAAAAACAATATAATAAATGCTCATTGATAGAGAGAAGGATCAGTCATATTTGCTGTACATTATTATTATTATTTATTCAATTGGTTTAACATTAGAGCACTATATCCTTCAGAGATTATGACCGGATGATTACCTTTCCTTGCCAACACATGATTGAATACAGTGAATACTTAGTGATGATAAAAAGACTTGAAAGAATTGTCACATGACCTCTAGTTGTTCCAACAATGCCACCAAATCTTGTAACTTTTCAGTGGAAACATCCTGCTTGAAAGCTTCATTCACACTGCAGGCAAATCCTGCAGCTTCACTGTCATTTGCAAGTGATCAGATTTGTTGCATCCCCACGGCACATTTGAACCGTGACCGTCTAACAGCCTGTATGGTCAGCTACAAGAAATGCAAATGTTGCTCGGACATTCGGACTGAAGACGCATCAGTAGAAATTAGATTTGGGGCTGGAAGTGTGAACAAGGCCTTAGAGATGTGTTTCTCTTTTCATCTATCGATTGCTGTTAAACCACGGTGATTTCACAGAGTTACCAAACAGACCGAACCAGACCTCTGCTGGTCTGAGGGTTCATCAAGTCAAAGCCAACTTTATTGTCTAATAAACTGTATATGCATGATATACAGCGCAGATTAAATTACAGTCCTTTCAACACACGGTGCAAACAGCAGTGAAATTCTTCAGGTAGGGAATGGAAAAAAAGTGTAAATAGTGCATAAATTAAATTAGCACTAACTGTAATATGAATAGTGCAATAAATTAAGAACGGGATAAATACTCTAACTAAATTTTACTGTACCATTAAGTGGGAAAGAACAAGAGAGACATAGAATAAGAAGAAAACACAACAGTTAACCAAGGCACAAGGTAGAATTATAGTGCAAATAAGCCCAATAAAGTGTGTTATCATGCTATTATGTATGCCTTTACAGCTGTACATTTAGATCCATGTACAGTCAGAATGCTTGGAATAAAATCAATAAATAGCATTCAAGGCAAATACTTTCAGACATTTTCTAACATAGGAACTGTGAACTTTGAAGTACAGGAACCAACAAATTTAACCCTGATAGCACGTGTATGCTGTGACTTCATGGCATTCTTTCACTTTGAAGCAGCCTTGGCAGTTTTTCCCCCTTTTTTACATTTGGGTTTTGCAGCCTACTGCCACTTGGCTTGAAAATTCTCCGTTGAGGTTTAACCCAGCCAATGAGATTATTTCTGCTTGCGTAGCAGCTCTCTCGCAAATGTTTTCATAGCTAGAACCCCAATCTGCCTACATGTCCTGTCCATGTGTGGTCGTGACTCCCCAGGCTAGAGGCTTGGTGGAGGCCTCCCTGTCTGCTCATGGTGTGAAACACGTGCCTGGTACAACCAATGCCAGGGGGCCAATGGCATGCAGCTGGTTTGATTGGGCTCTGGGCTTAATCGCCCATGTCTCTGCCATCAGAGCTCAAGGAGCAGTCGCGCACATGTTCACTGGGCTCATACAAGGGAAACTGATTGAAGCCTTACAGATTCATTCCCAATCAAACATAAAATCACACACAGACAGATAAAAGATTGGTGACAGTCTAAAAGCTTGAGTTGGGCATTCAGGGAGCTACTTTGGTTCTCAATGCACAGACAAATGAAGGGGTCTATTTTCAGAGAGTTGATTGTTGGGTGCAGGATGGTGGGGTCTTTGTGCTTATAAATACATGTGCTGTGGGAATGCATTAGCAATGTGCAGTCGGCAGAACCACTGAAACATAAAACAATGGTGTCTGAAAGGTCAATTCTGAGTCCCACTAGTGAGAGGAGAAAAGACTGCTCATCAAAACAGAACAGCCTCATTGTAGTTTTGACAAATAGATGACTGGCATATGTTTCCCAATTTCTCCTCCAAATAGCTATACTTTCCAGAAATGTAATCAAAGCTACATTGGAGGTAATAAAGCGAATATGATTTGCAACAGAATTGCACTTGGATGGGGAAATTTAATTCGATAAGATGGTATTTATTTTCATACAGTACATCCAAATGTAGGTTTGCCTGCTCGTAAGAGGCAGTCAATAACAATGTGCAGCTAATGTAATTTCGATTACACTTACTGCGCCGCTCACCCAAGTGAAGTGCAGTAGTAAATTGGTTGACTTTGGCTGATGAGCTTCACTGGAAAGTGTCATCCAATCATCTGAATGTAGGTATTACTGGTTGCTTGAATAATGGGAATAATTAGGTGACCACAGGAGTGTTAAGGTGTGATCTTGTGACAGACGTTTCCTTTTGTGTCATACGTAATTAGTGAACACTTGAAGAATAGACCACCAGGTAACTAGTTCTCCCTCACCCTGACCAAGTGTATTTTTTGCCAACCTAGTACAAATGTTTACATATGTTTATGTATCATGTATGATGACCTAGGAATGCTTATGAGCTGTTTTGCCAGCAATCTTTTGCCATCCCTGCTTTGCCATACTAGGTCAGATGTCAATTTTGGCTCCGTGACTACCTCTGCTGACAGCAGAAAAACAATGCCTTCCTCACCATGTGTTATTTTGCATGTTGGAATAACAATACAGATGTGATAAATATGATGCAAACATGCATGATCAGAACACGTGGACAAAATACACACCAAAAATGCAAAACAAAGGTCCTCACAAAGAGGATGAGCCCCATTCTATGTCAAATTGAAAGCATCTGCAATGCCAGTTCTTCTCTGCCATGTAGGCGTGCATCATCCGACATAAGCGCCTGCTTGTTGTCCCAGGGTGGCTCGCGTAACACTTGGCCTGCTCCCTAGCCACTGCCTGGATCAGAGAGGCCCATTGCTATCATCCAGGCACTGGCAGCACTGAGGCTAGGCTTAGAATGACAAATTGGTTAGAGGAAGTGAGCAGCGAGAGCAGGCCAAGAAATATACTTTGAAGAGAGAAAAGCACTCCGAGTTGTGACAAACACGCCACATAATATGGTCAAGTATACAAGTCTGACTCCTGCCATGCAGACTGATCCAGACACTTAAACAGGGCAAAACTCTCTTGTTGAGATAAATCCAAAGTATTTATCTTAGAAAGTCACCCGAAACATTACTGGATTAGAGAGCTTTTCAGCTCGCAGTCTTCCATTTCTTGGTCCCAGTTTCCCCAGTGTAAAATATCTCAGTGACAATACATTTGTTTTGTGTGCATTCTAGGTCATTTTGTCATAGAAACAAAACAAAATTCACAAATGCCTGTTAAAATGCATCCAGTTTAGTCCAAGATGGCATCTTCAGCTACTTAGGAAACCAAAATAATATTCTAACATTTAGAGTCATGTTTTTTTGGCATACTAACCAGAGAGTAAACCTTTTACCCCAAGTTTCTTCCTCTGATGAACATAGGTTTGATAATTAAACCAATGTATATTTTCATGTATCAGGTGTCTGACAAGAAATTAATCTTATAGAAAACCACATAATTTGTAGAGATAATAGTATTAGGCTTGTGCCGCGTCTTCTCATGAAATCCAAACATAACATCCTGTTCCTGTTAAAGCACAGCAATATTGCACTTGTCAAGACAATCCACAAACTGTTCAGAAATGTAGTGAAAGAAAAACAAAAAAGGAAACTAATCTGCAGTGAATGACTGATGGTCCACTGTTTACTGTTAGATTTGACTGTGTTAAAGTTGAGACTGAGTTAGTTTGTTAATGATAGATAGATAGATAGACACTTTCAGCCACGTCCATTATAAGATGTTTGTGGTCCAGCTTCATCAAACACAAGTTTGTTGAAAAACAACAAATAGCAGATCTGTTTGTTGCAATTACATTGCATTTCCAGAGGTGTGTTGGCATCCTGGTCAAAGGTGAGATCCTGTGCTCCTGTAGGGCTCCCTTTGTATAAATTAGGACTTCTTTCCTTGCCAACACAATCATGACATTGCACTCCAATCCCCTCCCTCAGTGTATTGCAGAGACATAACAGTTGGCATTACTAGAATTGGGTTTGAAGTTGTGGAGTATTTCACTGTTGTTGTCAAATTGCTTTGCAAATGAGACCCACCCTGGCACAGTTTCAAAGGGTCTGTGCTATGTGTGCAGCTTCCTTCAGGCACTAGTTTCTGAACCTTCATCACTCTGTATGCATATGCACAGGGCTGCACTAAGCTCACATGGAAGACAAGATAAACATGCCAAGCTGGAAGGAAGATGGAAGGAAGGATGCTTACGTCTTGTCATCCTGTCTGTATGCTGTTTCTGTGTTCCTCAGCTTGACTGACATGGTCTATTGAATAACATGGCAGGTAGACAGTATGAAAGTCGTGTAGGTTTTTACCCATTAAAATGATATTCAATCATTTTTGATGGGCTTTTTTTGCCTGGAAGTACGCCTCATAATGATCCAAAGGTTTGAGTGCCATTCACATTGAAATATTGCATTGCTTGAAGCCACATCAAAATAATTGTTTTGATATGTCCCCTTTTTTGTCTTGGCAATGACATTAATAGGAGGTGATCGTAGAATGAGATTTTTTTTTTTTTTTTTCTTTCTTTTTTGAATAAATTTGAGCGCACAGATCCCCTGGCTCACATTTACAGTATTTAAGTCTGGGCATCATGGAAAAGACATTGCTTTACGATACAAGTGTTGCACATATTGCCTGTCTCCTTGATTGCATGTCCAAGTCAGCCACTACATAATAATAATGCAGGGATTGAAATGTTGCACGGCCCCAGGCTCGGAAATTGCTAATGAACAACAGCAGGGTTTCATTGGGGGTAGAGACTTCTGAAACCTTACTCCTTGTTTCAAAGAAAAAAATAATTCCAAAGTGACATTCTGTGGCTCACTCACAACATGGTACTTTCACCTAACATCAGTGTCAGTTCCAAAAAACAATCAAAATATAGCGGGCTATATATGGGCTAAAGTAACTTACATAATTAGCCGTTTTACTTTTACATCCCATAAAGAGACACATGTTTGTGTACATTATGCAGCATGAGTATGTCCTCCCATATAACAAATGTGTCTTTTCCAACTTCATTGCCTGTCATGAGCTCTTCACACACTACAAAGAACAAACAAAGGGTTGGGGAAAATAGAAGGAGACAGAGGGCAAAAAAAAAGAAATACATTTGGTGCTTTGTGCTGCAGATCAAAAACATGACAGTCACATGACCAAGGGCATTTGATAATCCTTGAACTACACTGCTCCTTTAATCCTAGTGAGTGTATATTTTATGGGGGTGGCAAACAGGGCTAGAAAAGCAGTCACTTGCTGCTCAAATTGCAGTTTACTAAACGTAACAAGGAATATGTGCCTGAACTTGGAAAAGCTGTGGAAAGGCTCCTTGTGTGAAGAGAATGGAGGTTCAGCTGATGGGCCCAGCACAAGATGCCATGAGTGCCTGCCCACTCAGGACTGACGAGGTTTCTTGTTGTTGTTGTCCATTTGGCTTGTTGGGGTCGGGACATGCATTAGACCTGACCTGGTATATATACACACACACACACACACACACACACACACACACACACACACACACACACACACGCACACCCGTGGAAACAATTAAGAGACCACTGCAAAATTGTCAGTATTTCTGATTTTACTATTTATAAAATGAAACAAAAATGTTCATTTCACTTAAACACATAACTATAATCTTTTCTTTTATATAAACATTTCTTCCAAATTCCAAATAATAATTGTCATTTAGAGTATTAATTTGCAGAAAACGACAAATGGTCAAAATAATAAAAAAGGTGCAACGTTTTCAGACCTCAAATAATGGTAAGAAAACAAGATCATATTAATTTTAAAACATCACAATACTCATGTTTTAACTTAGCAAGAGTTCAGAAATCAATATATGTTGGAATAAACCCTGATGTTTAATCACAGCTTTCATGCATCTTGGCATGCTCTCCACTGGTCTTTCACATTGTCCTTGGGTGACTTTATGCAGTGGTCTCTTGAGCTGTGTATATATATATATATATATATGTGTGTGTGTGTGTGTGTAAAATATAATATACTGTATATCTTCCTTGCTAAATCAGTGGGTCTGCAAGAAATCAAAGAAAAAGATTGTGTTTCACTTGTCGTTCCATTTCCCCAGAAAATAAGTTTTGCCATATATCATGACATTATGCTCTCCTGGCCTTGTCAGATTACAATCACCAACTCAAGCACCCTGACAAAACAAAAACATCAATATGTGGTGTAATACAAACCCTCTGTCGCATGCCCTGTCGATAATGTTTCCCCTATCAGGTGTAAAATATCAGAAACCAAAGGTGAGTTGGAAAATGACAGTGGTTATTCTACTTCTGTACATTTCTTCCCGTCCTCCACTTTCTCTTCCAGTAAAAATGAAATATGATTTATTGTCTTTCATACTTTAAGGCTTGAGGGTCTCTTCTTTTCCTTGCTTTGAGAGTGAGACAGAGATACGACTCAAAACTTTTGTGGTGAACATTTTTCTACTGAACGTTTTCTTTCTTTTTTATTGAACTTTTTTTATTTTTTTTTTTATTTGACTGTGAGCAACTACAACCAGTATCACAATATACAACAGTCAACAATAAGTATGTGTAGAAGCCAGTATATTTATTTTGGGTTGGCTATATTACCATTGTTACTATTTGTTTTTGTGTTGTGTTTTTTTTGTTGTTTGTTTGTTTGTTTGCCTTTAAGTGCATGATTGTTGTCCTTAAATGACTTTCCAACTGGCAACTGATTTAAAAGTTATCGTGTGTGTATACAGTATGTATGCACAGCTTACAGTTCACAGAAGGTGTAGAAAGTGCTGTCTCATCTAGTAGATCCAGGAGCCAGCATGGGATGACTCATGTTCCCAGTATTGCAGTGGGTGGTCAGATCGAACCTCTGTGTTAATTTGTCATCACTCCAGAGTTCATAGGTCTTTGCTGACTTGAATCTTGCTGCTGTAATAATCTGGTAGATGCACTTGTTTACTCTTGCACACTTAGCCAAGCAGGAATCTCAGACAGGGTGCTGCCAAAAACTTCAGTGAGGCTGTCACCCAGAGAGTGGTGAGAGGAAAGAGCCTAAAATGAAAGCATGAAAACATGCTTCTTGTGGCGCATTTAGGTCCAGGAGATGTCACAGGAACAAAGAAAGATTAGAAGAGGTGTAACTGTATATTTTATGATTCTGTCTCAGTAAGTCCTCCATCTATTTATTGATTACTGTTTATTTATCTATTGATTGAACCTAAAGTGATAACGTGGACTCATTCATGTAGTAAAGAAACCAAATTCATTTTCTACTGTATTACTGTGGGGCTAAGACTGCACATCTGGTTGCATGCATGCACGCACAAACCAGAGCAACAATTTCTTGCCTCTTTCCCCTGAGAACACAGCTCATGTTTGTTTGTCACATCAATTCACTAAAACCATGGTTATATAGCCAATCAGTAGGGAAAATTTTGTCTGCTAATTCCATCGTCCCAGCATGGCCCATTTATTCATTTATATTTAATGAATATGGTGTTTATGCTGCACTGAAAGCCTGTCTCTTTGCACTCTCTCAGTTGACTTGGCCAGTATGTGTTCTCCCTCTAAGCAATAAAATATGAATGCTATGAATCTAGAGAGCTGAGTGTCTCAACTGTTCTGGTGACATCATAAGGCACCCATTAATAAAATCACAGAGCATCAGACATACCGCAGGTACATAATAGGATATGAAGACAACTGAAAGCACCTGTTTGGAAATCCAACAGGGCCTCACCGGGAGACCGCTCTTTGGTGCGCTCCCAATAAAATTTGAACAACCCATTCCAATTCACTGCTTGCACATTGCTGCTTTGATTTCTTGCTGGGGTCAGCTAAAATCTCTCCTTTTTTATAACAGAATTATGAGTATGCAAATACTTAGGATCTTTGCATAATTGCAAGCAGCAGGACCATCTGTTGTTGGCTTGTTGACTTACCTTACGCCTGCGTTTTAATAATGTTTTCTTGTATCTGAGTAATGTATTAGTGCATCAACAATGTGATTATCATTTAACCTCAGAAACGCATGCAGGCATGTGTGCAATAGAGTGAACATATGCTCTGTGAAATCTGACAAAGAAAGCATTAGAAGGAATAAGTGGTTGGCAGTGACGTTAAAGCAAAATACATCAGCATACACACCCCAAGGCATACAATGAGATGATACTGTCGTGACAGCAATTTATAATATGCCAGCAAATGCTATGGACTTGGATTAGTGGGCAGCAGCGCAACTTGCTTGTTGATCCAAATTCACTAAAATCCTCTAAAATGTATTACAAAAACACATAGAAAGGACCCGGAAATAAGCTGCAACTTCTATCACTAAAGATTTGCTGTGAGATGCCCTCACCCACAAACAACATGTCCCTACTAATGTTTTTTTGTTGTTGTTGTTTTTATCATAGAACCTGAACCAGACGCCAGAGTGCTTTAACGCAACAACTCCCATTTGTCCTCATAAGGTAGGATCCTTCTTTTTTTTGAGACGTGGATGAAAAACAAAAATGGAAACTCATGCAGACAAAATGCAGTAATTTCTCAGCATTTACCTCTCATTAATTGAAACCTGTCACACATTCTCAAATATCTGTCAGATATTTGTGAAATCTCACACTGATTGATCGAAAAAGACAAAATATGGACACCTAACAGCATCTATATCAGACGTCCCATTCAGTATATGCCCACAAGCATTTTATTAAGAATTTTGCTATGAAGCAAATGGGAAGGTCAGGAATGAAAATGCTGTGAGAAGAGCAGATTCATGCAATGATATTTAGTCCAATCAATGCACAAAGTCACTTCACTCTGTCACGTTTGGTTCGGTTCACGCTGTCAGTTCATCTTAACATGCTAAATAAAGTAACTTCTCTCCTCAACCTCTGCTCTTGGTACATTCCTCTTGCAAATGTGATAATGTGCCAGTGAAATTCCCACCATTTCAGTTCACTTAGCACCTAATGTGTCAGAATTGTCCTGTGTGTCTTTTTCTGGATGAATGGCCAATCGTGCGAGAGGTGGCGTACTGCAAGTGAAAATTTGAAACAACAACAAAAAAAAAGTCAAAAAGAGGGAAGCTGTCTGACAGCCTGTCATCAAGTAATCAAAGCGTTCACATTGCTTTACATCGCTAATGCACAGCCAGCTGTCTAAAATGACTTCTAGGACAGCAAATAACCAGACAAATAGAAAATCCTTGCTTTAGCTCTGATGTAGGAAAATCATAAACAATGCTAACAATTCACATCTAGGTTATTGAGCACTCAGTGAGAAATCCTTCCATCCCTCTCCGTGACGACATGTCCAGTAAAGGATCGGATATAAATGATTTTTTAACACAGCAACACTTTTCTGTCTGTATCACTACAGAAAATCTCCTGTTATTTATGGCCTCAGTCTCATTTTCTCTGTGGTCTTTCAATGTTTGTACACAGTTGATCAGGGGTGATGTAATGTTGGAACACTGTGGCTTTGCGAATAAGACTATTCACATTTTCACTGTTAGGAGCAAAACATAATCTTCAACTCGTCAGCTCACATTAGTCTCCATGATCCACACCAAACCAATATGTGCTGCAAATGCAGTAGGCCAGCTGGGGTAATTTAGTATGTCAGTCAGCTCAGGAGGCTAGTGAGCGAGTAAGTGAGTAAATGACTGAATGTGATGCATATGATATTAAAGAATATTTTGATTATGAAACTGAATATCTTAGGTATTTTTTACACTTTCTTCTTCTGCATTTTGGGCATCCTCCCACAAGACAGTGAAATGAACAGAGGGCTTTTAAACTGACTGCTCTGTGATTATATTAAGAGCGAGAGAGAGAGAGAGAGAGAGATGAAATAAAGGGGAGGAGGAGATTGGGTGCCCGAGCACTAAGTATATATAATTGCTTCTTGACACATTGGCCAAATTCTGCAGTGCCAGGATCTGAGCAAAGATGATTAACGGCTGTCCGAGTGGGTGGGTACTACAGGTCTTTCAGAGTCTTTGGTTTCCATAGAGATCCTAGTTTAAAGGCCATATATTTCACAATGAAAATCCCAGACGCCTGCACATTGTTAATCCACAATTATAATTCACAGCGAAAGCAGTCTGTCCACAGCAAACTCTCATTCATCCCTGTGCTGCTTTTCCCCCCTCTCTTTTCCTTTTATTTTCTCCCCTATTTTTCATCAACAGCCTTCTGTAGCCAGCAACAAGATGAAGCGTAAAAATCTTGGATTCTGTGAATAATTAATGAACAGGTTCACCTAAGAGCTTCATTACGGTACGGCAGTCAGGGTAAAAGGTGAGAATAAGATCATATTTCTGACACTAGGCTTCAGGCAGTGGAAAATTGTGTCCGTTTTTCATAAGGTTTCCTTCTGGAACTACAGCATGAATAACCATTTCTCATTAAAGAACAAGTATTAGATATTCTCAAGGTTGGAGGTTTACAACTTTCATTAAAAGTGTAATGTTTGCAGAATTTGTTAAAGAGAAACCCCTGAACGCAAACTGTTACAGCCATAGTTCTTGTGGAACTATTACTGTATACATTTTTCAACTGTTTGACTGACATCATCATGTCATTTACCACACAATGAAACCTTTCTAATGCTCTGAGAACTTCCCGTAAGAGAATGTGCTATTATTGGTCGATGGAAAGGATAAAGGATGGGTCTGAGGATCACCCATTTCTAACACTGTGACCTGCAACCTTTTTTGACCAGGTCAGAAATTGCTTAACTGAAGCTGTGTGAGACACTATTTTAGTTTTATTTTTCCAAGTCTCCCTTGCGATGTGTCACCTATCAATGCAGAAGCTGAGTGATGAACATACTAGACATGCTCCCTGTTTCATTTTCAACTAATGTACACATGTAGCAATGATTGCAGCTAAAAACAGAAAGAAAAAAAAAAATCCCACATGCAGCAACAATTTTAAGCCAAGGCCACCAACTAAATACATTGTAATGATGATTCATTCCCTATTATGGAATAAAATCCTTCTGGCACCCAAACAACAGGCCAGTCATGCAGCATTTTAGCTTATTTAAAGGCATCAAGCACAATACGGGTGGTGAGCGAGGCACCTTCCTGGGCATGTTTGTCTACATGCACATCCTCATGTCTCACTCACCCACTCTCACACACAAACCAACCAATTTATTTTAGATAAATGTGATCTCAAAAGACAAGCAGCAACAACCCATGGCTCCATTAGGATGCCCGAGGTTCTATTGGTGGCTATTGTCAAAGAAATAATGTTTTGTGACTAAAAAAAAAGACATTCCAAAAGGTCATCCGTGACCTCTGGGACCAGTGCAATGCAGCATCTGTCACTACCAAGAACCACATGTCTGTGTCAAACAGGAAAAGGTATGCAGCACAGCCAGCTTGCCATGTAATGGCAGAGAACTGGTATGGACAAAACATTGTTGTCACAGTTACATTAATACAGTTAAAGTATTCTGTTTTTCTACAGTTAGTTAGTTTTCCAGATGTGACCACTGCTGTGGAGAAAGTGTGTTCACCCACAGGTAATCAAAATACAAAATAAGATATCTGCTGTCCATCCTAATTCACAGACACAGTTTGCATGCAATTGTAAGCAAATTTACTTAAACCCCTGAAAAATAGCTCTCTTCTTTTCTCAACCACATCCTATTTAAGATATTGATTTTGTGTATTAATTTTTCTCTTTAAAATAATAAAGCACATTATTATTATTATTATTATTATTATTATTATTATTATAAATAAGCCAAATCAGAAATTATCTTCAGCAATCCAAACTGATTCATCCTCCAATTCAAACCAATGTCACTGTCACATCAAGAGCACTAAAGAAGCAACGTAGGAACACAATAACCCTGAAGGTGTAAATGACCTTATAGAGGTTAAATGTCAGTAACTCTCTACTCTCTGTCAGAAGTGAGGAAGGCATCTGGATTGCAGGCAGAGCATCGACAAGACTGTTGAGTTGGCCCTCCTCCCCAAAAAAATAAATAATAACAAACATCTGTTTTTCAGTATATATTTCAATCAGGAATCATTAAAACATACTCATGCAGCAGTATTAAATTCATGCTTCTCTCTAAGCCAACTTGCTATATGTGAAACAGACCACACCTCCATGTGGAACAAATCAATGACATCCCATTCCTTACTGAATTCATCTTTTTGTATGGTGAAATCCAATCTTCATGGGCATACAAACACATTGGAAATCCTGACAGATGCATTATAGAAAGAATCAGAACATGGCTTGTTCTGTAAATAATGCATTACTGTGTGTGCATTCTTTCCAAATTTAATTCAGAATTCTCAAATCAAGTAAGGTAGTAAATGTCCCACACCTCCTGCTCGGTCTTCTCTCTTTCGCTTTCTGGCTTTCCTTTCCTCAGACTTGCCACAGAATATCTCCCCCTTCATCCACCTAAACCAATCAGGGATTTGAAGGCCTCACTTCCAATCAATTACCACCCAAATCAGTGCACAGGCCTTTGATATAGAATCATTTGTCAAATCAGTGCAGATGGCTAGGGGCAGGTACCTTTGTGCCATAGGTCATATCCATGTGGAAATCTCTGCTCAGAGTGAGCTCTCCTGACATTCACCAGACTATTAATGGGAAACTGTAGTGAGTTCCAGGACTGTGGTCCACGTGCCTGGTCCCCTAGATTGCAAATGCATAAGCATCTTAGCCAGACTGGTGGTTAATAATAAGTACCACAGTCTACTATAATGAATATGACTATTTTACGAGAAATGTGACTTTTACACCGTTCACTTTCATATGCCTTGCACAAAGCCTGCCGACAGGTTCCCTTCTGCACAGTTTTAAATGGGTGACTATCACTCGACCACAGACTTTTCAGAGCCCTTCATGATATGAAAAAGTGAAAACATGCAAATGCCTTTAAAATCTGTCAGTGAGTTTTATTTGAATCTTCAAATGGCACACAGAAGATCATTAAATGAAAATCATTGCATGTTAAAAAATAATGGCATTCGCTGTGATCATTTTCAGAAGAATGATTTCTTACAAGCATGGATACATCTACCTCTTGCTTCACTTTGGTTGCAAAAAGTTTGACTTTTAAATTGGCACAAACCATTTCATGTTGTCACACTTTCTCATATAGAAGCAATGAATGTGACCAATGAATGACTGAATGTGACAAAACATAGATTGGAACATGAATATAAAAACAGAAGCCAGAGTGTAAGGGCACATTCTGATGCAGCATTACTGTATTGTGTTGTCAAAAATACACATAAAGGAGCCATTTAGATATATTGCAGAAGACAAAACAATGATCTAGGATACAGTGAAATGAGCATAAGCAAGCTGCTAATAAAGGCATAATTAGTGAAATTTCACTGCATAGCTCTGTGTTGTTGAAGTAAATCAGGAAAGTCACAGGACAAATGGTGACAACCATTCTCAGTGTTTAATTCAACATAATTATGCCTCTCCAGCCATTTGATTTCACAGAAATCCAATGTGACAAAGCTGTGGAGGATCATGGGTGACACACATCCGGTGTGTCATATTATGCGCCAGTAATACAAATACAGCCGACAGAAACTGAATAAATGTAAATGTAGCAATCGATTCTCCCGGCCAGGGTATTACGATGTGATTGTTTGCAATTACAAGTAAACTATGTCGTTTTACACTGAAGTAAATTGTTGTTTAATGACTTAAACAAACCCTGTGAGGCATCATTAATTTGCATTGTGGTGCAACCCGAACTAGATTTTTCTAAGAAATAAATCTCCAAAGTTTGAGTTAACGGAAGTTATGACCTCAGGGTGGCTGGCCTGTCTGAAGCGGAATGAAATATAAAGGATGTATTATTAAAGAAAACTTAAAAATCTAAAAACCTTGCTTTTATATATGAATAAATGACACTTTAATCATGACATGCTCAAGATGATATTTAAAGATAGACAGACAGTTTTCCTCCCAGCATTATAAATCAGTGCAGTGCTGTGCAATGATGCGGTTGCCACTTTTCGCTACACGGATTTGTCCTCAGATTTGTCATCAGATGAATGTCAAAGAAATGTGTTAAGATGAATAAGATCATCATCACCAACATCAACACCAGCAAGCTGAACTGGCTAATACACTGTGGGTGTGTCATCTGTTATCAAATTTCACCTTTTATAATCTTCATGACACTTTCACTGCATGTGCTAATCCAGAATCATTCCTAATTCATGTTAATATCTTAGCTATTTTGCTGGATGCCACCACCTTTTATATGAGCAGATGATGTTATATAACTTTAAACATGCTTACGAATTAATGAACTGCAAACATGTTATGAATATCCCATGAGACAATTAAAGCCGTCTCTCAGTGCATGTCATCTTCTTTATTCAGGTCATTGTAGTTTGTGTGTGCCGTCAGATTGGTGACAACAAACAAAAGGAAAGATTTCAGCCTGGAAAATGATCATGAGCTTGTACGTTTGCAAAGCAAGGCACATGCTGCACTGCTCAGGGTTTTTTTTCCCCACCCTTCACTTTTGCATATTTCACACTGGCATAGTCTTCAGAGATGTAAGTCATACTGGAAAAATTTGACTGTGCATGCTAAGAAGGCACGCATGTAGGAGAAAAACATGACCTTATTATGCTGGGTGTGTACCATCCTGTAGTAATATTGTTTTATGTCATTATTACAGCCCCTCATTACCGTGAGTGGGAGACATATCAATTTGACAAAGAGGGACTCTGATTAAATATTAAGGAGCAACCTGTCATGTAAGACACATCCTGACTGTTCTGAGTAAGCAGCTACGTATAACTGTTTTTACTACTTATAGATATGCAGTGGAGGAGCACAAAGTGGGTCTTTCAGTAATAAGGCATTTACTGATACAGAGTAGCACTGTGCACTGTGAGGACATATGTTAATGTACTTGGCTGTGGCCAGACACACAGCAAGAGGTTTAGAGGGAAAAAAAAAAAAAAACCACAAGCGACTTGCTTCCTGGAACACATATTTGCCTTCTACAAATGTGACTGTGCTGAATGGTGGAAGAGGGGGGAAATTATTTTGGCATTGAGAAAAGGGTTGTTTTGCTGATGGTGATGGACACCAAAATGATGACCAGACAAATGAAGGCACATTTGACTCTGCTATCCAGATTTTACTATTTTATATTGGTGAGTTTGGGTTTCCTGCCATCATGTTCATGTATTGTTTATAGGTATGATTGTCATAGTGTCTTTTTTGAGGCTGCCCATGTGCAGATCAGCCTGTGCATATATTGGATGTATATATTGCTGTATATTATATATTTATTTACCTTATTTAGATGGGCACACCTATATTTTATTCACACTTTAATTTAATATTTGTTTTTATAGATTGAATGTTTTCACATTGTTTTTTGTTTAGTTTCTATTTTTATTTTCACTTGTAACGGCTCTGTTCCTCTTCTTTCTTGACTGGAGCTGTTGGAACAAATGAATTCCCCTGTGGGATATATAAAGTATTTCTGATTCTGAATCAGACAGACATGACAACCTCTGTGTTGTTAACACTAAATCAAATAATGCTTCTTATGATTAGCAAACCCGACTTCAGAATACCACATTATTTACAAAAGCACAAAATGTAGCTTAAATGACTCATTTTACTGTACTCAGACTTTACATAGCATAGTGGAAAATGCCCTTGGCACAATGTTTGACAATGACATGGTTGCCTGTTGGAGCATAGCAATTCCTTTATGAATAAATTGGCAAACACAAGCCAGCATGGTTTATGTAGTAGACGGCGTTTCTGCAGTTTAGTTAATGCAGGATTTGCTGCAGCTGATGGCCTAATCACGTTGCTTCACTTTGACATTCATACTGATTAACTACAAAAATATTTATGAACCTGGCATTGGTCTCACTAGAGGTTGCAGAAGTAGCGGTGTCTCCTCTCAAATATTAAATATGTTGACTGTTAATATTTCATCGGTAGCAGCAGTGGTCAAAGTAGTTCTCGTGTTCAAGGTACATCGAGTATGATTATAATTTAGCAGCTAGCAGTGTTTTTTTTGTTTAGTTTTTTTCTTGGTTGTGTGTGGTCTTCTTTCATATCTTAAAGTGAGTTTTAACATTTTATTATACTTATGTTGTCATTTCCTTAGGTATAATTATACACATGACCATGTCAGGAATTCATGGACTTTTCTGGCTTTCTAGTAAGATGCTCTATGAAAGCATTTTCATATTTATCAAATCAAATTTTGTACAAGCACTTTTTTTCTACTAGAAAATGCCTCACAAATGTCCCTTTCATTTGGCTGTGGTAAGAATCCTCACGATGATTGCAGAGTCTCATAAATGGGACAACTGTTCAGCACATATAAGCATGAACAATATATTGCTGATGCTGGACAATACAATGTGATTAATTTAATGTCTTAAGTTTGAGAAAAGACTCGAAAAGAAGAAAGAATGAGTTATGTGTCATGATCAGACTTCAAGTAACTGAGACTGAATCAGACTTTTGAAGTGAGACTCATCAACACTTCAGCGGAGGATTATTCTTAGAGACATTAATAAAGTATCATCACTTCTTGTTCTGAGCTCCTCATTGAAATTTATAACAGCTGTTTGATTGTTAATATTTCACAAGCTCTTTATGAAGCCCTTATGCTTGTAGTCACAAGTGAGGAATGCTAGCAAATACATTTTAGGTGATATTAGCTGAACGACATTATAACCAAACACGCCACACTGAATTTGTTTAAATCTGAGTTAAAGGTCAAGGCTCATTTCCATTCCTGTTCTGAGAATCGTTGATCAGTATCATCACTGTGTCTTCAAATCATCGTTATCAACATTTATTTAGAACAGAAAGGACCACTGAGAGCATGTTCTATTTTTCAAGGACACCATGCATATAAAACATAAAACTCTTTGACACAAAATGTTTTGGCACATCAAGGGGTTTGACTGTACACTTAGCGGCCACTTTATAGCGCACACCATCCCCAGTAATGCACCCTCTCCTCCGCATTCTGAGTCAAGTCTGTATGACTCACTGTGCATTCAGACAGGACATGCAGACGAGGTTGAGAAGTTCATCTACTGCCCAGATAAACCTGTGGGCAACAGCCATGTGTCACCTCAACGTCCACGGTACGCTTTATTCACTCCAGTCAAACACTACAAACATATTTTTAGTGATTTGGACACAACGTGCCGATTGGTGAAACCAGTTGTTGTGGTATTAAATTCATGTAAGAACTAAGAACACATACTAAACACCAAAATAAAAGGAATTCACCAGAAGGAAGGGAAGGGAAATGAGCTCTTGTCTAACAAATCGTTTTTATTTCCATGTTTACGCTGTGACATGCAGATAATCAGAATTTAATTTAAAATGCACGGATCTACTGCATTGCTCCTGGCATCAGCATGAAAGAGTGAGAGCTGTTGAGGTTAATCATGAATGTTTTTTTGGCACAATAAATAGCATGTGCTCTTAAAGACACAGATGACTTCGAACACCAGCTAGTGCAACCCAAACATACGATGCAGCCCAAATCAAATTATCTGTTCAGGAATGCACTTGTGTAGATATTAAAAACTACAACTCTTATGACTGCAACTAGTCAGCAGGCTTGTGGGAAAAAGGTTGTAGGAAGAGTTAAGAGTACTTGCCAACAAGGAAGAATGTTGTAGTTTATGGTAGTAGTTAAAAGGGGCCTGGTGAAATGCTGCAGGGATACTTACAGTGGAAAATAGTGTTAGATCTTGGCCAGTCAACATCTAGCTATTTTGTATCACAGAAAAAGTGAATACTTAATGATACTGATTCTATACAGCATGTTCTGAATATTATTCTGCCTCAATATGATTATATTGATTTGTGAAATTCACTAAAATATCGGAATTGGGGCAAGGGGTGCTTTTTTAATAGCATTAGAAAATATAAAGATGTGTTATTTTCTCATGGCAGTGACATTCATCTGTTGATGGTGATAAGAACCTTTGAAATGCAAGTGATTTTAGGGTACTCTGGCTGCATGTTTTGCTTACTACTTACTTACTAGTAATGGAAACGTTGCTGACCCACTGAAACCCTTGGCCGTTTTGTCAGATGTATTTTTCAAGCAAGATAATGTGTCATTGTCTCCTGAAAAGTCCAGGAAATCATAGTTCTATCCAATTGTCTGCACAGTCCCCAGATCACAGACTAATAAAACACTTCTGAAATGAGGTGAAGTGGGAGGCTCATAGCATATGTGCCTCTGAAAAACTGTACTGTCAAATCAAAATCCCCATGGAACGTATCCACCGCTTTGTTAAATCAATGCTTCTTGCAATCTCAGGCAGTTGTGCAGGTCGAAGATGGCCCTACACATTTATACCACATTCTACCTTGTTGCCATTGAGAATGTCTACAGCAGTAATAGTCAGATCTATGGTTGAAATATCCCATCCCTTCATTGACTTCTTTATTGCTATTCAACACGTCATAAATTCAATGTAGTTCTAGTAGGCTGGTGCGACATGTATTCAAAACAGCCCCCCCCCCCCCCCCCCTTTTTTTTTGT
>CAAKHB010007661.1:110508-120832 GCA_901007665.1 Aeoliscus strigatus
GTGTGTTTTAAATACTATACAGTGTAATTTGGGATGAAGGTACTGAAAATGCCCCTTCAGGCAGAATGTATTGCACAGCAGGAGCCCATGCTTGGGAAGGGTCAAACAAGACGGCATGTGGGTGGTTGCACCATGCCTGCCTGACAATTCATTCATTTTCATCCTATTGATAAATTCTCCCACAACAATCTCTTCGGAATACACGTTTTTTTTCTACCTTTGCTAAACAGTTTTCATCACCATGAGCATTACTGAATACCAAACAATCCTACAATTCCTGCTTGACCATTAGCATGCTATTGTTAGTTGTCTCAATGAACCTGAAGTCAAAATCTCAGCAAATGTTCACTATACAAGAACAATCTTTGTCAGCCTTGGCGATCATGCTCTCTGCTTATTAACACCTTCAAAGGTATTGACACTATGAAATAAAACTGTTATGTGGGAAGCTGCAGAGATGGGAGCAGCTCATTAGTGTTAAACTATTAGGAGCATGAACACTTCAGGGAGGAGGGTTTTAAGACTTTCACTGCCTGAATTCATCACATCATACACTCTTAAACATTATTTCACACAAACTGCAGTGAGGCAGTCTGATGAACCATTTTGTCTTACGTCGCTGCATTGAACTAACTATATTGATGCATTGCCTTTTTGCTGAATTTTTGCAGACTTCTGCCAAGTCTCAGAGATCATGTTTGAAAAGTAAAGTAAAACTGGAGGTTTATATATTATTATAATTTATTTGGTTCTTGTACAACTTACCAATCATTTTGACACAAGTCAAAATCGTATGCAGACAGACAAACCTCTGTCGTTGTGCGCTTGCAGTAGTCAGGACCAAATCTCACCAAAGAAACTCAACCTTGCAAATCTAAAGAAGAGTTAGATGTTTGTTTAGAGAAACCGGTTGCCATTGTTGAATCAATATTTCACGGTCTTCCAAAATTTGGCCATCGCATTAAGTATAGAAGTTATGTGTTCTGTGTTGCCACTTCATAATGTTTAACGAGAGTATATTTTTATTTTATTTTACAATGTCTATTGTCAAGAGATGGTTATTTTTGTTGTGTCTAATTTACAACATTACAACTTGCAAACCAGCCAAGCTAAAAGTAAGCCTTCAGTCACCTTAACAGTTGTGACTCATTAACAATAGCTGTTTAATAAATATCCCACAGAATTTGAAGTATATTTCAAATACTCGGGGACACATCAGCTTGCTTAATGGTAAGAGAACATTAACTGCTAACAAGCCTGTGTTTGACAAAACTGTCACCCAAGTACTAATTTGAATTGGGAACTAATCTTTTAATTAATTAGCACTCCTGGCAAAGCTTGTATACCTTTGTCTGTTGCTTCACACATTACATTGTACATTAATTGCAGAGGCTGTATCCATTCAACACACACCATTTTGTATGAATGTGTACCATTGAGCCATTCAAACAGGATACATTTAATGCAAAACCCGAGCACAATATGTTTTGGTGTTTTAATCAATTATTTATGAAATATTTTAATGATCAGAGTGCCTGGGGTGATCAAAGCTCTACCGCCTTTGCTTGCACCGACATCCCGCTCTACTTTGATGTGGTTCACCAACAAATGCACTTATCTTAAGCGTTACTCTCCTCCATACTCACACGTAAGAGCTTTGAAACCATGAGCTTGAGAGGCGTACACACAGAGGTCACTGACCAATCCAAACTGAAGGGGGGAAAAAAAAAATGAAAGTCACACAGGGTTTTCATTCAGATGTCTAACCGCTTCAGAATGTCATCTGAAACATAGATAACCACGAGTCACCTTCCCAGATCCCTCGTGTACATTATCATATATTTAATTGGTTGGTAAGGTGTCTAACAAGACATGTGTCACAAAATGCTGAATAAAACATTACTCAAAGAAGAAACAACTGCCTGATGCCTCAAAGAAAGTCCTGCTTTAAATGACCAGTCAGTAGATGCAAATGAGCAACTCATCAAACAGACTTGAAAAAAGCTAGTTTGTTCAGAAACATACACACACACACAATTTGAAAACGATGTAAGCAGCATATAACATTCATTAAGCTCGTGATTTCATCTTACAGGGGTAGTGCACTGCATTTTAAGCAAAGCGGATTTGGCAATAGTAAATTACCATCCAACAGTAAATGATAATATACATATTGACATACTCTGCATATTCACAATTCCCCAGTTTTTTATTTCTAATTGTCTATGCATCTTGCATGTGTGTTAATTACAAATAATCATCTTTAATCAAATTTAGTTAATTAGCATTCCATCTGCTTGTTTTCTCAATGATTTGTAATTATGTCCCTACTTTTATTCAGTGTGTTCCTCAGCTTTATATACATATAATTCTATGCAAATTATTTCATAGCTATTTTAAACCAAAAAAAATAATAACCGCACATGTAACGTCTACTGTTCCCCTTTACAGAAATTATCCTAGCAAAAAGTTGCCTCAGTCTATATCTTGCATACACCCTGTTCAGAGTTCAAGTCTACCAAGTAAGCTTGGTCCCTCTTGTTCTTTCTCAGCCTGCCATTTGGTGCCAATGGTTTAATAACCACAGAATGTGTGTCTTTACTGAAAGCAGTGAACACATCCTCACCCCCGCATGCACTTCCACAAACCAGTGACAAAAACAAGTAATATGGTTCATATACATGTTTCCCACATCAGCTGAGCTTCCTGATTTTGCATCGTTGCAGCTGCCAGTCACATATTCTTATTGTATCACCCCTTTTAACCCAAGCTATTTCCATAACTATACATAAGATGCCAGACTGCTGAAGCTATTTTAGCACCTCATAATCTCTGTTGGAAATATGGAACAGAGGTAGGGACTTTCCTACATGTGTTATGGGAATGTAATTGGATATAACCATTTTGGGTGAAAGTAATAGAACATCTGGGGAAGGCTCTGAAGATGAAGATTCCAGTCTCGCCAAGATAATGCTTACTGGGCGTGTGTGCTTGACTATTACTTAAAAGAATGGTGACAGTCTACCTGATTTTGTTGTTTATTTTAAAATTGCTAATTGTATTTTATTTTGAAATTTCTTTACATTTATATTCCTGCTATTTTTATATTCTTGGTGCTGTGCTAACTCCAAAGGGATAATAAATTGATTCTGATTCTGATTCCTGATACCTGTTCAAGTCACAAATCATCATACTCCACATTTCGCTCAGCTTGTCAGAAACTCGGGGCATTTCACTCATCCACTACTTTGTCTTTAATGAATAGCTTAGGGTGTGCTGCTCTATCACTCTGTCAGTAACAGCATCCCTTGGTGAACAATTATGGCAGGATAATCTGTTGACATGAACTCGTTTCCTGTTCATTGTTTCACCGTTCCGCCCCAGCAGTCCTTTCAGATTCCCCTCTGTCTGAATGTCTCTTCACTGCCAGATTTCCTCTATTTTCTTTGCAAATCAAGTAATGTACTCTGATTATTATACACAGTACAAAGAAAACAAAATTGATGATTAAAAATTAAATACTCTTATCACTCTGTGAGTTATCTCAGTCCCCAGAGAGAGGATGCTATTTTGCAGGCTTGCGGGTGTCTTTTGTTCCCAATTTAGAAGCTTGTCGGTGTGTATTGTTAACTTTTGATGCTTCATTTGATATTCTGATCACTTTTCTCCCTGATGTGTAGCGAAAGCATCTTCATCAAAGTGTCAGCTGTACAACTTGTGATGTCAGGTTTTCCCAGTTCTTTCAGTTTCTAGGGGGGCTGTGTGTACAGTGTGGAGGGCCGTTTGTCAGTGTGCCAACTAAGCACAAACAGAAAATAGATATCCTAAACCACCATTTCACCCTAAAAAAAACTTTCTAAGCTTGAAAATCTATGAGGTTGTCAACTGAGAACTGACTGGCTGCTGGAAGATTGAAAGTTCGCAGTGCAGCTTCTCTTGTTGGCTCCAGTAATTCATATCCATTATAAATTCTGTCAAACTGAAATGATTGTTCTTCTTTCCTTTCAGGAAGCCTGTCAACTCGGAAAGATAACCTCTATGAATGTAAGTTGTCTTCACTTTTTCTGCTCTTTCATGCACATGCTCCTCAGACATGATAGTTTGTATTTTATCATCACTTTATTTTATCATCTGCACATCAAACTATTAAGTCATTTAACGTATTCTGCAAATAACTGTCAAAACAAGAACTTTCAGTTTCATCTGTAATGTATGTACTTTAATGAATAACACCATGCAGTAATAACTTTACACATCATTTCCCTTCTCAGTGCTTGTTTTCACTGTATTTATTATCATTATCAGGAGAAGTAGAAATAGTAATAGTCACTTTTTTTTACGTCCTTTAGGGATGCATATCAAAACACATCAACATTTCACATGTGCTTATTTGACACAGTGACTGCAAATATATTGTGATATCAGACATGCATTTAACTTTACAGTTTTATCAATTGCTGTGTCAATTGCTATTACTTTGCATAGTTTGTGTTTTACAGAGAATGTTGGACAGAGTGCAATATAAAATTATGTGTTCAGACATAGTTTTAGCTTTAGTTTTCCAATATAGGAAACCTGTCAAATACTAATTGCATTTAGAGTAAGACTTATGTCTACGTTATACTAGTATCATTTGATTAAATATTAATACGGCTTTGAGTTGTTCTGCTGGGAATATTGGGGGTATTGTGAGGCAGTATTTTACACTGTTTCATGTTGGTAGGAGATGACTTGGATGATATTGAAAAAATTAAAAAATAAAAAAATCACCCACTTATCTCTCAGCCCACATGCTAGAATCACCTCCTTCGTGCATGTTCCCGACAAATGACCATTTCACACATAGTAACTTCATTTAACACATAATAGACTGTGATGGAACAGCGTGTTCAGGAAGAAAGGAAAGCCTGCAATCTTAACATCAGCAAAAGGGATTTTTTTGTTTTGGTATCCAGTTATTTATTTGGATAAGCACTTTGCCATAGGTCATGTTGTTTTCTTTTTCTTTTCTCTACATAAGACATGTGCAACATGACAAATCAACATCTTTCCTGAACAGATTTATGCAGGTCTCTGTGTGCCCGCAAGCTGATCCTTATCTGAAATGGCAGAGCCAGTCCCCTCTGATTCTCTCCTAAGTGGTCCCTGTTTATCACTCAAAGTGAGGCGGTTGTCAGCCAAGTCCCTCTCAGTACATTGCTGACTTTTTCCTATTTCTAGAGGGCAGTATTTGTATGTATATATATACATATATATATATATAACAAACTCAAAGAGCCGTGGCCGACCACTACAAGGTGGCAGTCACTTGACCTCCCCTCCACTGCGTCCAAATACACTGGACCTCTAATCCGGTAACTCTGCCCCATCTGCTTATTGACTGGGTGGTTACTGCAGGGAGAGTTTCGGATTGGCTGGCATGAATCATGGTAGACCTTGGCATGCGCGCTTTCCTGTTCCTTTTATCTCTGTGTACATACTTCTCAAGGCAGTGTTTTATCTGTCTGAACAGGCTTTGTTTGGTCTTGATATCTCTTACCACAGCTTGTCTTTGCTTTATGGATTTCTGGCAGCTTCTTTAAATAAGTGATAACGCTTAGTAAAATACTCACCTACCTCCTTTCTGAATGTTTGTTGTTTATAATGTTTGTCTTTTGGCATGTTTTATTCACATGATTCATTACCACTGAGAGCAAAAGATGTATGTATCAAAGACCCATTTATGATAATAATTGCAATTAATATAAATAGGTGCAATGTGAAATGGAATAAGGATTTCTTTCTTTCTTCTTCTTTTCTTATTACTATGCTTGAAGAAATTCAGTATAAAACAAAATAACCATGCCCTAATTGTCACAGACAGGTGTTTGTTCTAATGGAGGCCATTGTTGGAACAAGATTGCAATAATTAGAGTCATGTTGAGAGGATGCATGTTTTTGTGGAGCTGCCAACATCCCGTAAGTGGGCTTTTTCTTTCGCTGGAACCTGGGCTTCACTTTTCCGTGCATCATGCAGTAATTTGAGAAACAGCTGCCAAAAATATTCAGACTACGTGACAATGTGGGAATAGATGACCTGTTATTAGACTGAGCCAACAAGGGATGCATCTCCTCTCTCTGTCTTAAAATGAATGGACATGAACTATTAGCAGTGTGGAAAGAGAAAAAAAAAATATTCCATATCACTTGAAAATCATAGTTGGCAGCAGAAAGGGACGCATGGCATACTATACCAAACAGGGACGTTATTTCCAGCACAAATAACTGCAGTATGCAAATAGAACTATGTTGGTTCCTGCTAGAAAGAGTAACAATTACACATTGTCGTTGAGTTATAATCTCACAGAGGTTTAAGAGCTGTGCAAGCTTTTGTGTATGTTTCCTTAGATACATTCCTCATTTATTCTGATTTATTTGTTTACTTATTTATTTGTCATCTGTCCTTACTGGTATGAACTCACACGTTATTTGTTGCTTTGGAGAATATCTGGCTAAATGTTTTGATCTCAAACTGAAAACCAGTTGTGTTTCCAGACAAGTATTGATTTGACTATAATTTATGTTGGCCAACCCCCTCTATAAATTCACAACATTTGGAAACATTTGTGTCACATTGATATGCTGATATGTAATATTTATTTTGGCCATACTGATAAAAGAAAAATCTCCTCACAAGTCCAGCACAGCATGTGTTTTTAATTGAGGATGTGCATATTACGTGTTGCTCCAGCAATAAAATCAAGGTTGTCATTTGTGCTCAGTTTCAATAAAGGAATAAATAAATTGTTTGCAGTAGCTGAAGGTGAGGGTGTAATAACATTTTAACAGAAATACTGAGAACACATGAGATGCTGCATTAGATTCATCATCTCCACTGTCATAATCTCAGTGTGAAGGAAACAAAACTCTAAATAAATCATCACCATCATCATACAAAGATACAGAGCATGATAAGATAAGTAACACACAAAGTTGAAGAGACTTGCCAGTATCCTTCAGTCTGACTTAAAAAAAGCATCTTGTGTTCGAAAGCGTCTTAGACTGGACCCAGTGCAAGATGGTGGCAGACACAGCAGCTCTGCACTCTGACAGTTTTTGTTTTGCTTCTGCACTGTTTAGAGGTTGCTAGATTTATTTGTATTTTGTCCATAAAAGCAGTGGTACTATTTACATCTCATTTCAATATATGACATTGACACTAAAGCGTAAAGCGTAAACTTTTTGTTGTTGTTGTACATACACGGTGTGCTTTAGTGTTTAGCTCCAAAGAAAGGTCAAATCGTGAACTCCTGTAAACCTCTTGAGAAACCAAAGAAGTCTGCACCTTTAAAAGGAAATGCCCACACTGTTATGATCCCAAAGACTCCACAAAGCAAAGTCTTTGCTCACATGCTCTCTCTCTCTCTCTCTCTCTCTCGTCTTAACTGACTGAGAGGGGAAACTAGGACAGAGTTCAACCTGGTAAAACGTATCCCATTTATTATCAGGACAGGAAGTCTTAATTACAAATCACTATTGATTTTATTATCTAAAGAGTAATTTACTAGACTCAATAGACCAGAAATCATTCTTGGTGGTTTGGGGTCGCTGTCTCAAATAGTTCTGGTGACAGGCTACAATTTTGGCATGAATTCTCACTACATGTAGATGAAGTAAAGATGATGGATGCAGTGGCACTCATGTAATAACAACACTTACAAAGATTAAGCAGGGAATTCCCTGGTAAACGCACCCTCAGAGCCTCATTCACCCATGAAGGAGGATTGCTGTCAGCAATGACAATGATTAATCATCTTGATCTGTCAGTATTAGCATACATACACATTTAACTAATACAATATATGTATTACGTTTTCTCTTGTACATCTTGCTCTGATGTCTGAGCTTTTTTAAACTGCACAATGTCTAGTATAGAAAACACTGCCCGCTAGGTTTTTTTGTTTTTCCTTTGCCAGATTAAGTTAAGCTCTATAACTATCCTGACACAATTTATCACAAACTGCAAGATACAAGTGCTCTGTGGAAAAAAGAGTAATGATTCAATGCCAAAATGATGAACAAAATTTTATACAAAAAACAGGAGCAGCATATTCATATTAAAATAAACTTGTGATGTGATCATTTGTGATACTCAAAGCAAAGGATTCATTCTTTTCAGTGGTCTAATATGCATCAGTGAACATAAACTTTTCACAGACTAAACAATCGATCACATATAGTGATTACTAGAAAGTGTCAATCTCTTCCGCTTAATCCTCAACTATTTCCAGCATATTAGCTCCTAACTTAGCTAACTTCACAGACCTTGACCTATGTTCCATACTCTAGTAACGGTCCAAGCTGTATCCGTCCCCATCTTTCAGGTATTTGGGGCTGCTGAAAAAAGATGACTACTGAACATCATTGAATCGTGCCCTACGTTAACTCAACATTATATTGTATGGACTGGGGCTTGACAACAGCCTCAGTCGATGTCTACAGTCGGTCTAACACAGGTTGGGTTCTTACCGTCTTCTGCAAGATCAGAGCAGCACGGTTCTCAAATCATCCGTACTCCATTGATTGGGGCTTTATGATGATAGTGACAAATCATAATGACATTGCATCATTTTCCCCAATATTCAGCAGCAGCCAGAAGCCTCTGATGTCTGTTTCCCACAAAAGCAATAGACAGTGGGAAAAAAATGTTATTATCATTATTTGAGGAATTTTACCGATTTTGCATAAGTTGAGAAAGTAATTTCATTCTCCAAAAGGTCTGTGGTAAAATTTTCTCTAGTTTTGTCTGACATAAAATACATTCATACTTACTTGTTGGCTGTAGCTCTTTGGTACACTGTTTGATTTGTTTTTGAGTTTCTCGTGGCATATTTCCTGTTCCAGACCCAGCGCCGGGTGACGTTCCATCTTCCAGATGGTTCCCAGGAGAGCTGCAGTGACAGCGGGCTGGGAGATCCAGAGCCAAGCAGTACAGCCAGCACCTCCCAGCCTCTTCCCCTCAGCTTCCCCCAGGAGGAATACTATGAGCAAACCTCACCTAACAGCCGCACCGAGGGAGATGGAAACTCTGACCCTGAATCCAGTGAGTACTGCATTTTGTTATGCTCAGACAGCAAGCACATCTTTACGTTGTTTCATCCAAACTTTTTTGGGAGGGAATTTTTTTGTCCAAGTAGGACACCGGTTTTGAGGATTTGTGCTGTTTGCAGCTTTCAGTGATTGAACATATTTGTAAAATGACTCAGTTTTGTTGGATATTAATGGCATTCTGACACACCAGTCAGGTATGCATCTGCCCTCCAAAAAATCTGCTGTAAATGTCTCTACACTAGAAGAGCAGACTGCAAGTGTGTGGGTTGTTCTTTTCAACAGCTGTTGTACAATATATCAGGAAAGAGAAAAACAACACAAGTAACCAAATTAATATTTTGTTAATGTTGATATTTTTTATGTAATATTCATTGGGAAAGTATTCTGCCGGTGCATACTAAATATATCCTGAAAGAATAATGGAAATATACAGGTAAAAAGAGCTGCACTATCTGTGCTCCTCTGAATTTATTCAGATTCAGGCCCATCCCTGTTGGATATGCAAATACTTAGTGTTTGAACTGCTTTTTGATCTAGCCTTTGAATTAAGTATGGTGCATTTTGTATTAAAAGTTTATTTTGTACGTCTGAATGTTGCAATTATGCAGTGCTATCCGTCCCAATATGAGGGGAATATATCTCTGAAGTTTGAATTCTGTTGCCGACACGACAGCTGTCACTGCATGGCTTACTGCCCACTGATGTTCTCCATAAAAAGGTCCATTGAGCACAAGGATGCTCAGCTCATCCCTCAATCATACACAACAGTTAAAAGAATGCTACAAAAACTGACTGGAGGGCAATATAGATTGTCAGAGAAAAAAATTAGGTTTTCCACCGGTGTCAAACCTGTAAACTGACAGAATGCTAAAGATACTGAAATGATTTTCACCACCTGAACAGGTCCAAGGTTATTCCGAGTTGGAGATCAATGTGTCACAGAACATACAACATATTTGAAGTTGTATATGCTAGTCCCTGTGTATATAATACACAAAAAGAATCTACAGGGCAGGTAGAAATAAACTGCTTTGCATACACCTACATGCAGTATAGCCACTGTGTCACTGCTGTAAGTGAGACAAGAGGCCTTGGTGCGTCTTCCTCCCCAGCAGCTGTGCTGACAGGTCCGTGGCTGGAGTGTCAGTGTGAGTGTGATGGTGAATACCTTTGTTCGACATTAAAAGCGATGGATGACATTTCATCTATGGCCTCTTGCTCATTTGCAGGCTAT
>CAAKHB010007661.1:130417-145530 GCA_901007665.1 Aeoliscus strigatus
GAAGTGTGTGTTTGTGGGGGGGGGGGGGGGGGGGGGGTTGGAGGTGCACTAAGCCACGATACAGCCGCCACAGGCCAGCACTGGGATGCTGGAATGAGCAGATATGCTCATTTTGATTCACTGAGGTATAATAATTGATGATCAGCCCTGCTGTCACATCTGTGAGTCACTGGTCTGTGCTTTAACAGACCCTTAAAGCAGCACATGGCTGTGCAGACAGAGGTGCCATCACGGCTCATGGTGGCTTCTGTGTCGTATGCTGTAAAGAATGATTTAGAAAACAGACATGGTAGTTCAAGACTGAACTCCTTATTTGAGCATACATATACATAATCTATATATTTAAATACAGAGATGCCAAAACTGAAAAATAATTCCGACCTCTTGTTTCTATATTTGCTCTTCTTCCATCTATCTATCTGTCTATCACTATCTATTTACCTATCTTCACCTAAAGATCATTAGTTTCACAGATGTGTGATGCACGCAGAGCTTCACACAGAATGTACTCTCTCTCTCGCTGTCTCTCTCTCTCACACACACACACACACACACACACACACACACACACCTTGATGTGCATCTAGCTAAACAAACCTCCCACATAGTAAAACTACAAAACTCACAAGCACAAAACATAACCAATGACGACTGCCATCTTTGAAAGCCTCCACTCACTGATCCTTCTTCACTGTGATGCTCCTACTTCAGAAGAATAAACAGAAACACAGCCGTCCAACATTTCATAACTCCAAAAATACAAGTGTTTCTCATTCACTAACTTGCCTAGTGTGACTGGCTTGTTTGGAAAATAATGTCACACGCAGGAAAAAGTGTAGGTCTCAGAATTAATTTCAAAAGGATCAATAGGCTGCCATTATTCCAGGCACGCTGAGCAACATTTCAACCACTGAGCAGCTTTGTGGGCTCAAAAAAATAAAAGGCAGCTCGGCTCTGCGTTTGTTGTCATTGTTGGCCGTCAGTGATCCGATCAAATTTTAATCACTCTATTCAGCTTCATTGATTTCAGTTTACCACAGAATGAGTTGAATGAAATTTTGGGGTTTTCTCCCCCACCCCTCGGTAGCAATTAAGCAACAATGAGCGCTCGATAGCATAGTGTATTAGAAAGCATGGTGTTTGTGTAATACAGTGCATGGACCTGTCATCAGCTGCCAGGATTTGAATACAACGAACATCCGCAGGCGAAACATGACTTCTAAAGTACAATTAAAATATGTGTGCGTATATTTCTATTCCTTGCTCTGCAGACATTAATGTTATACATCATAAGCAGTGAATGGATGTTTTTTTTCCAACATTTTATGGTTCTACTGATTGCGCAGTGTTGGATTTTGTGTTCTATGTGCGTCATGACAAAAGAAAGCACGTGGCATACTCTGGTTTTTCAGTCCAGCATATGTGAATAAGAGGTTTTACCTTCAACATTCCAAGAGAATATCAAGCCTCCTGTTATTCTACTGTTAAGCAACCAAGACTCACCTTGGAAATGTGTAGTATAACTGCAGTTCACATGCATGTAGATTGCATCACTGTTGAGCATTTAAAGCTGCCGAACTACTATATTATCTTTGTGTTGTAAACCATTAATATGCTTTTTTTTCCAAAGTGAAAAATGCATACACTTCCAGCAAACCCTGGCAAAGTCCATCTGTCTTACCTTTAGAGCATCTGCCATCGCTTACAGGGCTGTCCACCTCCCGAGTCACAGGGACTTTGGGACATCTGTCCCAGCAGATAGAGAATCAGGATAGGCCCATCCATTCTGTTAACGCTCCACTGAACTCTGTGTTATGTTCACCATAATTTGCTTTTGGTTGCTGCAGCATCCCGGAATATTGCTTAGCAGCAGCCCAGACAAAATCAGCTGGTTATAATGTGTCCCTTTTTGGCCATTCTGCAAGCACATAATTTGATAAACCTCCAGACATAATGGCTATACTGCATGCTGATAAACGTGGGTAATATGACAAGGGACAGAGAATTTCCCTAACAATTTCTGAAGAAGTTTGCCTATTAGAATTGATTTGACATTTTCCAGACAGAGTACATTAGTTTTGTTTTGTTTTTTTTTAATTTTTGGCATGACCTGCATCACTGATTTTGTAGATACAGGAAATCTGCTTACTTTCTACATTTGTGCGCGTATGGCATTTGGATTTATTCCAGTAATATGTCTTTTATTTCAAATATTTCTGACATTTCATATACAAAACCAAAATGGGGGGACGGAGGGGAGGGGACAACATAAAGCAGGCACCTAATTTGTCTTAGAATATTATTATAATAATAATATAATATATTAATATAATAATATTCTCTTCCATTTCCACTGTCAAGTACAAGCACTCTCCATTGCACAAAAATTCAAAATAATCTGTTATATATTCTTGAAAATACAAATCAGAATAAAGTTAGTGAAACTGACCATGCAGTGACCCAAAAACCCACTCAGCCGTTCCTGCTTCTCTCGTCTTGCTTTCTCTCCGTCTTCTGAGGGGTGAACGCGTCAGCTATTCCTCATATGGTAAAATATGCAATCTGTGCCTGCCAGTCTATGAGTGAGTTTTGGGTTAATCCTCATGAATACGTGACTTGGTGTGCATGAATAAATAAAAACCTGCTCACCGGGTAATTGAGGTGCCGTGCCACTAACAAACGAGGACACAATCTTCCCCCTGCCTGATCTTGACCCACGGCGTTTCATAGCACATTAAAGCACTTACTAAAATTATATTGATACACTATATAAAGAAGATATGACATTGGAATTCTAGATTCCAGGACTGCAGGGAATTTCTATTATGTGTCTGTTGATTTATCCTATGCTCCTTTTTTTATCAAAGCCGAAGTGTAAAAGATGGCTTCACAGTATTTTCAGGTCTAAATTTTTTGTAGTAGAAAATACTTGATTAATCATCTTAATCTATATTGTTCGCAGGAACTGAGGCTTACGGGCTATCTAATTAACATAGTTCAAATTGATTTAAATTAAAATCAATATTTTATGTGTGATATGTAATTTATGTAACTTTTTTTAAAGCAAGTCAGCAGAATTAATTGGGTTTGAGAACAAAGTTGGAAAGAGAGAAAGAGATACAGCTGGCGGTGTTGGGGTCACCCATGATACCATCATGGCAGATCAGTGCTCAGCAAATGTCCCATTTGGTATTTTAAGTGCTCAATTATGGTCAATTTTGTGTTGTGCGCAAAAGGGATTCCATATGTGGATCCCCTTCAAGAGAAAAACGCTGTCTGTTTAAAAGAAGGTCTTGCGACGGCACTTTGCAATTTCCCACAGCAGTGCCCCTGGTAATTGAACCAAAACCCAGAAAAGGTTTCAACATGTCACTTACTCTTTCGTAAACATATATTGATGGGCTGCAAAAAGTAAAACAATTAAGCTAAAAAGGGGAAGGTGGGTTTTGCTCATCTGTGCACAATTTAACATCACACATATGAAGGCTTGATAATGTCTGTGGGCATCTGCAGAATGGATATGAAACATTTCATTTAGGAAAAAGTTGGGGTTTTTTATAGTAGTTTTTATAGTAACAGGCACACTGGCCTGTTCAAAGCCTCAAGCTTTTAGTTTTATTTTCAGTCACCGTGGAGCACAGTCCAGGCAGGCACGAGGTAGGAAAGGCCAGGTGAGCCATGAGATTAGCACAATCAAGGTGGAAATGTCAAAAGCCTTTGCGGCTTGTGACAGAACATCACGTGAATATCAGCACATGAAAAGCTCTGAACGTCATGTAAACACTGATGTCTAGAAGCGTGTAGACTTCTGTTGAAAGAAGGTTCATGTCTGCTAGCAAGTGTTTCTTCAAGAAGTGGAGGCAGAACTTTGATCAGTTATTTCTATTTTTGTATGTTTTCCACAGATGTGACTTTTTTCATGAGCAGTGTTGAACCTTGTTGTGATTTTCTTGTCAGTTTGGACTGGAAGATTCATCGAATCAGTCGGTTTGAGTACCCAAATACATGTGCCGTTGGGAAAAATTGAGAGGTTCGATCATTGATTGAGCAGTTCCTCATGTATGTAAGAACAATTGAATTTCTGTTTATGATGTGGACCACAAAAAAAAATACCTTAAAAAAGAAAATTAAAATATACTCCATGTAAATGTGGAATAGTTACATGGTCAGATCAAGTCATTTGGTAGAATTCTTGCTCCTTCCTTGTCATATGCAAAGAGTGGTGACTGATAAATTGATGTCCAGGAATGTCCATCAAGGACAGGCTCATTTCCATCTTTCATTTCATCACGTAGATAAGTGGTACCATTTTCTAAATTATCTTTATATTACCCTGACTTCTATAAATGTCTCTAAAGCGGTTTTGCACCAAATTGTCTCCAACGGTAAAAATGAAATTTTAAAACTGGCAATGAATGAAAATGTTGTTGTTATATGCTTTTCTTAATGGCTGGTAATTGCTCAATTGCTTGGGGACTGACAGAACAATTATCTTATTTTACATAACACAATAATCTCAGAGATGTATCTTTTCTATCTTGGGGGAAATCAGGAGATTTTTAATGACTGTGAATTTGTTGCATTTACTGTAAAATACAACTATTACATCCATTGTGAGACACCTCTCACAAAGTCAGATGACAAATAATGCCTTAGGAGTGATGATCAAATTCACATAGAACATCTCCAGCTTTCAGCTTGTCATTCAAAACCACAGTACACATTTCTCATGTTAAATATTCCACCAAAGTAAGCTTTGCGAAGCGCATTGATTTCAGTGGGGTCCTCTTCAGCAGTCTTGCCCCTTACGCCTTGTGCTTGACCCACTTATTTTTCTCATCTTTCCCTGTTTTCTCATGAGAGTAATGGTTGCACGCTGATTTTTCCATTACAGTGTGAGTGGATACAGGCCAAGTATGACTACATTGCATACGTTCTCTCTCCCTTGATGACTCACAAGAATACACACACACACAGACACACACACACATGCACGTTGTCTACCTGAATGAGGCACTATCAGCTCAGTAAATTAGCAGACATATTGACACATATGCCACAAGAGAGAAAATGAATCATTCAACACTCCTGTGAGGACTTCAGCCACAATGGAAACTGACTAGATGCTGAGCTTCATGTAAGTCTGTGATTAGCAGATTACTATCATAAGACCAGTCTGTTTGGCCTTGGCTTCACCAGGGCACATGTTCTCCAGTCACATAAAATATAAATAATAAAAGCACTCGGAGAGCAGCTCATTTCCACCGAGTAGTATTGTCATTCACTACATTCATACCACATTAATGTTATCCACTCTAATAAATCAATTGATCATCAGAACATGCCTTTCTCATCGATAGCTAAATATCTATTTTTAAAAAATTATTAGTCCATACAGGACGAATCAGGCACTCTGAGCTCTATGTTTTTCCTCATTTTCTTTTTTATTATAGTCAAGTCAAACATTGTCCCATGATCAGCATATCTTGAAAATGCAATTAAAATCGTGTTCAAAACTTTTTATTATTTATTTATTATTTTGCAAACAAACAAAAAAAAGACAAAACCTTTGCAGATGTAATTAATCATTAGATATCTTTTTTTCCCCTTAACTTCAGCACAGAAGGGAGAGATGCATGCTGGGACATGCAAGGCCACCTGATGGGCTGTGCGAGTAGATTATAAGATCAATTTACTGTATATCTGACTAAATGTCCACAGCTTATGTCATCCATATCGCTTCAGGAGATACTGCAGCAAAAGAGAAGGCTCTACTGTTTGAGGGCTCAAACAGTAAACAGCAGCAGAGTTTATCCAATAATCATAAGCTGCAGAAAGGCTGGTTGAGTGACAAGATATATGTTCATCCCACTTGTTCAGAAGAAATAAAAATGTGAGACTTAAGATAAAACTGAAAGATACAGGGGATAGAGGTACATGGTTTTGCAACCTGATCGTATGTATTTTTATGATAATGAAGCAGACTCTCACAGTTTGCTTGAGGCGGCCTCACATACAGTATATCGCTGGAGGCCAAGCAGATCACTCTTCTGTGCTGCACTGTTTGGGGTATTAGTTTGATGATTTGAGAATGTAAAATATGTAATGTACACCTTGTCAAAAGTTGCCAGAATCAAAGGCACATCGTGGCATTTTAGTAAAGGCTAGGATGAGACTCAACATTAATTCATGTGTATATGTACGCATAATGAGGGGAAAAAAAAGAAAAATTGGTCAAATCTGTAATTAATAATATGACGATTTCTCTCAATTATCATTATCAAATTTGCAGCATTAAATAAATAAATAAATACACAAATAAAAAAGAGAGTGATATTAAGTGATAAGTGATATAATAATATTAAGATAACACCAAATTGCACTGCATTCATTTAAAAAAATTAACTTCTTCCTAATTTTGCATATTTATATGCTACATTTATGTATTTATGTTCATATTTATTGTATGTAAACCCATTTCAGTATGCACTCTTATTGTTAAAACTTAAAAGTGCAGAGGGAGTTTTGCAGGAAAAAGAATGGAGCTACGTTTCCGTCAGAAAGCATGATTTTTCGTAATAGAGTTGAAAGCGTGCTGAAGGCTGTTCATTGGGAGCTTTCAGAATGAACAAGACAAACGACTTCAGGAAAAAAGATATACATATATATTTCCCTTCACAAGATGTGTTACCCTCATTCAGGAAAACTCATTTGGGCCAAGGGTTTTACTGCATGTTCCAACCATTTCCAAAGTTCTTCTTCTCTGCTGTCTGACATGTTCTCCTTTGGCACATAGAATGTTTGTATATATGTTGGTTTTTTTCTGTTTTTGTGTGTGTGTGTGTGTGTGTGTGTGTGTGTGTGTGTGTGTGTGTGTGTGTGTGTGTGTGTGTGTGTGTGTGTGTGTGTGTGTGTGTGTGTTTGTTTTCTAGGACCTGCCATCAGCATAAAACACAAGCATTCTCAGTTCTTGATGTTCCAGTTCTTTTAATGATGAGGGAATAGCAGAAATATTGCACAGATGCAAAGAATTCATACAAACTTCAGCTTGAAAAAAGAAAGAAATGAGATCGAGAATTAAACTCATGAGGGATATGATGGGTAGACATTTTTCTTTGGAAAAGAGTGTCAAATGATTTCTCCATAGACTTCACAGCAGATACCACAGGCATCCCTCGACTTTGCTTGACACAGTTGACATCCATTGAGCATTACAAATCTGAATCCTTGAAAGCAATTTAACTTTATATTTAAACAGAGGCTGAAAGTACAATACAGTATCAGAATCCATCGTGTGGAGTGGTTCCATTGTCAGCTTACTGAGTCTTTGTCATACCTGTGAGACAAGGTCTGTTCTTTTTAGCACAGAAATCTCAGTTTGTTCAGGTACCATATTCGTTCTTTCTTTTTCCCCACTTTCCCTTTCAAAGCAATTGCATTTGCATTTTTCAACAGAGGTAGGATTTGAGTAAAGAGTGAGATTGCTCGCTTTGCCAGTGAAATGTTTAAATAAGACATTGAATTTGAATTGCGGCAAAGCTCATCAATATGAAATTGGACTGGTAGAGGGAAACAAAATATGAGGCAGCATTCTAGCACTCAGCATGCCAAAATCCAACGCTCATCTTTCCACCACTGCTACACAGGCATGGATTTTTCAAAAACCTGAAGAAAGTACCTTCTGTGATTTAGAACCTTTTCTCAGTCATATAAAATATAGATGTACTTGATTGATACATTAAAATATATAAATAGATGATGAAAAAACATATTCCCTGTTTATCAATCAATCACATCAGTATCATGTACTTCTTAAATATTAATACAATCATAGTGCTAAATTGACTCTTTTTTTAATAACAGGAAGAAACAATGCTGCTTGCATAAAGTGTAATAAATATCAATTTGTGTGAAATTGGGCCTTTGAGCCTATTATCTGTCTCTCTGATGCAATGGCGTTCATAATGCTGTTGAAGCCCACCCATTGTTTTGTGCTCCCAAATCCTGCTGCGATTCAACATGTGTCAGCAGCAGCCAGCTAATAAAAGGTAAATTTCACTCACAATGGTTGTCAGCACCACTGCAACAAATAGAATTTACCAATGAAATTTTGGTTCCTAGGAGGCGAATAAAGAACAGTGGTTAAAGGTAAACAGGGACGCTCTCAGGCTGTATGTGTGTGTGCGGGCTTTGCTGAGCATCACTGTGGAGTGGGAATGTCAAGCCAGAAACAAATCTGACTTACAACTACGTTCCATCTGAACAAATGTTGCTCAACAGCAATAAATCACACAAGAGGCTTCGATATTCACAACATGGTTTGGGACATGCCGGTACTGTTTTTAGAGGATGGGCAGTATAGCCTTGCACTAGTGTTTTCTCTTCATCTGTCAAGAAAACAGAGGAGTTAAATCTGAATCCATAGTATGAGGAGGTGTTGGCAGCATTGTTTCATTCTGTGGTGCTGAGCCTTGTGGATTTAGATCAACATATGAAAGTGGAGGATAAAACTGTGACTGTGTGCAAACAGTGCATGCAGAGCATGCGATGGTAATGCCGGAAGGCGATGTCATTACCAAATCCATGCTGGAAACCCATTTTTTTATAATTTGTTCTCTGCATGTGCGAAAATTACACTACTT
The DNA here is from genome assembly GCA_901007665.1 of Aeoliscus strigatus. Classification (NCBI taxonomy): domain Eukaryota; kingdom Metazoa; phylum Chordata; class Actinopteri; order Syngnathiformes; family Centriscidae; genus Aeoliscus; species Aeoliscus strigatus. Next base: position 139,060 of record CAAKHB010007661.1, read on the forward strand.
CTGGTCACCTTTTTTTATGACAGACTGACAATCTCCAAAGACACAATTAGCCCCATTTATTAGACATTCTTTATGAAAAAGTAGAAAGGCCACCAACAAGGAATATGTATTTATCTAATTTGTAAAACAACCCCCTGAACATTCTAGATAAACCATAACAAAATCATATAATTTGTAAAACTAAAAATAAAGTTAAAAGGTAGTTAAATACCTAAAAATGCCCTAACAGTAACAATAATGTATTTAGCCAGTATTTTAATTTTTATAGATGGATGATGACAAGCGACAACATTGTGAATGCTATCAGGGACATCTGTTGTAATGCTAGCAGCGGTGCGTCACATCAGTTGCGAAAGCAGTGGTGTGTGCTAATGCGATCCACCCAGCGCGTCACTGACAAGACACAAAGGAGAAGGATTTTACTTTTCTCCTTCAGCTTTTAAACAACCTATGAGTGAAAAGTACGAGAGGACAAAAGACAAAATGAAAGCATCGCAGGTTTCATAGCGAAAGATCTGCAGTGTTGTTCTGTTGTGTAAGATGCAGGATTTCAGCTCAGTACTCAAGTACTCAGTACTCAAGTCACTCAATTCAAGTGGAGAAAGACTGACACTTGAGCAACAATTTGATGTCAGTGAGTCAAACCACGAGTCCTCACAGCCTGTGAGTGACTGAAAGTTTCCCAGGTGTCACTAAACTGTACATTTATTCAGAGCATAAATAAAAAACGCGTTTCCCTGAAGCTGACAGTGACCATGAAAACTATGAAAATTAGACAACCTGTTAATACACTCCAGCTGCTCCATTCACATTCTGTAAGACTTTGTAGCATGTGCTTGAAGAAAACGTGTACTGAATCAAACCGAAAACCATGACCCCCAAACCGGAAAAAAATTGTTAGGCCACCCACCCATACACATGGCTGCAGTATCAAAAACGGTTATGTAATCAAGTACTAACTCCTGTGTGTATCATGTGACTCACAGAACAGAACTAACAGAAAACATGGAATGCCTAAAAGCACTGTTTCTGGCTGTACAATCCCATAGCTGTTGATGTAAGAAATTCAGTGATTTCGGTTCTTATCAAGAAGGACCATGGAAAATGGCGGGTAAATGCTAGATAGCTATCTAGTGGCTAGTAGCGGTTAGGACCAGAGGAATGGAACAGATCAGACCTGATCTACTGTATGTATAAGTATGGGAAGGCAGTATGGTGTGGTTACATATGGAAAAAAAATATTGATTATGATTTTTATCAGAAGCGTGAATCACATGTGGTTGTTTGTTTGTGAGGACTCAATTTAGGCTGATCACAGTGTTCCTGAATAATGCATTTGTCTGCCTGAATTTGCTGCATTTTTATTCTTGGATGGGGAGGAAGTAAAAGACCATCTGTGATCCTAGGTACAATCATGTTTTTTTCCCTAAAACCAAGGTTTAGTTCATTGGCTGTTAGCCTTCCCATGTCCTCAATTATTCCTTCTGAAAACCTAAAAAAATAAAAAAGTAAAGAAAATACATACACAGACCTGGGTTCTCTGTTACAGTGTTTGTTTTCTGTACTAAAACCCAAAGCGCTGCAGGCAAAACATGTGAAATGGTGACACGAGAAAGCACAAATGGACAGTATGCATTTAATAATTAGGGGACGACATACATTTCCAGTGGAAATTCCCAGACATCCACACTAGGACTGACAGGACTGCACTAATAATGGGATGTTTGCGAGATATGTGCAACAGAGTGCAGTAGCCAGCCACATTTCACATCCTGAGCCTTAACTTACTGCCACTGTACATACCAGTGACACATACTAGTTTTGTGCTTTACTGTCTTGTTTTAGTGTGCTAATGAAGTGAACATCATTGTTGGCAAACACAGCAGTACCAGTCTGAGTGTTAATAAAGGTTTGGTTAATGTACATATATACAAACTGAACACATCGCCATAGTCACTATACATAAATTGGTCAATGGACAATCTGACAGTGTTCCTTAAAGTAAAGCCCCTTTCATTTGGGACATAACTGTGCAGCGCTGAATGGGCTGCAAAAACAGTATTTTTTATCTTCACAAAAGGAACTGGCTTAATAACATTGAATTTAAAACTCAAATAAAATGATAATTCATGTCCACTACTACACCTTTTATGCTCTCATATTACTTATAATAAATACAAAATATTTCTTTAAGGGAAAATAGAGCTGCAACTAACCCATCTAGTTGATTCTAAAGCCAATCACTGAGCCTCTAGTCACTCCCCTTTTTACAGTTGCTATTTTTTCTTTCGTGACCTGGTTTTCCACAACATCCTTTTGACTATCAGGACTTGTATTTATATCTCCATCATGTATCCTGGACAACAGACTTGAAAAATCCATATAGGATTCAGGCAAAGCTGCAGGGCTACCGAAGAAGCTGAATTGATGCGCACAAATTGTAATATCACCTGAACTTCGGTGTCTGATGTCTCTTCACTCTGATCTTCCTCTAAATGTTTTTTTATGTTGTGAAGTCACATTTTCGCATATCCATGACACATGTACCATGTGTGTGTGTGTGTGTGTGTGTGTGTAACAACCCAGTGACTTCACACTGCCCTTGACAAAAAAATTCCCCAGTTGAACCCAACAGCCTGAAGCCCTTTTCATCTCTGTCTCTCTCTCTCTCTCTCTCTCTCTCTCTCTCTCAACAAGAATAATAAAATATGTCTGTAATTATGCAGTTTAGGTAATTTACTTGACTATCCTGTATTCATATAAATCAAATGGTTAAATCCTGGCAGGTTAAAATTATGTTGTAAAAAATAAAGCACTGGGATTTAGTCTATGCTATTTTTATTGACATACAAGGTTTAAGATCTGCATTTAAGATCTGCAGCATTGTTTTTTCCTACTTGCTAAATGTCCCTGACAGGTTATGACATGAAAATGTAACTTACCAGTATCTAACCTGTCACACTGTATTTGTAAACAGCTTAGTTTAGCTTAGCTTAGTTTGCTTCTCCAAGCTTTGGAGGAAGGAGGTGAAGCCTGACAGCAGACAAGGGTTTTTAAAAAACACCCTCACATGCATACATAATGTCCCATTTCAAGAATGAGATGGCTTGCCGCTCCATTTAATACATATTTTGCTGAGTGCCCAGCGGATACCTTCTGTCCATTTTTTGTTTAAACTGTGTGGACCAAACTTTTGGTCGAGAATCCATAAATAGAGTAGTTTATTTGAATAATCCATCTCATGATGAATTACCTTTAGTTTTTTCCAAGTTGAACTTTGGTTCATCTGATGAACTTGTACCACATTGGCTACATCAGCTGCTACATGCTGTGTCCATACTGCGTGGATATTGATTGATGTAGCTTAGTAGTGCGATACTGTCCTACACAGCACCAGACAAGGCCAATAGAATTCCTGTGGATTTTTATGGCTCAAGCAGGTTTAACTCATCAGCAAAATGCGAACCTCTGGGGCCCTCCGAGAGCTGGTCTGAGATACATCAAGGGCAGGTGTGAGGAGACAGGTGACCCATGACTTTTGCCTCCCACTTATCTGATCTTGGAACAAGACTTCTGTCTCAAAGCTCGGGCTTAAATCTTTCTTGCCAGATCAATTTGATGATGTATGGGGGGCAGGCCACGAAGCTCGGGATAAAAGCTCAATATCGAGATATAAAGAGAATGATGGGACCTGTTAAGTCACCTTTAGTCTTGTTTTACTCATTTTCACATGTATTTGTATAATTGAAATGTCAAAATACAGGAACAAGATTCTACAACATGAAGGCTTTTTGTGAATAATTCACTTCCTGCATAAGGCCTCAGTGGATAATGAGCGCTATTTACAGTTGGTTTAATTCATTTCTGTGTCAGGCAATGCTTTTCTTATTTTTTCAAAATTAAAATCACTTAATGTATTTAAAATTATACGACAAAGTACAATGTACTTTTTTGTGCACTTATGAAAATGAAATTTGGCCTCATCAGGGCTGCATATGCCACAATTAGCATTAGCATTATGAACTTTAAATATTATTTAACTTTTATAAGTAGATAAATACAACAGAATAGCTTTTATTCTGTTGTAAAAGCAACACTGCACACGTCTGTGTCTTACACTTGAGACTTGAGAATTACACTGATAATCACATTACACCACAGATTTACACATCACACAGTTTGCATCACACGCAACAAATAATATGCTAGAATCTTCCCAGGCAAACATGTATTTGGTGTGAAACCCCTCTACCCACCTGTCCACGCTTACATGTGGGGAATGGAACTGCAAGGAAAGAAAAAAGATTTCAGTCACATCGACTTGGCAACTCGCAGTGACTAAGTACCAAGAATGGCTTCCTTGTCAAAACGCGATCTCTTAAGGGAGTGATGATCCATGAGCAACAAGACATCCATTCAAGACCTTTTCCCTCTGTGAGCCATTTCTTGACCACAGATGAAGAGCAAGACATGCATGACTGAATACAACAAGAAAGAGCAGAAAGAGGATGAGTGAGCAAGTTTTCCCTTTGCCACGTTTCACTCATTAGGCTGTGCTGTTACAAACATGTGGGTGGTTGTGTCACTTAATCCTACAAATAGATTTTTTTTAACTGCTTAGAATATTCACACTTGTTTATCATTATATTGTTTACAGTACTTCCACGATTTTGTTTTGTTTTTTCACCTGCATGCAAAAGTACCTGGACACTAATGAATAGATTTCACACGTGGAAAAATATCAACCAGGTGGTGGTTTTGAAAAGTCTCACCTTTGGAAGGAGCGGATGTAAGCAGATGGCAGGCCTTAAGGGTCCATAGCACATTGTCGACAACGAATTACAGTCCAGAGGGGAATGGGATGGCAGATAACCTCCCATCCCATGGTTCCATCTGTTGAATCCTAAGCAAGGACAGTGCATGCAGACATGCAAACCGAGCCATAAAGCCTGATTCTAACAATAGAAACATGTTGGGGTAAATTAATCAATCAGTCAAGCTGCCTTAGCTATCTTGGAAAATATGTACCCTAATCATATCATCATGTACAATGAGGCTTTTTATTTCATGACAATTGTGACATATTCCCCACTTCTACATTATTATTTATTCGGTGATAATTGAAAGCTCATGAAAAATGAATAATGGTAATGCAACAGACTACATTATGGAGTCCTTCAAAAGGATTCAGCAAGGCATTTGTACCTTCCACAAAAGCAATTTCCCGGCTGTTTTCAGGACAGCTATTCAAAGCGCCTCTCAGTGGCTCTCGGGGTGATCTAGAAAAAGGAACGTCTTTTGTCCCATTGAAACAAAGTGGTTCATCGTGTTCTATACATTCACCAGGTTTCAAAATAGGCTTACATCACAAAAGGGCATCTAAATCCTTTTGTTTTAGAACAAGGCAATTGTCTCAGAATCAAACAGAAAGGGAATGATGTCTAATTGTGGTTGCCTCACTGTATTCTCTGTGTTTATCTTGCTCCATTCATGCCCATGCTAATCACACCATAGTCTTTACCTTAGAATCACAGCCAAACATTATTCAGGCTGTTATAATGACACACCAGGCTATTGGCACAAGCTTTCAAAGTCATCAATATCAGCTACAGAGGCATATCATTTTCTTTGATGACTCAGTGTTTGAGGACTACAACAAAAAATGGACCATTAGAGGTTCATCCAGCTTTATCAAAATTGCAACACTGCTGCAACCACCTGCAAATTTGACAAAATCTGCTGCCTCTGCAATAGCATCTATTGCAGAGGCCCCCTATGCCTCCAAGCCTCTTTGTGTCAAGACAGAAGCAGGATGCACGTTTACAGTATAAATGTTAAAGTGCAACTGTTTTGCTCTGAATGTGTCAATCAATCATTGAACTCCTTGCTTGTTAAAGGTTTAAAGGTTAATACATGTCTATGCTACTCAGTGCATCTATTGTAATGAGGTAGCCAAGTTTTTTCAGCCTTTTTCTGAGTGCTTGACTGCTCAAGAGGGGTTTGAGAAGGAGAAAAGAAATCACGATTTGTCAAGTGCAGCACTAAAGAAAGCCATTGTGCATTTTTTTTGATTGCAGGGTTTATGTCTTGTGCTCACCTTATGCTTTGATGCATGTTGTGGGATGGATGTTTTGTCAGTAAGACACTGCAACAGGGAGACGCAATAGGGAGACGCAAAGAGGCACCTCAATAGCCCATCAAGTGGCTTATGGCTGCAGCATCACCTAAATAACTTGTCAATGCAAGACAATGAGAAGAGAAGAGACACTTGGGACAGCTGCATGTCCTCTACTGGTAGTCAGTTGAGACCATTAATTGAATATGCTTGAGATGAATAATTCACTTTCTCTTGTGTGGTCAAATAGTGTATGTGATTGATCAGTGACTTTTAATGAAATGGTGGTTTCGTTTAATGTAATGGGCAGTGTAGTGTTTGTGATGTTGAACTGTTTCTGGGTTGAACTGAGATAT
>CAAKHB010007661.1:145550-199228 GCA_901007665.1 Aeoliscus strigatus
TGAGATATGTTTCTTGATGTGGTCATTGCAACACACACACACACACACACACACACACACACACACACACACACACACAGATTTTAAAACTCCAGTCAAACTGTCCAATTTGGCAGCACTGATCAAATATGAACAGTGATTCGGTTTTCCTCAGCCTATATCTTGCCTCAAATGTTGTCATACATATATTTTCATATATATATATAAAAAACATATTTTTAAAACAAACAAAACAAAAATAGGTTGGTTGACCATGACATTGTTCTGGAAATGACCCAAGACAAAACAATTCAACACCACCAGCAGGCACTTGGAGTTTCACCAATCTCTGCAACATCCAATGTGCTGTTGTTGTTGAAGTGATGGGATCTACTGTAAAACATGGTATTTTCTATTCTGACCTGTGTTTCACCCATCCAATTCAGTGTCAATGGTAGTTTTGCATAATGTTGCAAACAAATAAGCTGCGGTTAGGAATTATGTTGGTGTATAACCTATTGTCATTCAAGATAAGATCTAGTTTTAAATGGAGAGATCTAAATACTGAATAAGCAACAGATCTGTTGTGTATTGATATAATTGACATTAACACCTTGGTTGAATTGAGTAAATCAATTCAACCCTTTTTGGAAAGCCCTCCATACATTGTTGGCTCCCAATACATTTGTGTCTCAGGATGACTGAAAAAGAATTGATGACATCATATTAGTTTCAACTCCATTTTTCTGCAGCTTCGTTTTTCAGCAGAGTAAACAAAGTTGGTGTCTGTATTTTTCCTGAAACAAAACCTGATTTCATGACTTGACCTTTCCTGGTGGCAGTTGACACAGTGAGGATTGTGTGTGAATTCCATTATAGAGAAAAACTCATTTTTATTGATCAAATTAAGAGGCAAATTACCAGAGAAGAGAGCCCGAAAGGTGTATCCTGGTGAATATAATCAAAATTGTCAGGCTTCCAATTGCCTGGCACTCAATAACTTCTCATTTCTGAGTGTTTTATCTTTGCTCAGGAGGTTTGACCCCTGGAATTAGTCTTTAAAATCTGACAGGAAAGGTGAATTATTTAGTTGAAATACACAAAGTATGTCTCAGCGGGCTGGTTGATGAAAGCTAAAGTAATCAGAGCCACCTGTAATAATTTCTTGACCATAGGATCTTTGTTCTTGTGTCAGCATATGAACACAACTGGATAATCTTCATCTTTTATGTCAGTGCATTTACAGAGTTAAAGAAAGCATTTTCTTCCCGCAAAAGCCGGCAGCTTAATTTATTGTTGATTTATTTACAGCATTTCAGCTTCAATAATTGAGGCACCATCTATAAACCTTACTTTGCATGAGGCGGCATCCTATTTAATTTTGTTATTTTCCTATTAAAACCTGAGAAAACTTCAAAGGCAAAATATTTAATTAACAATGTGGATTGTGTGTATGTGTACAACTGTCTACAGTCTGCAAATAATTCTTTGTTGAGAAGAAGAGACTTATCAGTTCCATACAGACATCCACCAGCCCTCCAAATAAAGTTGTGTTGTCACATGGAAGAAGAAAATACATGTTCCTAGACAGAATTATCCACTTCACAGGTATTTTCAGTTTAGTCTTCAGGTTGGAAAATTAATATCCTTTCTTCCAGTGCCAGCTGAGTTTACACATCTTTGCTGGCTCCTCTGTGAAGTGGGATTGAACCCAATTGGGGTTAATTGTCATATAGAATGATGCTGTGATTTGTTCCACTTTTCATTTCCATTTTTGATCCATATTTTTGACTTTAAGTATCTCCAGGAGCCTGTTCCCTCACAATTATTATTCCCCCTTTGCCACTTGAATTTGAAAGTCTTGAGTATATTTATCACTATTTGTCATACATGTCCAATATGCAGCAGGGAAACCCAGAAGAGTGCTCTTATTTATGACAATATTGTTTTGGATGAAAAAAAAATAGTAAGTTGTTCCACCTCAGATGAATCAACTGAAATAAAAGGAATAGGATCCAGAATCATTTCTCGTTGACTTTCAAAATAGAACATGTTTAGTTCCTTTAATGGTTTCTACTGTAATGTTTAAGTGAATGGATTCTTTCTGGATCTAAACGGTGAGGTTAGGAAAAGTGTCTAATTATATTTCCATAATTAACTCCAAATAGAAATGGCTAGAGACACATGCGTGCAAATCAGTAAATTAGTTTATTCTACATGTCAGAAAGATGGATGATTAGCACCCTGCCCACCTAACATCTGACTTCAGTATCCCTGAGAGTACCATAAATAAGAGTGGAGGTGTAGAAGCAGAGGAGAAGAGAGCTAATGACAAAAATTATACAAATTAGCTAGATCAGACATCATCAGACAACGTCCCCACAGTGACATACTGTATTTCCTCCCGTAGGTTCCGGTTTCATTTTCCTTGATCAGACAGACTGCAGAAGAAGCTGCCTGATCCAAGGCATACCACTCAACATCGTCCTCACAAGTTTAGAAAGTAGACGGAGAAATAAACAAAGACAGTGAGTTGCAAGTAAGAGAGAGTAACAAGAGATAAAGCTAGACAGAAAAGCAAAGACAGAAGGATGATGAGAAGATAATTGTATTTGTTCCAAGGGAGTGACACTTCTCGCCAATTCAATATCATATGGATATGTTCTGCTGCACTGTTCCTACTTCTGCTCCACAGGGTTACAAGGGCAGACCATCTCTGCTGCAACCAGACATGTGGTCACATATATTTACCTAGTTTGCAGGGAAAGTAATTCTTTTGCCGAATATGACTCCCAGTCATTTGGCAAATAGCATGTAGACTTTCTGAGACAATATAGTTCCGCTTGTTCTTCTCAACTTACTACCATGCTGTTTGTGAAATGAATGGGTCTGATATTGAGTGAAAGCAGATATCTTGACTGGAAAATAGACAGTTAGGATGTGGTGGTGGTGGTGGTGGAGGTGGCAGGGGGCATGTTGAGTTTGGGGGTTGGTTGAATGAATGAATCAATCAGCATTAACCATCAGCTCAGAGCTATTGACTGATGAATCACTGTGGCAGGATCTCCTTTCGAATGAAAGGCAGCAGTAGCAACACGAGGCTCTGTTGATTGGCACCTCATTGAGTCTGGCAGGGATTCCTTTGATTGCGCTGGCTGTCAGTATCATGCAATTGTTTTTATGATCTTGTTATTGTTTTTACATACATGTCCTCTGTATTTTGCAGCAGAATCTGCTTTGTAGCTTTATAATAATCAGATCCATGATTAAGTTGGTGGTGTTTTGTACACCCACAATGGTCATATTGGCATTCACAGCTCCTCTTCCTAATGGATGGAATGTATTTCCATGGCTGCCCCTTGTTGATACTGACCACTGTTGGCAGATAGCATCATAATATAGGAGTATTAAGATTCAGAACCAACACTAGACAGCTAGATGAGTTGCATATGTTTCTGAATCCGTCCTTTACTGCATCCCTGAGGTGTCTCTTAGTAGCCAGTTATGACCTGATACTTTAATCGGGATCCATTCAATTATCACATAAATGTAAAACTGGAATGCATCCACTGAACACACTTGTAGCTTGACAACGGTGAGGTCAGTGCATTCACTGCAGTTGGGCTGAAATTGGGTTTAAATAGCACATAACTGCCAGAGGAAGTGTTGAGGGCTGAGAGAGCAGCCCCAAGGTCAGTTGAAGAAGACAAAATTTAATTGAATTTAAATTGAAACTATCTACCTGATAGTTAAAAATAATTAGCAATATTAGAGTGGAGAGACGAGGACAAATTGGAGACTGGTGGCAAGTCATCCATTCAAGAGAACTGAATGTCACTGTGATTGACTGGACTTTAGTCGCCTGTCACACATGTAATAAAAGGAGGAGCTGAATCTTTGCCACAAGCTGACCAGCAATAATTCTTTTTATTACTGGTAGTTATAACTACAACAACAACAACCATGATACTTGGTTGTTGGCAGGCCAAAAATACAAATTCTTCTTTATCAGACAAACAATATTATAGATGCACTGCTCACAAATTCATCTGTCCAGAAGCGTCATTGCCCTACCCGGGTAACAAACTCAATGCCACGCCTCGGGCCTGAAAGACTTCAGAAGTAACTTCTCCCTGGACCAACATTCCGCATCAGTAAATAAAGAGGAAATGAATTGTATCAGTGTTGCTGTCTTTTCTCATAGTGGAGAGGAAATTATCATAGAGATGGGTATTGCTGCCTTCACACACTGAATTACATACAGAGCAGGTCTGTTCCTTTCTCTGTCAAACATCCAGTCACACACACACAGGCGTGTGCATGCACACGCAAACACGGTAGCTTGAAAAAATACTGCAGGATGAGATTGGCTGTTGTGATGTCATTGTAGCTGTGGTGGTGCAGCAACAAGCCATGAAGATCTGACAATTGTCTCCCAAACACCAGAGAATATTAGTGATTTTTTTCTTTTTATATCATAACCTACCCTGTCTTTCCATGCTATTCCCCAGCCCCCTACTACATGACGTGTCGAGATTATAGCCTATAGTCGATGGCAGACAGAGGAAACGTGACATACCCTTGCCTCTTTGTGGGTGTTTGTCGTGTTAGGGGAGGATAAAACAACTGACATACAGAGGATGGCACCACGGGAGAAACAGTGTATATGCATGTCCTCAGAGCTTGGCAGACATACTAAATCAAAGACTTGAAGTGTTGATATCTGATACTAAGTGCTTCGGGCTAAACAGCAACAAAGACATTCAGGTCAATGAGTTGCCAGCAGTTTCTGGAGCATAGTTGCATGGCCATTTTCATTGACTCCTCCTCTGTGGACTGCCACAGCCACTGGGGCTTTCTCTTCATCATCACAGTCTGAACACAATCAGTGAACCTTTCTGCTTTTGCCCTTATATTTAATTGTATTTTTTCACCCTTGTTGAGGTACCGCACCTCTATCTACCGTCGCAATTTGTGGGACGTGTGAAAAGTAAAGGAAATGCGTGAATGTCCCGCACAAAGCGGGACACTTGGTCCCCCTTTATCCACCTGTTTCTGTTTTAATACGTGCCTGTTTAGATTTCAAGTACAATTAGCATTAAATGATACACTGTGTGCTGTTACTCATTCAACCCATATATGTATTATAAACAGGGTGCATTTTCTTGTTTTAACTAAACAGAAACTGTGCTATATGCAAGGCGTTTGACCATATTTGTGTTTAGATGCTAGAGCTGATGGAGAGCTGTTGGATTGAAGACACTGGCCAAGCTTATGTTGGCTCTTCATGTCAGTGGGCTCAGGGGATTCAGTTTGCATTTGTTTTCCCTTTCTTTCATCATTTGCTGGACGCTTGAGCATCCGTAGTCACGTCACACATGTTGCAAACCACTGCTGCAAATACCAATACTCTGAATGATAATATTTCATGACTGCTCCAGGTAATCAGACAATACATGGCAGCGTTAATCAGGGTACTGTCAGAATATGGCAGTGTACTACATAATCTGATACTAGCAGCTGCTTCTGTCATGTAGGGTCATCATCATAGGGGTCGCCAACATACTAAAAACAACTTGTGGCAATTCTATCAATACCACTGCAGTGCAATTACAATATCAGTAGTAAACTCATAGTTAAATCAGACAGAGTAAACAAAACCGTAACATTCGTATTGTTCCAAAAGCAGAATTCATGACAGAGATGTTGTATTAGATACCATTGGACTGTTAAATGTACCTAATGAAGTGTGCTAGATCACCATGCACCCTTGTAATGTGCTACTGTTAATTTGTGTCAACAGTGTTGTGTGGTCGTGGTAACAATGCCAGTAACATCTTCATTATAATTGTGTTTGTGTAAGGGTTAATGTTTTAATCATGAGATAGCCTGATGTTTATTTGGACAGGGAGTGAAACTGTAATGAATGTTTGGTTCACAGAGCGAGTTGATACAACAGCAGAAAAATTAGGCATCGACAAAACGTTTATTAATTTCTGTTCCAATTAATGAAATGCCAAACTTTATGTCATTTGGGCTGTAACGAACAACTTACAAGCTCTTCTCTTTGTGTGTCTGAAGCTGTCACTCTCTGTTATAAATGTCAGTTGACAATGCCTGTGCTCAACACACTCCAAATAAAGTGACAGAAACATTAACACAATCTACTGAGTACCTCTGCGATTTTAGTGAGAGTGCATCTGTCAGCCAGGCCCTGGAGGAGTAAAAGGCATACATCTGAACTTTCAGTGGCTGGTGTTGGGGTGGAGGATTGTGACAGTCGACATCAAAACAGTGAAAGTAAAGCTGTGATTTATTGGATGGGCTGCGTGTAACTGCTTTCATGTTTGGCAGTAATACATGATATGACTTTTCTTGTGCTTTCAAGAACATGGCGATGCGGATGAATTAAACATGTTAAGTAGAAACAGGTCGTTTTTCCGAGAGCCCTACTCTTTTCATGATAACCTCCCTTTGAGACGTTTCGGTGGACTTATCACAGTATAAATAGGACAGAATTCATTATTCAGGGTAGGTTTCAGTGAAAATTTAATAGTTGTCCCCGGAGGAGGGTCTCTGACACTTTTGGAAAAGAAAACCTTTAAAATGTATATTCACAAGGGCATAAGAAGCATATCCACCTCATATTAAAACTGTCACGATACCTCAGCACACACTGACTTCAGAAATATGAGGTTTCTGAGCACCGATGATCGAGACTAATACTACATACAGTCAACATTCATGTCTTAGCTGCCCTTGAAATACTTTCAAAATGGGAAAAAGAAGTGATAGCATGGGTGTCTGGTAATTGATACTGACACCTCATGTAGATTACATATTTTCAAGATTGCCAAGAAGACAACAATGCTGTTGTGCCGCTTTCACACTGAAATACTCAAGTGTACACTCTGCATGTACACATTCAAGTTAAAGTCAAAGTCTTGCTCTCTGCTTGTATTAAAGGTTACAGTTTTCACCAGACCCAGATCACTCACACTGCAAAATCACCCTGCCAGTGGTGGTGAGTGGTTTGCAGCCTGCCAGTTTCTTGAAAGATGGCCTTCATGATGCCTTTGTATCCACTTCCTATCAGTCTCACCATTGGAGGCAATAACCGTAATGTATGGTGAAGGGAAAACAGAGCTAATCATCAATGACTGCAAGATATATAGCATATGCAGTGACACCTTGTTTATTACCCTCTCTCCTCCTGCTGCTGAATACACTGGCGATACAGACAAGGCCACCTGATCTGGGGGCTCTTTTCAATGTTAATTTGATTCATTCTTGTTTCCATAATAATTGGGGGCAATGGGTCAGTGCAATGAATTTGCTTGTTAGATGACACAGGATGTAGTGCAGAGCACTCTTTCTCTCTCTCTCTCCCCCTTCTATCATGTGGAAGAAGGCGTTGTGCGTGTGTTGCGAGGTGTCTCATGTCTCTAAAACTTGCAGATGTAACACTTGCTGGCTGGACCTTGATGGCTGGTTTTGACTTTAATTTAGAGTGTTATAAGTCAGAAATAAGAAAAATCTGTGTGATTTATACAGTATTCTTCCGAGAAGAATTTAATCTTGTAGCACATACCAGACATGCCCACTCAGTCTAATTATTTTACTTTCTATTCTCATTCAACACTCTTTATTTTCAATTTCAAGACCTCACATTTCCAACACAATATGGAAATGTCCGGTATTCATCCATACGCAATGGATTTCAAGGTAGAATTGCCTCCTCTTAGAGCCTATAAATATGCATTTATGTATTGCTTCCTTGTCAGTGACAGCACACCTGCAGTACATCTCTAACTTCCACATCTGCACAAGATTCAGGATTGAATGACTGTCCTCATATGAGATTCTAGAGTAAAAACATTATCAGTTGTGTGCGTGTGATTTTGCCTTTATATATTTTCATGAGCATGTCTTGTGTTTCTACCCCCTCCATGGAAGCTCTGTGCTTCCCGCTGATGAGCGCTGATTGCAGATTGTTATGGTGTTTGCTCCTCTCATCTATCTGACCCATGCTGTGTATTTGGCCAGGTCTGATTGTGTTGATGGTGACACTGGCGTTTTGTCCATGGGTGGGAGGACCAAATCGTGGTCCATACATAATGAAGGGGATGTAATCAACCAATGTCACACACAAAAAGTCAAGTGTCAGGAGAGGAGTTGTGTCCGTCTGTTACCATCCCAGATGTCGTCCTTGATGGCAGAAACACACACAGTCGTGAGTACTGATGTCGGTCCTTTTGTGTAAACAGTCTTTCCTGAGGCAATACAAAGACAGCAGGTTAAGTTATTTTCCCACTATACAATAAATTCAATTTACATTGAATTAAGTCTATACGTTGTGCTGTATATTCACAATGGTCATTTCACCTGGCAACATACTTTTAATCAATGACAACAAAAAGAAAGGCTAGGCACTGGGTTGTTGCAGAGATCCTTTCTGTCTTTGTGTACTTTGTCCTCTCTCTGTGCTTCATTATTTGTTTTGGTGTTCTAATCTCAGCCAAGTCAATAATATTCTTTGTTGTCTGAAATTGTGTGTCAAGAACAAAAAGGCCTCCTTCTTTTGTTGAAAGTACCTGTCTGTGACTTTTCACTCTCTTGCTCAGACTCCCAAGATAAAGCAATCATTAGATGTTGTTTTCTGTCTGCAATTACTTTCAGTTACAATGGGTCAAACTCAAGGAAAAAGCAAGAAGTCTTAAGCATAGACAAGTGTGGATTGATTACGGGTGAGGAACAGTATAAGTCCCATAAGTGGTGATAAATACATATGAGACTCAGAGACTCATCGTTGTTAGACGACTCAGTAAATGCGTGTAAAGTAATTAATCTACTCTGGAGTATATATGGATGACCTCCACCACGCTTATCTGTGCCACATTGTCTCTTTAAAACAAATGGTGTCAGATGTAATGAATGTCCTTTTTTCAAAACGTGGAAAGAAAAAGGTATGGCTTTGCCATGTCTAACATTTGCATTGCGACTGCAAAGCTTTGCTCTGAAATATATGATTTCCTTGGAGAAATCCACTGTTTGTTTTTTTCATTTCAACTTCAATGATAAATACAACCTCATAGAATTCTTAAGGAAGTTTTGATAAGCTGACTGTATGGCATCCTGTTGATTTGAATACACACGAAATTCCTTCATCCACCACTGACCTCTGATGCACAGTAAACATCTGCTTTCCAACAAACATACTGAGCTTTAATTGCTTCAGTGGAATGTACACCTACCCATCCATGCCCTTGCTGTGACAGCTCCCATTGCCTTCACCAGGATCATACTGGACCTTCTCCTGATAAAAACAAAGAGAAGCAAATAGCCTTTGAGTCTAGCATGCAGAGAAAAGTTTGTTTTCTAAACCCATTGCAATGGGAGAGAGAAGTCACAGACCTTGTTACAAAGTTGGCATTTTCTTATTTCATTGTCAGTGTAAGGACTGGCACAAACGTGACAAAACTTTGAATCAGAGAGAATTCCCCATCACAAATATGAGAAGGGAATGACAGTGAAATAAAACATAGTGGGTTGTGGATTTATACTCTGTAAAAGAATGACATCAGTCTATCGTTCAAATGATGATTGCCAGAACTGTAATGAAAGTAATGGCATCTGTTTTGAGTGCAGCATCAAGGAGTTCTAATTGTGTTGTTATTATTAATTACTCTCCACTTGCTTATCCAGATCGTGAGTCTGGAGCTGGTATAGTAAACTAGTTAAAGTCTTGGTTTTCAAATTCAGTCATTTATACTGAGATTCTGTTTCAAAGAATCTTACTTTCTATTTTTTTTTCTGCTTTGGTCTCATTCCAGAAACACACACGCTTGTGTACCCACTGGGTATTTTTTCACTCTCTCTCGTCTCATCTCCTACCACACAAGAACATATAATATACTAATCTTTTTACACATATGATCACTCATAATAAGAGGCATTTAAATGATCTAATTGATCTGAATAAAAGCCACACTGTGATGATCTAGTGTTTTTCTTAGCGTGATTGAACCTGTTGGTCCCAAACAAACTCAGCGGCAGAGATGCTGGTGATAAAGCTCTGGGTTTTAAAAGATTTATTTTCTTGGCATAGCTACATTCTGGGATGAACTTTTGCACTTCAGTGAATGCTATGTGTCGAGGAATCCTTGTTTGAGATTTGAAAGATTTCACAGTGAAGAAAAAGACTATGCTGCATACAGAGACAGCTGAAGAATCAAGTCTTTGTCATTGTGTGAAAGAAAATTAAACGTGTCCTTGTGGCCATATGGCACTAACGGGAATGAGATTACTCTTTTCTTTCCTCCTTAATATTGTGATAATTATAAGTAATATACAGTTTAAATCTGATTATAACTATGCAGCCGTACACGGAATGAGTCTGCAACATGCTGATATTAAGTGATGTATATAAGGCAGATGCACATTGGTGAATTAGGGCCCTTGCCCACCTTCCTATTGGCTCTTCGTCTGTCCTAGACATATGCGATTATCCTTTTAATGAGCAATAATGTGTTTGTGCATGCTGAAATAATGAGCTGAATTGTGATGTGTGTGCAGACCTTAATATGAAGCTCATCAAGATGTAACTAGCTCTGTCAGTAAATATCATCAACTGTCATGTTAAATAACTCACACCCTTGTGCTGAAAAGCCCAGATCAGCGCAGTAATATGCATACGCACTGTGTGTTTCTGCCTGTCAGAGTTTGCATTTCCATTAATGAATTTAATGACAACCAGTCGAAAAAAAGCACATACTAGACAAAATTCTGACAAAACATTAATATAATACAGACACATACAAACATCCACACATGCAGTAAGTGGAGCATTAGTGCTGATTATCTAGATGCCAATATTTTAACAACAAAAATCTTCAAAGGATTCAGATTATCTAATGACAGAACAGTTAAATTAACCTGCAGGGTGACTGGTATTATTAATAACTTGTTAATGCAACAGTCAGTCATTTAGGAGAAATGTAGGTGAATTTTATCACAGAAACTAAAGTACCAGTTCAGTTTCAACCACATGAAGATCTAAAATGAAAACAGTAAGTCTGATCTCAGTCTCACTGTCGATTACACACAATTGTTTGCACTTATTCCCATTTGTCTGACATTCAGATTCTGTTCAAAGGGATGTAGAGAGGAATGTCTGAAGCATCGGGAGATTTGTGTCATCAGTGATGTGTGATTCCTCCCAAAAATCTCTTCAGGGTATGGTTGTTTCCCCTGAATACAAAAGACAACGGCATCGCAAACAGCCTGCATCATACCTTTGTCTGACGAAAGTAGCCTGAGCTGTCAGCGACATCACTCACGCCGCACTCCCACTCTCCCAAACCCGCCTGTCCAAACTATCCCTCTGGAATAGAAAATAGCACACGCCGACATCTTCTGGAGGAGCTAGATGTGAAATACCGCAGACACAATTTGGAGTCAGTGACGGCTGTTTACAGAGCAGCTGGGAGTTCAAGTTCCATGAAGTCATATTGCCTCAGATTACCTTTCAATTGTTGGATATGCTAAAATAAAGGCAGCGTTTTTCCTTTTGGCAGCCAAAAACAGTTACATTTCAGGGAAAAGGAAGAAATCTGGCAAAAGTGTGCTTATGCTTAAAGAGCTTTTATTTATTTGCCGCGTGGTCGAGGCATGAGGAATAAGTTCAGGTTAACTGCATTACCTCATCAAATCAGCATCGGCAAAAGCAGGAAAACACAGAGAAATATTGAGTCTGGTCACAGCCCAGACTTGGCTCAGCTCTTTGGTGTTAGCTCAGAGAATGACAAAGCAGGATCCATTTTTGCCTTAATGAAGTTAGTGACCCTCTGAAAGGTGACACTTTTACCACCTTGGGGATTTATACACTTCGGCTCCAAGGCTCCGGTTCAATATGGAGAGGACAGATTTGACTCCATGTGACTCCATGCGCTCCAAGTATATCCTCACTATTTATACCAAGTGGTTCGTTTTCAAACACCGCTCTCGTAATTAATGTCGACAAATCTGCGATAGCACAAGAAAGCGTGAAAAAGTCAGTGCAGTGGGCCGGCATGCCACAATATAGATAGCTTTGTAACAATATTACTTTTCTTTTGTATAATGCCATAACATAATTAGAATTGAGGGTAAACATGATGGTGATGAATGATGGGAATGAATGTGTGCATGTTTGTAACTTGTCTAAAGAGAAAAGTCATCCCTGTGTATTTGGGTCTAAAGCCATTTAATTATTTATAGCATTCTTACTTATGCAAATATACTAAATAATTTCTACATGACAGCTTGAGGCTGAGGCCTTGCAGAGTGATGTTTGAACGAGGACCCTTCTGTCCTTTGCATGGCCTAGGAAACATAACACTGCAGGCTCCTGGTTGCCTTGGTGCATACTGTTTTACATTCTAATTATCTGGCTTGACAGGCTTTATTGCTGAGGCTCAATGCTGAGGCCTCATTCCAGACTCATTCCACATGTGATGTCAGTGCACGGATAATGAGATAAGATAGTTTGAGTGCTTAGCCTTGCCCAGCCGCCTCCACATTTTTCCTTTTTTTCCCCCCTCTTCTCCATGCATGCAGCCTCAATATTGTCACAATTAACCATTGGCATGTCATCATACCTGGATATATAACATATGATCACAGTTTGTACATATTTTACCAGATTTATTTTGAAAAATCAAAAGTGTTTGAAGTGTGCTACTCTGACAGTGATGAAAATAAACAATACTTTGTGACAATGTTCATGAAATATTTAACACTGTAAAGCCAATCCAAGATACAAACAGCGAGACATTTTTTTCTAATGCTAATTAATCTACAGGGACTCTGTTGCATATTGTAGGTAAACAGACAGAGCCACGGGAATACCAATGAAAATTAAATGCTCTGCTTGTGTTTTTCTCATTAAAGATGAAATGAAACATTTATCAGAGACTTTCATTTTGCTAACAGGCTGACATTTTGTGGGTCAGCAACTGATAAGACAACTACTTTGTTTTATTTGCATGATTCGTTCTAAAGTCATTTGATGCTCGAAAAAGGACCCCCCCCCCCAAAAAAAAAAGAAAAAAAAACAAGCCATATGTGTGACCTGTTGGATTAACAATATTGTTTTCTCTTTCTCTCTCTGTCTCTGCCACTCCACATGTTCAGCCATTGAGGTGAACCTGCAGAAAGCCTTGGCTGAGGCCTCTGAGACCTGTACCCAGGAGTGTCTCATACTGGGCCACTCTGACAGCTGCTGGATGCCCCCAGCTCTGACCCAGTTCCAGAGTCCTGGCAGTAACAGCCCCACCTCCACCCCAACCACCACTGCCATCTCCGGCACACTTCCCTCCTTCGGCTTCCAGCAGAGCTGTGCCCGGGGAGCCAAGGTTAACATGGGCAGCATGGGAGTTATGGATGGTCGCCATACACTGGGCAGGTCTGTACCTAGAAAGGATGATCTGGACAAAGGGATGAACCGGCCACAGTTCTACAATACCCTGGATAGACACTGCAGTGGTAAAAAGGAGGATACCGTCAAGGTCATCCCTCTAGCAAGCTTCTCGTCCCCTGGGCAGCAGACCCCCACCCATGTGGGCAGCAGCTCCTTCTTACATGAGCATCAGTTGTAAGAATATGACAGATCTTCATCGGCCTGACATACATGTGACCCCAGTCAGCTTTTTTTCAGTGACTTATTGATCGTCTGTATGCGTACGTGTGGAGGTATGCGTCATTTGAATAGTGATGACCAGCTCTGTTTTACCGATGAAGACACCTGAAAGCAAGGAAAGGAATGTTTTAACACAAAAAAGGTAGTTCAATACCACATAGCTCCATCGCAGACAAATAAAAAAGAAAAAGAAAAGAAAAATGCTGTTTTCAGTTAGGTGATTTTTATGTTGTAATAAGGCATTGTACGATTTTTCTTGTGCCCAGCTTCTGAGTAGATCTGAGTCCTAAGAGATAATTCCCTCATGCAGAAACACATGCAAATACAGTACTTTGTGTTAAGTGAGCTAAATTGGGCTAAATGTTAATTATGAGCTCTGGGCGGCTGGTGCTTCTTTTTTTCAGATGTAGTGAAGTATTGCTCTGTATAACGTGCAGCACAAACTCTTTTGGTGGTAGAAGATGTTTCTTTTGTCTTGCTTGAATATGTTTCAGAAGTCTATTTTGGTCAGGGAACTGTGGAAGGACTCAGAAAAATATCTGAAAAGCATAACTAGGCCAAAAGTAGACAGTATGGCAATCATTTGCATTCGTTTCACTGAGGACCAGCATACAAATTGCAACACAAATATCTATACATCTATGCAGTGGATGCTCCTTCTCTGCCAGCTCCATTAAGAAAGCGCCAACCGCTGCTGGAGCATCATCTCATTTGCTTGGCCTTGTGAGTTGCAGAAAGATTGGCTTTTTGTTTAAATTTCTCACATTATACTGCTCAGAAACAGTCAAAAATATCAACAGCTACGAAGCCAATTATGAAATTCTCAGTCTAATTAGTTTGATGTGTGATTCTTTAGTCATTCTCATTGTAGTTAAGAGGTCTGAGATTGTTCTCTTGGCCAGCTGGAAACATGCTCTGCATGCAGAGGCAATGACAGGTGATGAGCCCTTAAAAGTAAATGCTTTTTTATACTCCCGCTCTTTCAACTATACCATTAGTGCTCTTTTGATTAATTATGATTTCATGGTTTCATACATTGGTTTGGCTGCATAGATTTTTATTTGAACTTTTACATTGCGTGCATCCTGCAATAAGAGAATCAAGTGCAGGAATTTCTTTAGGGCTCTGATTCCAATTTCATTATTGATGCTATTTATTGCTATCATACAGACTCTGCATCCCCACACATCCACCACCATTACCAAACTTGTCATCATAGTCTTGTCATCATATCATTACCTGTGTGTAAACTGAACTGATGAGGATCACTACTTCAGACTACTTGCTGTTAGCATAGACTGGGTACAATGTAAGTTATTCCTACGGCATTAAGTGCCTTTTTTCTTTCTGTTAACATCCAACCCAGGTGTCCATATCATCAGGATTATGATTCATGTGATTCATTTTCCTGTTACATCTTGCAAATTGGGACCAGCTCTACATACAATGCAATTTGGCAAATTCTGTTTGCATGCTCTTGCTCTACATCACATATTCTTTCTGATATATAGGCTATATCTCGTATCATTATACAGAGAATTTATCTGAGTCTCTGTTAAATGACCACTTAAAGGAACACAGTGTCAAGGACGAGGAAAGAGTCAATTCAATTCCACCTCAGTCAATTACGAAAATGAATTTAATTTAAAACAAGCAAGTTAGATAAATCCTGCTACAAACATCAGCTGATGAAAATGTCCTTGCTTGATAATGCAATTTCAGCTCATTAACTATTTTTTTTTCTGCTGCCGCTTTTCATCTCCTTTCATTGTTATAATACAGACATGCATCTCCAAATGGTATAAACAATACATATTTAATCAAAAGGAGCCAATATCAAAGGGAACACACATCATAATGGCACTGAAGTGAAATTGCTCTGACAAATGCAAATTTCACATTTTTGGTACGTGATCCAGAAGATGACAGAGAGCGCTTAAATTAAAATCTTACAGATTTTGTGAGACTTTGCTTGCCCTTATGTGAATACAAATTTGTTTCGGGGTCAGCACTATATCAACAGAAATCTTAACTTTTAGGAAAATGTAGAAGATATTGCTGTCATTGACACTAAGAAGTAAAGTCAAGATCTCCTGCTCATAAACATGACATGGAACTGCCCTTCCTCTCATTATAGCGGTAGACAATATTCATTTGTCAACATTTAAGTGGTTATATAGTCTGTAAAGTGCTCGTTTGAAATAATTTATCCAGTCACACATGTACAATATGCACACTATACGATATCCTCACCGTCTTTAAGACATTCATTGCACAACAACCTCATAAGGAGGTTGTAACGGCATGAATGTATCAGGAGGATGTTCTTATTTGAGAGGTAAAACTACAGTTTGCTGTTTTTATTCATTATTACTGTTATTCTTTTACACAAAAGGCATACATACAAATGTGAATTTTCTGTTATAGCGAGGATCCTCTGAGTATGTAGTGCCGCTCTGTTTCTTTTCATATTTACCAAAAAACACAGGCAAATAAACAATGTCAGGAGCAATCACAATCTTTTCAGCCTTTGCATGATTGTGTTCTCCCTGTTAGTTTCCTGTTTGTTACCTTGTTTTGTTTTCAAATTACATCTCTCGTAATGATAGAAATGGTGAAAGTACTATACAGAAAATAGAATGTTACCTTTTCTTTCCAGACTTTTTCCAAACAAACTGTGTGTCATGCTTCTCATGTCAACCTGTGTCATAATCTGCATGAAATGTTTGGACGTACACGAGGCATTTTAACACTTGACTGTGTTGTCAACGCATCGATCCTTAGATTCAGTGTCAGTGTTGATGTTTACTGCTCTACCTGTTTCTCTGTCTTATGGAACAAACAAATGTTACACAGAATACACATTCAAACTTTGTAAAGAGTGCATACATCTAAGTACACACGTATCTATTCTGTTAGATGAAACTGAATTTACACTGTACATAGCAGTACCCCTAAGAACTAGTAATACAAGCTGGGATGTAGTAAGGACTGATGTTTAACACAGTAACTTAACTTGCTGAGAAAATGGAAAAATGGGAAAACAAAAGATGAGATGACAATCTCTGTTGTAATGTAAATGGTACACATGTGTAATACTGACGAATGTGTTGGGATGTGATTTTGCATGTGTGTGAGAGTGTCTGTACGTGCATGGATGCGTGTGTGTGTGTGTGTGTCTGAGTGTACTGGCATGCATTTTGCCAGTATAATTTATGTACACAAATGTATCTTGTACAAAAACTATATCAAAATATGATATAAGACTTAGTATATGCCTGTAGTTCAGTGAGTCGGGTCAAGTTTGCATTGAGAAGGCTTCAGTGCTTGCCAGCAAGTTTGTAATTGGTCAGTTAAAGCTATACAGTCTATGTTGTCACGCCTCTGTAAGATATCCCATTTAAATCTATGACAAAAAAGACTTCCATATCGTGAAATGATTTTTCCTGTCATTGAATTTTGATTGAGCCATTAAATATTGAGTCCTCGACATATCCTCAGATCATCCTTGTCCTTCATTTTGCATTGTTATCTGAATAGTTTTTTTCTGATCAGATTGCCACGTCAGTGATGAAGGCGACGTGAGCGCATGCTGTCACCAAATTCCAATGGTTCAGTTATAGAGATTTTATGTTAATGATTTAACACTTAACATCAAGAAAAGATCATTTCAACTTCATCATTTCTGGACATTAATACAATGTGGTGACAACCTACAAGGGCTGACAGATAATAAGACCGACATCTGAGCAGGGACTCTGCGTCTGCCCATGGTGGTCACATATACATCAAACGACAAAGGAATTAAACGCTCAAAATGTCCAGAACTGACTGAACAACATTCCTGAAGAGGACAGTTTAGTCCATCACAGCCAGACAACATGGAAAAAATGTCAGCTGAATCCCTCCTCACTCTGTTTGGTGTCTGTGGAAACAATCGGGCTCTTTAGCTGCCACATTAAGTGCAGACACTCAATTCAGCTGAAGTCATACATGAAAAGAAAATAACGGACTGTGAAACACTAAAACACCACATTGATGCATGAGAGCTGACCGATAATTTCTGTCTTTGGGTGTGTGCAACGGCTGTCATTCAGAAGAAACATTTTGATCCATTTTTAACAATCTATCAATGAAAGTTGTCACAGTTCTCCTCAGCACTTTCTGTAGTTTATGATGTGTAAAGGACATCAGCCATAGACATGCTGTGTTCATCACCCCCCCCCCCCCCCCCCCCCCCCCTTTTAAATTATACATCAAATACTTAAATGACCATATTGGTGAAAGGAGGTTCCCACCTGATGACCCCAAAAACGTTAATTATTGCTGCTCATTGGTCTATATAGTTTAATTAGTTATCATAGGACTTGGACGGTTCTTCATTTTTAGATTTGCTGTTAGATTAGATTTACTTAAATAGCTATAGCTTAGGGAGCTATTTACTCAGTCTGGTTCATTCATTTTATCTGGCACAGGTTTCTTGTGTTCACCTTAAACTCAATGGATTGGATGAATGTCAATACATTAGAGTTTGCAATCACATCATTTGCAACAATATAACTTGTACATTTCCAAAGAAAATCAACTGAATACAAAGAACAAACTTTTGTTTCTAGGACATACAAATATTATGCAGTATGTCCAGAATGAACTTTGTGTTTAATGAAAGTACTGTGCAGTACATATCATATACACAGGGCAGTTTTACATTTGCTGTGGGTAGGTTCTCATTTGTTGAAAGGACAGAATATCTATTGTATGGCATTTCAGTTTAATATGAAGCAAATTTACAACATTGCTTGTGTTGTTTTATGTCTGATCATTCGCCTATGCAGCCATGTACACTTGCCTCTGTCACTTCAATTCATGCATTAATCTGTCCATCCATGAGAGATTTGATACCTCAGGCTCTAACACCCCCCCGCAAGTATCTCACCTGGCATATGAAATTAAATACAACCAATATATCCAATTTGTCACGTGTGGAACAGGGAGAGCCAGGACCCAAGTGCAGAGTCAGACATTGAACACAGTATTATTATTAAATAATACTGTATTATTTAAGTAATAATACTTAAATAATACTAATTAAAAAAAAATAAACTCAGTTCCACGAGGGGCAAAGACTCAACTTGTTCAGGAGGATAAACTCACTAGCACACAAAAGGTAAAGCTGGAGAAGAAGCAGGTTCTTATGAACGCAGCTGAGACGGAAGGCATGGGGGTCAATCATCTGGCACAGGGGAATATTTGGAGGTGGCTTAAATAGCCAGGCTGATTGCCAGGAATCAGGAACAGGTGGGATCGATGAGGCAGTTGCTGAGAACCGGCCCGGCCCCGCCCCACCACGCTGCCCTGAGTGAGAGGGGAGACAGGTTGAAACTCAGTAAAACAAAACAAAAAACAAAAACCAAACCATGACACAATTGAGGGAAAATGGTACAATGTACCTTAGCTTACAGTTTCCCTGCCTTGCAGTATGGTTTAGACTTGGACTAGATGCGGAACTTGCAACACAGAGAGCCCTGTAACACACCAAAGCCTTTCTGGACTGTGTCATCTTGCCACATTATCAGCATATGTTAAGTCCCCAATCTCCTTAAGAGTGCTTGCTGTGACCTACTCCGTTAGTTTTCCATGGTAATTGGCTAATAATGAGACAGTGACTTTTCCAAGGATGTCCGTACTGTCAAAACACATGCATACCCAACTACACAAATCTGCATTTTCGGTAATTACTGCATATTTGAACAGAAAGGACGTTGTGATCTTATCTGCACACTCAGTGTGTGTCTCCTCTCTCACCCTTACACCCTCCACCTGCGTCTGTCGAACAAGCTGACTTAATGTAAGCCTACTTAGTTCTCAAAGTGTCATCTGTGGAAGTGTCAGGAGAACATATAGAGACTGTCAAACAGTACACTCATTTCAAATTGTAATTAAACTGGCCATCAGGTACCTTGAGGCTGTTTAGTCAACAGCAGGGTACTAATTACTATAAGATGACCTTTGGAATAATATCTGGTGAATTATTCATAGTTGGGAAAATTGCTTCAGAGACATGCCAGTAACATCCAGGGGACGGTGAAATGTACACACAAAAAAACAAGATCCACAAGATTTGGTCATGAAAATTAGGTCAGGATAAAAAAAAGGCAAATTGAATGGCTTTCAAATACCAATATGAATCTTTCTTACCATCAAATGGACAAAGTGATTCGTGTTAAGATCATTTGTCATGTATGAACTAACAAATAACTTTCCCCTATGCTTTAAACGGTACAGCAGAGAGTCAGGAAGAGTTACTTTTTATCTATGAAATTATGACTTGTACAAAACATTCCTCCGCATCCCTAAATGAAAGAAAACATTCTAAATGACATTAAGCTGAACCTGGGCAAATGAGAAATTATTAAATGACACAAGTGGTGACCTAATCCTGTGGGCACATGACAATGACATTAACCATATTATCATTAGACATGAGAGAACCTGCCAAGATACTAGAGGCTTCCGCTGAGACTGAAAAAAATAGCTGTGTGAGTCACATTCCAGACCTCTGAAAACATGCATTAAAACTGGATTAAAATAAATATAAAAAATACTGACATAAAGAGCACAAGGTTATATTAAATAGAACTTAATTAATCTATTATTTATTTTCTGCCTGCTCTGCCAGAAAACTAACTTGGCCCCGAACTTTACACAATCTCTTATTGTATTGTATGAAATGTATCACATTAAACTAATTTAGAACAACCTCCTCTATTTCTCTCAGGGTCTTCCTGCCCAGGTAAATAAGTACAAACATTTATGGAGTCGACTTTCTTAAAACACAACAAAGAGAAACTCATTTCATGCCCCTTTCGCGGCGAGGAAGTAGATCAGAGAAATGCTTTTACTGCGAGTTCTTTGTGCAAATCTAAAGACAGTATCACAGGGCAGCCACCGCGCCTGGCAAGTCTGTTCACGTTCAGCACACACAGGTTTCCTGCAGTAAAAGCAGCAAGTCCCTGAAGCTCTTCCTCCATGGAGTTATTGTCAGAGTTTCCCCACCAGTAGGATGCCCTTCCCTCCTCTTTGAAATCCAGGAGATCAAACAAAACAACAGAATTGTTTTGTGTTTAAATATATAATATCTTTCCATGGTTTGAGGTGCTTATTTGTTGGTTTATTGCAGATATATTACTCAATGGATAATACAAGTGGTAATAGTGCCGACAACACAGTGTGTTCCCTTATGTGTGTTTTATCTACACCTATTGAAGGACAGTGCTGGCTCCTTTGTCATTTTATGTCTAGATTCCACATTTTAGTCATTTTAATTTAGACTCTCACATTCTTCGTATTGTTGCTGGCAATTGTCAAAAGCACATCTTGATTGAGAAGGTCAATAATGATCAATCAATGGTTTAGAAGTAAGGATAACCGTATATTATAACCGAACAACAACAGCAATAATAATAATAATAATAATGGATCAATCTTATATAGCGCTTTTCAAGACATTCAAAAACGCTTTACAGTGGATACATTATTCATTCACTTCATGTTCATACCCTAATGGTGGTAAACTACATCTCTAGCCACAGCTGCCCTGGGGCAGACTGACAGAAACGTGGCTGCCAATTCGCGCCAGCGGCTTCTCTGATCACCAAACATTCGCTCAAAAGGTGTGTTAGATGATAAACAGTTGTACATCCTGTAGAAATGCTACATGCATGCTAAAGAAATGCTAAACATACAGAGACAAACATGCACATTTGGGATTTGGAATGGAAATATTATTAAAAATATCATTAATATATAATTACATTTACATTATAAATAAATGCATTTATTTAAAATCTGCATATATATTTACCAGGCTGAATAAAAAACACACAGTACACACAAATACAACATACTACATTGTGTTTTGAAAAAAAGACAATAAAAACAGCATGTGTTTGTATTTGCAAAATATTTTTTGTAGAAAAACTATACACTATAAAAGTACACACACATACACCAAAATACTTGCACAGTTCTATAATCCCTTTTGAAGGTGGTATTATTGTAGCCAATCAACCTTTACTCTCAAGAACATCTATTGAACAATAGGAGGAAAACGCATGGTGGGAGGAAAAGAAAGACGCAACAGGGAAAATCAATATAGCAATTACGAGTGCAGATAATGGACATCAAGGTATTATTTGGAATGACTGAAAAGAATCAGCGACAAAAAGCCAATTTGAATGGTGCAAACATGGATTTAGTGTCAACAGACTCTTTTGTTTTCCTGCATCTCCACAACTGAATTAGCAATGTCTAACACTATCTTACCATTAGGTTCTACTGTATGTGTGTGAAACAAACAATAAATGCAGTGATCTGCTTGCATACATCTGCCTGCACCCAAACGTGGAATGAGCCAAGTGCAAGAAGCAGATAGACACATGGTTGGACAGACATAGCCCGCCCTCCTTCACCTTTACCTGCTCCGACGAGGTCACCTCTGGCTCTGTCAAGCTCACAGGTGGGTCAGAGATCTGAATTTGATAACAGGAGGGAGTTTAGAGAACAGACGTTTGACAAGCATGACAATGCTCTGACAGCCCTCAGTGGACGATGATTAATGACTGACATCCCTGTCGCTTGACTCATACAGAATGCAAGCGCTTGGGCTTGAGAAAATTACCCTACTGTTGCCCGTAATTGGATTCAGGAAGTATCGTGTAAAGCAGGAACACGATGGGATTTTTTTTTGTTGTTTTTCTGAAACAAGGTTTTATTAGAAAACACACTACAGAGATGATGAGAGAGATGCTGCAGCATGATCGAAAATGACCACTAGAAAATCCTTCTAATTTGTAGTAACAAATTGACATTTACCTCTGAGTCCAGGGATGAGAGGAATCAGTGGTTAGGGTCTTGAATTCAAAAGTCCCTCCTGAGCTGCCACCAATTCATTCATATAGTGTACCAGAGAGATTGACAATTAATTGGGAAATTTAACACATTTAGATCCAGATAAAGAGATAAAAGAGACAAATTTATCAACAGTTTTGAAAAGGCTTGACTTTGAAAGTGTTTCTTTCAAACAGCTGGCATCAGATTTTAATGAATATGCATGGCAATATTATGCACTGACATTTGTCACTGAGTGCTTTGACTGGAAACTTCAAGTTCACCTCACCTTCACAAGGGTATTTAGATAAAATGCAATTGATGTGTTAGACGAAAGATGGTTCAGAGTAAATAAAATCAATAACAAACAATTCAGTTCTTAAACAGCCTTTATTTCTATATTGCAGTGGTAAAACATTTAAGTTGTTCTTCCTCTCTCTTTTTATGTTACTATGCGCTCGTCCCTGATACCAGGGACCACCGAGCCCTTTAAGTGCCTCTCCCAACAGGCAAACATCCACTCTAACACACTGGATGAGTCAAATTGATTTAGTTTCACTTTCCAAAAAGCAAATGTTGATATGTAATTTTTCAAGGAGGATCAATTTGTCACACATCAGTTAGCTTTTATTTCCACTATACAGTCATTTACTTTTATTAAATTCAGGCCCCAAATGATCCTGAGGTGATTATATCGTAACATGCTGCAAGTGCAAATCCTCAGTCATTATTGTTCTTCATAAATGAATAAATATACAGCGATAGGGGTGATACTTGAGGTGGGAGGAGGAACTGGCTGGATATGCACAACATGATGTCACAGTCCAAAAGATTATCTGCAGTTACGTTCACTAGATAACA
This sequence comes from Aeoliscus strigatus, assembly GCA_901007665.1. Lineage (NCBI taxonomy): Eukaryota > Metazoa > Chordata > Actinopteri > Syngnathiformes > Centriscidae > Aeoliscus > Aeoliscus strigatus. The sequence continues at coordinate 168,958 of CAAKHB010007661.1, forward strand.
ACAAGACAAGCAGAGATGAATTTTAAGTCAGAGGATATTGCACTTATTACACCTCAATGTTTGGTACATCAGGTCCTTTCACCTCTGAGATGGCAGCAGAGTTAGGGGTTGGTGCCGGGGAAGATCAGGAAAGAGTTTAGGAACATTATAAAAGACTAAGAACAGTTATGTATAAACATAACAAAGGTTGATGGTCTCTTGTGTTCCTTCATTACACTGATTGTATAAAAGATCTAATCAGCACTACTCAATCAGGAGTACAGAGGCGTAATAATAATTCATAATTGACATTGGACTTGTTTCAATTAAACACTTCAGTTTCTTTATAATCAGTGTTGTTGATTAATCCTGAGGCTTAAAGGGTAAAAAAGGAACATTGACATATATATCTGTGGTACGTGAACAAACAGTCCTTTCCAGGTGGTTTGAGTGATTGCCTAATCCCCTGTAGCTAGATGATTGCAGAGCAAGGTCAGCTTGAAGGCTCAGGCTGATTGAGTGCTGTCTGTGGTCGGAGGCTCTCTGATGCCATTAGATGGACATAGATGCACTCCAGAGTTTTTCAACAATTGAACCAAACCTGTCCAAACTGAAGGAGACTGGCGGTCCTGTAATCAACAGAGCATCAACATCACAGACCAAGACTGTGTCCCCAATAAAAATCATAAATGTGATGAAATTAAATAAGAAGATTCTGTGTCTGATTTTGTTGTTGATTTACTGTTTTTTCTTCACATTTTATCTATGTTGTCAAGCAGCATAATGTGCCCCATTGACACTCGCTTATTTCTCTGAGGCTGGAATTGTGTTACCTAATGGGGTTTGTGTTATGTAAAATTCAGATTTGTCCTCAGGCTACATCTAGATCAGCCACTACAGCTGCAGTATATATGCATTCAAATGTGAAGGAAAGTGCTGTTTTGTATATCAAACTCCACTACTCCACTACTACAGCAGAAATTCTTTGTGCGGACATCTCTGTGACAGCTCCTTGGCAACGTCTACGCTTGTGCGCCACAAGCTCCCTAAGCTGACTGTTTGGATCAAGTGGAGAGAGGCTGCAATACCAAAGAGAACAAAATAGTAGATCCCAGTAGCTTTCATAGACAGAGGTATGAGATTTACAAGACTAGAGAGGTGTGTGTGGTGGGGAGGGATGTGCTTTGAAATATTTTGAAATGTCAGACAAGGAGTCCCAAGTGGCATTGTGATTCCATAATGATGATGCTCTGAAGCTTAAGTGTAGCCTCTACATGCAAATTTTTTCAACAAAAAAACAGTGACATTTTTAACAGCTTATGAAACTGGAGCTTATTTCTCCTTTACTGTGTGCACCTTAAAGTGCAAGTCAAGTTGATCTGTCCCTGCCAATTACAAACACATCTGCAAAAATGGTCAGATAAAGTGGAGAGTAGCAAATAAAAAGAATGCTGTTATTTAGATTCATTCTTTCATTCATCCTCTTCTGTTTACAGGTAGCAGTTATGCTGTCAACGGGTGGACGGCAGGGTGCACCCTGGACATCATGAAGGACAGACAACCATTCACGCCCACATTCACACCTACGGGCAATTTAGAGAGACCAGTTAACCTCAGCATGCTTTTGGAGGTGGGAGGAATCCAGAGAAGCCGGGGAGAGTGTGCAAACTCTACATACAGTAGAAAGATTTAGATTGTATCAGAATGACATCTAAATACAGATTAAATCCAGCGCATAATTTTGTTGACATTAAATTGCCTCTATTCTTTCTCCTGTCCCTCTTTTATAATCCCTAGAATCACACATGGTTACAAGCTCTCCACTCCTGATTCTCTGCCAAGCGAGCTTTAAAGAAGCCGGCAGAATTGGTTCCAGTCCGGTGGACACTCCACATCATTTTGTATTCCAGTCTATTACCACGTTTTTTGACACCTCATTCTTTTCCACCAATATATGAGGGGGTCATTCAATAACAGACACCTCTCTTCCATACCGTAGTCACATCTCTGTTGATGTTTGAGCATGTGTCACAGATGAGAGGCCTGGATTTCAAGAGATAGATTTGCTGACAGAGACATCCCATCACTCCTTGGGCTGAGGCTCGCACAGGAAATGCTACACTGTAAAGGTGCAGGAGTCTTGTCACTTTTATCTAAGGTAATTGATCACAGCAGACAACAGCTGTGTGTGCAAGTCAATGGTCGGGGGCAACGGGATGCTGCTTATTCAGATAAAAGCTCCCTTGGATTCCACCGGCCATTTCTATTGATAGATTGGCAGCACGGTCAACAGGAAACAAAACAAGTGGGCTTTTTCCGCTTGAAAACCTACTCATATTTTAGCAAAACATCACCATACCAACAGCAGATGACTATAATTTCATCCTTTTTCCCAATTGGTTAATAAACCATCTACATTTGATTATAATTCCTAAGCACATACCCAACAGAGTACCCAAATATATGACCGAAGGAAGGAGGAGGCACCTAGCTGTGATGGTGCACTGGGGAAACCATTTTGCCTAAAAACGCAAGCACATCCTGGGACTTCTCATATGCCACTTAACATTCAAGGGCTTTGTGATTCATTAGTAGCTCTGCAGACTGTTGAGATGGAAGCATCTGTTATCTGGTTTCAGTCCTTATGCTGTCAATGTCACAATTAATCACATACAACAGGTGGTTTTATAGCTACAAGTACTTTAGCATCCAGCCCTCTGCATTATCATTGGTATTCAGTATTTGCACTTCAGGCTTAAAACTTTGATTATTTGATTTATTTTAGATTGTTAGTGTGGAGCTGAATACAGATTAGATTCAAGCAAAACAAATAGAGCAAAATGGCTTGCAGCCAGATAAGACTCTGACAGAAATATATATACTGTATAATAAAAAAGCATAAGTATAGCAACCCAGCAACAAATTCCATTAACAGTACTAATAAGAAAGTGAGTATAAATGAAAGGAAAAGGTTCAGGAAACCGGTTGAGACAGATTAGCAGCTAAATGACCAGCACATCCTCCCCGGCGTCTGGTGATCAGCCACCACATTAAAGTGGTGATCTAAAATTAGATCGGAAACATACTGTCATTACGATGGGTCACTGCAAGGAAATATCTTCCCCATTGTTCCACATAGCGTAGAGCATTAGCAGGAGTGAGACCACTGGACGACCACACAGTACTGACAGTCCATGAACTGTAGGTGTCATCGTGTTCGTATGTGTTTAGTCTTCAATGTTTATTGGCTCCAGTCTAAATTAGCGCGATTGAAGCAGGTTGAGTTGGACATTTTTGGCCCTTCCTGACGCCATGAGTTTCTCCTGTTTGAATGACGGAAACAATGTCCGTAGTGTTGCTTCTCCCTGATTTATGGACAAAATATCAGGAACAACTCTCAGTGTGACCCCATACAGCTCAACAGCACCACAAATTACAGCCTCCAAAACAACAAAAAAAACACATAATAAACTTTGTCCAATAATAACAATGACAAATTAAAATCCTCAAGATGGAAGTAATTGTCCCAAAACTTTATCTCATCATATCTCTATGGAGGTACGTAGGGGTGGAAATGGGTGTATTTGTTCATGTTTATTTTGTCTCATGTAAATATTCTTTTGCAATTTAAGCCATCTAGTCTATGTTCCCAGTATGTCTTTATATAGTGTGGGGGCATTGAAGTAACGGTTTATCTTCTGTCCATGCAAAATTAAAACACATTAAAGGGCAAAATCAGTTCTCTCCCTTCTAACCGATAACAATATCAATTTGATGGTTGATCAAGCTGATATGGTGTGAGAGTTCTTTTAGTTTTTTCGATCTTTATCTCGGCTAACATCAGAATCCTAATACAAAACAACAGAAAATGAGCTATTGATTTTCTGTTTTTTATTTCCCACAAACTTTCTTATCCCACTCTGGTATTGTCATCCCATTGTCTAAATGAAGGTCAGCAACTGTTTCCTTGTCACTGCCACTGAGATGTACAGTAGAAATAGTAGCAAGTCATGTTCATGTTTTAAAAAAGGTCGTCAGATGTTGAGGCTGCTTTGTCTTTTGGGATTAAATATTTTTTTTTAAAAAAATACATTTTCTAGTATGTATTTTTTTTCTAAATAACTATATGAGTCTATGAACCATCAAATCACGCAGACAAACAAAATGTTGGGTAAGCTAGGAAATTGACATAATCAGAAATGTTTGACTCATTATAAATCACGCAATTACTTCAGCTTGTTGTTGTTTTAACTCGATGTATTAAATGCAAATTATATTGTAAAGCAGATGCAAACCAATTACTACAAGTACATTAAAACAAAATTGAAAGTGTCAAATTGGATTCAAACCTCCCCTACTTTCTATTACATTACTACCATGTCTCCACCCAATGTACCCTGAGAGGACTTTGTGAAAGTCTCAAACTTAAAAGCAGACCATTGCGGATAAGCTGCACAAACACAGAGGTCGAAAAGTTTGTTTTACAAATATTAGCATAAATGTAGTGAAGGCCTACATTTTTTTTATCCCTTTCAGTGACAATAAAAACACACAAAACAAATACTGAGATTTGTTTTACAGCACATACTCTGACATGACAAATATTTGCCTTCAGCACTAAATGTCTTCTCTCTGGCTATGGAAGTTATCTCTAATAGACAGAACCAACGGACATCAGCTGAGACTCTTTCCCCTCGGAATAAGCCCCTTTGTTTGAATAATCTTTCATAAGCCATCATATTCATCCTCCCCAGTAGACACACTATTAGACCAAATGTTTCTTACCTGCCTTAATCTGTGGTCCCAATGTGTCTGTAATCCTCTCAGCTTCATCACCATCTAAGTCAAATTGAGAGAAAAGAACAAAATATGACACTTTCATTCATAACAACCAAATCAGCAACATAATGTTTCATTTGACCCGGGATTGTTTTCTTCCTTTGATAGACGGTGGCAAAGACTATTGTCAAAATATTAGCAACATCAACTCGATCAAACACATTCTTAAATCTGCCGTGACATCAGTGTGCTTCACATGACGTGCCTCTATCGTCTCAATTCGTCACCTCCCCGAGGTAAGCACGCTATCAAATCTGACTGTGTACACCACAGAGGCCTTTTTTGCATATTCTTCCCACTTGTTTATGGTTTACTGAGCAGGTCACTCCCCCTGCTTGCTTGAACAGCTGCTTCAGTGATGACCCCCCCTTCCTAACAGAGGTTGGACGACTACTTATGTGCTGCTCGCTGTCAAGTTCTTCTCTGCTTTTGAGGCCTGCTAGTGACCTCCTACACAGGCTTTACTGGGGCCATATGAATAATTTATCCTTTGAATTTAGCACAGCCCTGACATTTTGATGTTTGATGCACACAGGCTTTGGCTTTAACAATATAGATAGTGCTCCTTTGCTCTGTGCATCATCAGATATGGTCTGAGAGCACAGCTACACTATCAAAACCACAGTTATCAGGAGTACTGCATGTTGAATACACTGCAATCCACTATTCTATTAACCCTAATACTATGTCTTTCGACAGAAAATTGGATTGTACACAGATTCCAGACAATTAGGATAAAAATTATGTTTCTATCAATGGGAAGATACGATAAGATGCACGTGTAAAAACGTAAAAAGCAACAAGATGGAGCTGATGAAAAATATCAATGAAACTTTCCAAAATGTTTATACACCTCCATTTCAGACCCTTCTGCCATGTGGTTTGTCAGGTTGTTGGCCCAGTCTGTTTATTTGCAAACAACAGTAAATGTGGGTCTGAACCATCTCCACCTCTTCACCCTGAATGATGACAGGTGTCAGTAGTTTCTCGCTCTGTCAGAAATCCACCACATGCCCCTTGATCTTACTGACATTCAGCTACAGACACCCACTGTAAGAACATCTCCAAAGAAGTGCTGGAGGCTGCATCATGGACGTGAAGTCAAAAATGCAGCTTTGAAAGCATGAAAGAAAGGTTGACTTTGTATATGTAAGTGGGCATTATTTGTTACAGTGATGGGTTAACACATTTTGAAATAATGCTTGTGCTGGTCTGTGAGCGGGATTCCACAAATTTATGTTCTTGTCATCTATCTATCTATCTGTCTGTCTGTCTGTCTGTCTGTCTATATCTATATGTATATATGAGGACCTATACAAGTCCCTTGTATTGTGAAAAATAATAAAAAGGGAAACTTATCACTGCCAACTCTTTCTGGATAAGCCCTGAAGCAACTTTCTAGAGAAGAGACTTCCTTAAAATTAATTTTAAGAGTTTGGAGGAGGATCTGTGAGGTGTCAGAAAATATCACACGGATAGTTCAGGGGAAAAAAGCACTTTGTAATTTTTGGGGAAATATGTTCGCAAAAGGAGTTTCAGACAACAAAAGGCCACTGCCTTGTCAACCATTTGTATTTACACACACTTTTTGTATTCATTCATTCCTTAGCATCACATAGAACCATGGAAAGTTGGAAAGGAACATGACAGTAAATTGCAAGAAACCTTGAAATAGTTTAATCATCATCATTGTTCTTCACATCTAAAGGAACTCCTCTTTGGTTACTTTCTGAAAAGACTTTGAGGGACATTTTATAAAATGTTACACTCTGGCATTTTCTCAGATCTGACTTTTCTCCCCCCCAAGGACATCTCCTCCTGCTGCCAAGACCTGTCAGGCAGGAGCATCTCAGAGTAAAGGGGTGAGAGGACACCAATTAGAAAGCCATCCTCAAGCCAACAGAGCCAGCGGCACAGCTTGCCACAGGAAGTGGGATGTCTGACTTCCTGCATGGGGTCACAGCTGTTTGTGGGGAGGTTAACGCTAGCAGCCAGTATGCAGTACCACTTAGCGTCTGATGAGGCAGACCTCATTTGAATAGCAAAGAACCGCCGCCTCAATGTCACCAATAAATTTACATGATTTCTTTCATGCTACAGCACAGCTTGGATCAGAGTGGGGACTTTGCTGAAATTAGGAGAGCGTGACAATGTCAAAAGAGCAGGACCACCTGGTTTCAAGTTATCCGGTTTTGAAGTTGCATGATTTTTACTTCATCTTGTGCAGCAGTTGTACTCATAAGAACCTTAATCACTGTTGCAGGCACATAGATACCAACATTTCATCCAACTCAGACAACCATTTAGTCCTTAACCATAAAATTTGACCCAGAGGACTGTCACCTACGACAGCGCCTCTGCCAGCGGTGAGAGATACAATATGAATCATGTAGTTTTGTTCTCAACCCACTGAAGGTTTTGTACTTGGTAAAAAAGGCATTCAGTCTAAGTTTAAGTAAATGAGAGATAATCAGCAAAATCACCAAATGCTGGTTATACTTGACATACTTGGTAATACTCAACATCATATTATACAATAGCGAGAGGACGCCTGGTTTACAAACGTAAACCATACATAATATTTTATCAAATGTGAAATTTTAGCTTTCAACATGATATTTAATATTGAAATGTGGTATATCACAGTGAGAGCTGGGTTAAACCAATTCAGATACTGTAACACTGAGATAAACTGTATGCATCCTCTATGTGCAGCTTTTTAATGCAAATGTTAAACACTATATCAATAATTATATATAGATATATGTATACATATAGATACATACAGACATATCCATATTATTTGGGGGTTGGACACTGATTGTCTAAACATTTTTATATAATGCAATTCATTTAATATCAATTATATATCTATATCTATCTACATATATAGACATATATACATATATAGAGGAATTAAGTTCACTTAACAATGTTAAGTGTGGAGAAAAATCAAAAAATAAATTTAAATGCTCGCCACCTTCAGTCGAATCTCTTATGCACTTGAAAAGTTGTTTTAGACGCTTCATGGGGATGTAGGTGTGTGATTGGCTCCTGCTATGAGCAGCTGTCTAGAATGTGCACATTTGGGCTCAGACCAATTACATCCTCTGATCCCCAGTCACTGGTCATCTGCAGTCAGAACCATTAATCTTCCTGGCTGAGTACTATTCCATGTGTTAACAGCCAACACCCTGCACCCCGACCAGACCGCCAAGCCTCTGCATTAAGGTTGAAAGTCACGCCAATCACCCTGACTTCTTTGACTCTGGTGTCTTTTAGTCTCCACCATGATTATGGGCAAATCTCTGATGAGCAGAGCACTGTACAGTACACAGCAACTCTTCAACACCGTCAGTATTTCTGGAGACAGATTCAAACAGTGTGGAAACAAACAAGTGAAAAGTGGGTTTTCAGTTCTGTGGTAGAGCTGTGTGGATCTGGAGAAGGGATGAGAGGAGCAGGTCAAAAACATTTTCTGATCTGGGATGTCAACGACACAATATCCTGGAGCTGTGTCAGGGACCAATTCCAGCAAATCATTTTCAAGAGGGACAGCAGTATTTGTATGTATGTATTTTCAAATCCCCTTTTCAGAGAAATGAAAGGGTACCTTCACCTCAAGGTTTCCTTGTCCAGCAGAGATGAAGAGAAACAACAGGGGAAAAAAAATCTTTGGTCTATTATAGTTTGAATAACAAGAAAAAGGAGACCAACATTGGCTCTGTTGCAACACAATCAGCTAGACTGATGTTTAAGTAGCATGAGCAGGGTCTGAGTTACATGGCCTCCATTTCCGTTTAGTGAAGGGGAGGAGTCCGGCAGCCTTCCATTGTTCCACGTAGAAAAGAAACTCATTTGTTTTGGAACGATAAATGTCTTTCGGACATAAATCATGTGTTCTAACCCCTTTACCTGTGGCACATAATGCAAATGGTCTCTAATTTACAGTTCACTCAATGAAGACAATAAGGGAAGTTTGCACACCGAGCCCCAGCGGCATTGTCCTCCATTTTGACCTCACCATGTTTGCTCATGTCTCACATATCACGCCCAGTGAAAAGTGTTTCAATCAGTCAAATAGTCTGCATTGCAGCTACAGTGTACAATAACATGTAAGAGGTGCAGGTGTGTGTTTGTTCATGTAGGCCAACCACCATCAACTTCTTGCCCAGTGGGGTCTGTCCACACCTTTCTAAACTAGACACCATATGACTCACCTACCCCAGGGAGGCAGGTTGACATTTCGATCTGCTTTTGCATGTGCTCCATTTATATTCCCATGACAATGGTGACTTTACAAATCATGCAAGCATATGAATTTCTCAAAAAGGGATATTAAAAAGGTTTAAAAATGTCCCTGTGGGTGCTGCTATTTCATTAGGAAGAAGCTCACCGATTTTTTTTTTTTAGAGTGATATATTCATATTCCTAATTCCCTATCTCTGCTGTTAACTTGAGCGACAACAAAGAACAAGAACAATTTCTGACACATTCAGCCTGTATATGGTATGACCTTATAACTTTCATACTAAAATAAACACGACAGGGCATGCTGAGCAGGTTTTATTGACAGCTCATCACTGTGTGATGTCCTTGCAGCAGGTATGAGGATAAAACGTAAGCAAATCAAACTTGGATGATGTGACTTCTGCATGCAGCGAAATCTAAGCCATTGTTTGTGCGGTAACTCTGTACCAGTGTGTGCGCGGAGCCTACAGACAGCATGCCATGCACATAAGGCATTAAGATCAGTGTGTTTGGTTTGTGTCTGCCTCACTGCAGGGTTTACTTGGTCCTGGAGGATCAGATTGTAGAGGGCCCTGGGTGGTGTGGTGGCAACATCTGCTTTGAGCAAGTGATCCATCTTCTCTTAAGTGCCATATAACAAGTCATAGGGGATTGTTATCGAATAAATTTACAAAACACAAGACTCCATCATGGAATCTTCCATGTCACAAGGGGCAGAGGGAGAGAGGTTGTGCTTTTTGAGTCATGCCACTGTGTACTAAATCAAGCGGTGTCATTCCAGTCATGACAATAATGAATATTTTCTAACAACATTCTGCCTGATAATTACAAGATATGTACTGTATGCCCACCTGTTTATTATCATTAGTGTCATCTTTGGGTGATCTCAGCATGTTTGTCTGAACACAATGTCAGAAGTGTACTTTCAACACTGGCAGCACTGCAGCAGCTATAAGGAGCTTACTACCCTTCTCTGGATAGAAGTCTGCCTTTAAATGCCCCTGGCTTTCATCCAAGTTCCTCGCCTCAAGCCTGTGGGTCTAACAAGCATGATGCTTTGAGGACAGACTTGTGATTTAGCCCAAATATACAAGATGATAACTATGCAGACACTGAGTCAAATACAAAATTTTGCTCCTTACTGTTCTTACCATCTTGTGGATGTCCAGAGAATTGGTGTGCATATGTGTTTGCATGTTCACACATCTATGTGAACATGCATTTAATGGGCACCAGCTGAAACTTTGATGTAATTGATAAAAGAATCTGTTCCCTCAGTTCTAATGGCACAAATTCCTATGATCCTCCAAACACAGACAGAGGATCAAAGGAACAAAGTTTGCCATGGGCAATAAAAGATATATTAAAGGGGAGTATGAAGGATATATTAACAGGATGAAAAGCATGCAATTTATTCAATTGAGAAGTTCAACATTGCCCATAGTTTGGTGCCTGTTTTCGTCCTTCACAAACAAAACTGCTCCAATAAGAAACTAACTGTTCTTCCTTATGACTGGGAACACTGACTTTTCTGTGGTCTAATGAGTTCATTTTCAAAGCGAAAGTGACTGGCCGTGACCCCTTCAATGGAGTGTGGTGATTATTTAATCTGCTTGTACCACTCATACAGACCAAAAGAAATGTCTGACATATACCAGACAAGATGCCTTACAAACTCTCCATTGAGCAGAAGACAGACAGAACAACATCAACAAAGAGAAAAAATCACTTTACCTCACAATCCAGAGCATATGCAGATGCAAGGACAGAAGAGAATATAAAATATACTTTAAAAAAGAAAATAATGCAATGGTTTAAGATGGCAACAACAGAATTCTTTGAAATTACAGTGCATGAGACAGAACTTCAAGCAAATGATTGGATTCTTGATGCTCTGTGCGGGGAAAAAAGAAGGTACTTTTCTAGTGAACTGTAGGTGCAGAGGTGAAAATATAAAATCACAAAGTAAAACAAAAGGCCTGAGCTGTCATTTTGCTTTGGGGAGAGTGATTCCAGTGGGTGAGGAATAGAGAGAGACAAGTCCTGATGAAATGAGGTGCTGCTCCCTCACATGTGATCTATAGTTTGTCAGCACCAATCAGCCAGGAATGGGAGAGAAGTCCATTCATCTGCTCATGGCTTATTGAAGGGGGTGGGCTGTCCCGAGCTCACAGCTCATTTCAGGGGCGCTATTGGATTGAGCATATTTATCCTCCTCTTTATTGGTTGAGAATGCACATTTTGATTTATACGTCCATATGATTATTTTCTTCCCCTGAACAAAGCAGCGGGGCTCCGAACTCCTGAGCAAGACAAAACAAACGTCACAAATTACTGACATCATGTAAATATCGTCTGGAGGTCTCTGCAAAACAGATACAAAAAGCATCACCTTCGTACATCTCCCAGACTTAGTACAAGTTATTAAGATATAGATGAGGAAAATGTGTTTTAGACTCTTTGACAAGGAAACTGACAGATATTACTTAGATTTGCATTTAGACAAGCTATCCCAAGGTCAAAAGTATTCCAGTGTCCCACCATACTGTATGCAGTACATGGTTTTAGAGCTATGCACTTTTTGTAGAAATGTAGGGGTGGATACAGTATTTACATGACATGAATCCCAGCATTACTCCACATAATCCACCAAAGCATCTTTAGTCAGTGATATGAAAGCAGTTATGGAGATATGAATGAATAATACATTCACCTGGCTGTTACATTCACTGCAATGCATAGTTTTAGCAGGCAATTTCAAACAAGATATATTCCAACTAGTCAAAGCTTTTTTTTCTCCCTTCACCATGACAATTCTCATGGCAACAAGAAGACAGAAATGTTGTTCGTTTTTATTTGGGGACGTGTGTTCCATTACACCAATCTGACCACTTAAGCAATCTCACATATTTGCATGTAGATGTGCTTTTAACTCAAATCCAGAAAACCTTTCATTGGTAAGAACTCATCACTGATTGTGATTGTGAAAGCTTTTACCGCAAATGCGCAGTACAAATTCTGCCCTCATGAGCTATGACAGTATGTGGTTGGTATTGTTGTGTGGGTCATTAAGGCAAAATGTCCTGGAGAGATATAATTCGGCATTGAAAAAGGAGACAGCTTTGAATACATGAGTATTTTGATAACATCACAAATGTGCAAGATGCAGTCACGACTTAGTCCTAAATATATTTAAGATCAAAGTGAAGTTTGAAAGTTTAAGTTTGAAGGGTCTGATTATTTGTGAACACTCCTGAAATAACTGAGTAATTGACTGGTGTTGCAGATAGTGTGGTCCAGTGTTTTTGGTTTTGATTAAATCCAATCGAAACTTGCTAGTTTGTGACAAGCAGCGATAAGAGTTTGCACTTGCAGTATCAGAAGGGAGTAAGTTTCATGAACTCAGCCTACCTCTCTGCAGTGTGATAAAATTATATGTTGATATTCAAGCTAATATGAGCATAGAATAATGCACTAAAGGTAATATTACAGCCACTGACGAGGGGTTCAGCAGTTCCAAGTGCCATGGAATTTATTTGATGATATTAAAGAGTAACTACCCCCAAAACCAAAACCACTTTTTTCAGCTGAATACTGTGTATTGTAGGCATAGCAAAAGGAAAATACAGTGTTGTGCATTTGATTATGAATATACAGTCATATTCACACTGATGGCTGAAGAGTCCAGGGGAGTAGATCAGTCTTCTTTACCTTGTTCTATCAGTACCCCAGATTTGTTGTCCTTGATATACTGACATCTAAAACCGGTCATTGTCACCTTTTTTCCATTTTTTTCCTCCATTTTTTATCAGGAGCATTATTCAGCTGCCATGGTGACTGCCTTTGGAAAGCACCTGCATCTTGTTGTAAAGCTCAGCTGGTTTGCGTCACAGCAGATATCAGCTAAATAAATCCCAGTCCACCAGAGTTGGCTCTTAACATTCTGTGAACCCAGCATTAAATTAAACCTCCCCAGAACACATTTTCCAAATTTAGCCTGCCCTGTGTAATGCTCTGCACCAACTTTGTAACGTAATTCAAGATTTTATCTTAAAAGAGAATTTACTGCATACCCATAAAAGCAAGAACTACCAGAGAAGCACAATGCATGTTCAATAAAATAATATGAGATCATAAAGGGTGTGCAGTAATGCATCATGGTAGCAGATTAAATGAAAATCAGGGAACCAATAAGGCTTGCAATAATATACTGTGACAGGCAGGACACAAAACAGGGCAAATGATTTTTCTGTGAGCATGGCAAATCATGTTTTTCCTTTTCTAAGAAAGCACTATATAGTTAGTTAGTTAGTTAGTTAGAGATTTTTAAGCCATTAAATGTCAGGTCAACAGTTGCAGTATGTAAAGGGAACAGACTTCCAGTAATGGCAGACAAAGTGCTGTAACTGGTAATTTCTGGACAAGGACCTTTATAAAATACAATTCAAAGACTGTACAATAATCACTGACATACATAAAATGATGAAAAAGTAGCACTTGCAATTGAAATATAAATATGGTTGAAGTTTTGATCATGGACAAATACTCTAACAACTTACCTATTCACACTGTGCAGGACTGAGACACGACTCAATGCAGTCATTCTCTGTCTACATCATTCTATGCCTAGAGATATCAAAGTATTTTTCTTTGTTACCATGGAAACTTTTTACCCTTTACATTTTCATGTGTCACTTGTGTTTCTGTGCTCGTCCATCTCAGTGAGGTAGAGTTGTGATGTTATTCACCATAAGACACTTACAGCAGGGTCACAGGAGATGATAGGAGACGTATGTTTTTGTCTTTGGGGGGGCCTAGGCTTGGGGAATAAAAACTACATTAAAAGAGAAATTGAGTAGCAACTAGAAAAGCACTCGGAGAGCACAGACCTCCACCAAGCAGCTCATTTCCACTCTATTCCATTTATTTTATCTTCACTAATATCATTGGTCATCAAGACATAGCCTTGTCACTAATAGTCAAAGGGTTATTTTAAAAAAAGTCATTAGCAACCATGCTACACAAATCATGCACTCTGAGCTCTATTTTTTTCTATATCTAAGAAGGTAAGAATCCTTTACAGGGGGCGATGTGGTTGTGTGGTGGGTAGCACCGTTGCCTCATCGCAAGAAAGTTTCTGGTTCGATTGCTCTTTCTATGCAGAGTTTGGATCCATGTCTGTGTGGGGTGTGGGTTTGCCGGCTTCCTCCCACCTCCAAGAGCATGCTGAGGTTAATTGGTCATTCTAAATTGCCCGTAGGTTGGGAATGTGAGCGTGAATGGTTATCTGTCCTTCATGTGGCCCTGCCATGAGCTGGTGACTCATCCAGGGTGGACCCTGATGTTTGTCCGTTGACATCCGTAATCAGAATAAGATGATGAAGAAACCTTCAAAAGATTCCTGTATCCAGATGGTTCCAGAACACTACCAACATTTGTTTGTCATTGTCTCATTATCAGCATTTCCTGAAAATTCAGGAATCAGGATGGATAGGACAGATTGTCAGATGCTGCAGGGGAGTAAAGGAGGGGTGAGGTCGCCTTCTGTGGTAGGTAGGGGAGTGAGTGGGGCAGAGCAGGGTGGGGAGTTGAGTCTCCTGACTGCCTGGTGGACTGAACATTCCCTGAGCCTGCTTGTCTTGGCCCGGAGTCTCCAGAGTCTTCTCCCCGACGGCAGCAGATGAAGAGGCTGTGGGATGGGTGGGTGGGGTCACCTGCAATCTTGTGGCTTTACGGGTGAGACGGGTGTGGTAAATTTCCAGAAGGAGAGGGAGGGAGACACCAATGACACTCTCAGCTGCTCTCACGATGCACTGCAGAGTCTTACGGGAGGACAAGGTGCAGGCGCCGTACCACACTGTGATGCAGCTGGTCAACAATGCTCTCAATGGTGCCTCTGTAGAATGACTGCATGAAGGGACGCGAGACTCCTGTTCTTCTCATTTTACGGAGGAAGTATAGACGCTGAGGGAGTGTCCACCCAGGCTGCCCGCAGCCTGCAGATGCAATAGCACCTCGGCCCATGTCTCCTATTTCCTGTCAAACTCAAGTTGGTGACACAGAGTTATAGCGTGTAATTTTTTATTGTTTCATTTTAGAGTAACAAATACACCCTGTTGTTTGTTTGGGTAAAGGGAAAACGATAATTACTGAATATATAAAGTTTTGTGTCATCGTAATGGCAGCTCCCCCGGCTCCTGAATCATGAATATTTCACGCCACATTCCCGCAATTAACTTGTTACCTGTTGTATTGATGTGTATAGTTGAATAAGAAGAAAAGGTAACGTGAAACAGGCTCTATATGTGACATTAAGTGCACATGTTTTGAAAACCTTGTGCACGGATTGAAAAAATGCCTTTTCACAACAGATATATTGTGTATATGTGTTACGATGTGGATTTTAAATTTTGGGAACAAGGGAGAATTGTGAATAAAGACAGAGCAGCTTGCATATGTGACACCACCTCGGGTCACGTCTTCTTTTTCCTGTCAAATTCAGGACATAAATTCAGGACAGACCACGCAGGGCATGAGGCCAGTAACATTACAATGAATGACAATAACTGATTGATGTCAAATGATATTACACTGCTTATCTCCTAAAGAAGATGGCATCATGAGCCTAATTTGTTTTTGATCAAATGATGAAAACTAATGAATGGTACTTAATGCAACTGCACATCTTTAATATAACAATACATGCTATCCCAGAAGGAAAATCTCTAGAATTGATCAACTAAATCCCTTATTCATTCAGTATGAAAACCATGAGCACTCAGCCACTATTAAGAAACACTATTAGAAATTAAAGAACTCCAGGTGTTTCTTTTTGTATTTATTATCATTTTGGCAGCTAGTAGGACTGATAAATTACAAATGAATTCTTTGCTTTGGTTACACCCTGGTTTTATACAATGAATAGTAGCATGCAACAAAAACCTTAAGAACAAAATGTCTTGCTGTACAGGTCGATTCAATTAAATGCAAAAACAATCTAACCAGCTAAAGATTTCACTGGTTAGTGGATCAAAAAATACATCAATTCCCAAGACAACTCATTCATCATAACAATCTGAAAACTGAAACATGTCTAGTCTAGTTACAATTGCATAAGTTTTCCAGCCTCAGTTTCTGTGCAGGTACAAATCCTAGTTTACTTACACTCCGGATTAAGGTGAGCGACAAGTTAAACAGGGCCTTTAAAGAAATTTTGACAGAGAAGTTAATGCCAAGAACCGAGTAAGATGTTCAAGGATGGCAAATATTAGTCTCAGGATAAGAAACTCAGAGTGTTTAAGCTGTCCTAAGTCCCCCAAATCTTTCACATGAACATCAATGGTACACATTTTAACAAAGCAACAGTAAAGATTGCTTTAATGGGACTTGAACAAAACGTTACTATGGTAGTTGACCTGTGTCTGAAGCTGCTGTTGCTTTGCTGAGTTGAAAACCAGTGAGTAGGACCAAAAACAAAATGGTGGTAGAAAACAACATAGATTTATAAACAAAAAGGGGGAATGAGGATGAAGGCAGATGATGGAGAGTCCGGGTGACGGAGAGAGAGATTCAAGGGAAGGGAGATGTAGGTGTGGTTCCAGGGAGGCAGCGAGCGTGCAGGCTTCCACAGGTCAAACTGCAACAATCTGGCAACGAGTGGGAGACGAGCCGGAGTATTAAAGCAACGGAGGATGAGTGATGAGACACAGGTGTGTAACTGGGCTCAGCTGCTGCTGTCTGTGACTGGGATCCGCCCATTAAGGAGAAAGGGAGAGAGCTTCAGAGGAAGGGAGGTAAACCAAAAATACCAACCAGAGGCCTGTTTCAGAATGCAGGATTACTAAAAATTCTGGATATGTTCAGGTAAACATCAGGGAATGTCTGTATTTTCTGTTCCAGACAGCAAGTTTGGCATAATCATGAATAAATTACAATGGTAACATGTTCCTCAAAACCCCAACTTAGCCCATCTTGCTCCATCTTAGCCCAGCAACAATCAGCTGCTGAAGGCCTGTACAAAGCCTTTTGTCTGTTGACTTGGTGGTGCAGCAATTAGCACTGTTACCTCACAGTGTGGAGGTCCCAGGCTTGCTTCCCAGTGTGGGTGTATATCACATTCAAATACCTTGAGTGAAATCATCAATTGCATGTATGTCTTGTTTTGGGGATATGGCACATTAACTGATACAACGTGTAATAGAACGTTAGGAATTCAGGGGAAATGAAAAAGTCTCATTGTTCAGGACAATTGACTAAAAGCTAGCTTTCATAGCTGTCAGATCCATGTCTATCTATGTTAATATTTGGAACCGCATCCAATTCATGTTCCATTTGTTACTCTTCCAGTAAAATCTGTGACGTAATCTCTGTACGGTTGAACCTGTTATGGCTCCTGTCTCCTCACCTCCACACCCTGATGCTTGCCGTGGGGGCGTGGCCACCGGTGCGTGCTCTGCAACAGCAGTGAACGTGGAGCGGCACTGCGCGCCTGCTGCAAATCATCTCATCACCCTCTCCATAAAGTCTTGGTCCTGCAGCCCACTCGTCACCAGATCTTCCCGTATCCTAAAGCAGCAAGTATCGCTGACAGCGCTCCCTATTGGACTTGCAAACCCTCTGGTAGTGCTCGTTGAGATTTTTCACTCTGCGATCCAATACCCTGTCTTTTTGTAACTCCACAGGCCCAGGTTCACAGTGCCGTTTCCACCTGCCGGTTGGTCTCCTGTGCAGTTTTCCTGTCAGTGGCCACCCTTTGAGTTCCACCACAGAACTGTGGATGATTTTTGTCTACATTGTTTAGACTTGTTAAGAACCCCCCTGATCCAGCTACATTGGCATTATGAAACCTTCCAGAGGTTTTGGTGACAGAGAATCCACATGGATGTTCTCCTGGGTAATATTTAACAGCCATATAAAAATTTATGAACTGTGTCAGAATGGACCACGGAGTTATTCGCTGGGCCCCACAAAGGAATTCCTTGGTAATGGTGCATTTTAAAGCAGGACGTTCTGACATGAAACAGTTAGCAGTTGTTTCTCTTACTCCTGAGGATGGAAAGCTCAGTTCGCGTGGTCTGTAATTTGCTTCTCACCTGAGGAACAACTGCAACATCGCATTCAAACTGTGTTGTTTAATGCTTGAATTGTAGGCTACGAGTCTGTACATACCACTTCCTCAGAGTTCAATTCAGTTGTTTCACTTTCTCAAAATTTCTCTCCCCTTAAAAGACCAGAGCTCATACTGGAGATAGTAAGCATCTTTAATTCCTGAAAACATTTCAAAACAATGAGTAATGCCTCAATATTAAAAAAACAACAAACACAAAACTAATATGGGTTCAGTCCTGGCACTGTGCAGACCAAACTACCACTTTCTGAGCATGTCTTAGCATTAGCATTGTGCATCGCAAAGGAACATGTTTTACTTCCTAAATAATCTATATTGACACAGTCGATGTTAGTCACCAACCAAGACAAGTGTTAAATATCTTCACCTAAAAAGAATGAAATACACAAGCTAAGTGTGAAATAATATGAAATATGCCATTAAAACATGCAGTTGAGAAATTTAGAGACTCGACATTGAATGACTATGAGTATGAATGTTTGTCTCGAAATATCTGCCCTGTGATTGACTGGCCACCACTCCAAAGTGTATCCTGTCTCTTGTCAGCTGGGATTGGCTCCAGCAGCCTGCAACTCTCCATGGCATAAGTGGAAAGCACAGAATATCCATGCATTGCTGCCACCAAAACATCCTCAGGTGAATTAGTCAGCATAAGTTTCTTCATGTATGAGACAAAACTATACAATGGTGACAAGCAACTGTACTCTGCAGCTTGAGCTAAGAGAGCCCAGATGGAGGCTCGATGCCGACCTGGAGATAGTTACAGGCAGGGGATCTATTAACGCTTAGGGGCACAAGGCTTGACAGCTCCTTACTCATCTGAGCCCCCCAGGGTAGCTTGTTCTTGCTCAGGTACTGTTGTGATGGTCAATACTATTGCTTCCGGTGACACCTGGATTAAGTCTGGGATATTCAGTCATTGTAACATTATTGCTCCATAAGGGATTTGATCCAGTGTAATACTAGAGCAGAGCATATCTGTTTTTCTTTTCTTTTTCCTCCCATTGGCTTAGACAATGTGCAGCACAGGCTTTTCAATGTAAATGTGAGTACAATGCAGCTGTAGTCTTAGAATGCCACTGACGGATCATGAGCACATGCCAAGCAATATGCAGCAATCAAATGATCATAACATACATTGTTCTCATTATGCAGAAACTGCTGAGGGCTATTGGCTGTCCAGGCAGCAATGTCTGTGCATGCGAAGTCAGTGTCCGTGTGATGGCCATTTGTTACAGATGTTAATAGCAAACAATGAGGCAAACTGGAGCTAATTATACAAAACATATGTTCCGAGTCAAAAACATTGCATTACTTGCGTGTTTAAATCCAAGCACATTATTATTATTATTTTTGTTTTTATTTTTATTTTTTATACTGTTAAATGTCTTATTTCTTGGCTTATACTTATTATTGAACATAATGAGCTATAAACATCTGCTGCTGTGGCTGTAAATTAATGCACTATATAAATATTTTGCACATCCTTATGCAATATAGATAATATACAAAAAGACAGACAAAGTTTATGTAGATTTGATAGCCAATGATAACGATTAACAATGATAATGATCATGTCAATGAGATGTTATGGAACTGACGTGCAGTGTGAGTGTATGTCAATAGGCACCAGTCAATGATGAGTTTCCCCATTGTGTTTTTCTTCTGCCATGTTTTTTCCATTAGAAATATACTTTATGTCCTAATATCTGTAAACTATTCGCATATGTCAGCAAACACACAGTCAACACTCCATGTGAATATTGTATTATTATTATTATTAATGATTGTAATAATAATGATGACATATACTATTAAAAAAAAGTAGGGGATATTGGATTTACAAGTACAATGAAATGAAATGAGCTCAGGAAGGAAAACAAATGACAGAAAAACATTAAGGACACATTCCTCAATTTATTCGAAACCACGGTCAGTAAAGGACAGATTCTCCAGAATAAGGGTCAACACAAACACAGGGTCACACAGCAAATTTACCACCATTGTGAAACCGTGTCGGTAGCGGGTAAAACCCCCTCGGTTGGCTAAACAAGCTTGAATCCGGCGTGGCATACTACTAATGAGACGTCCCAGGTCAATTTGGGGAATGTTATTCCATTCCTGTTGCAATGCTGCAGCAAGTTCTTGGACATTGGCAGGAGGTTGTTGACGTTGGCGTATCCGCTGTCCAAGTATGTCCCAGACATGTTCAATGGGGGAAAGGTCCGGACTGAGTGCTGGCCATTGTAATCTGGTGATATTCTGCTGCTGGAGGTAATCTGTAACAATCCTAGCTCGATGACATCTGACATTGTCATCTTGGAAAAGGAAACGGCGGCCATAACGTCGTGCAAAAGGCACAACATGGGGTGCCAAGATGTTGTCCCGGTAGTACTGGCCTGTGAACACGTCCAACAACAACATGCAAGTCTGTTCTGCCGGCAGCAGTGATACCTGCCCACACCATTACAGATCCACCCCCATACGGATCATGTCTAATGACGTTAACATCATGGAAACGTTCCTTACGTCGGCGCCAAACCCTCCTGCGTCTGTCGAGGAAGTCCACAGTGAACCTCGACTCATCAACATTACATGGTTCCATCGGCGATTATCGCAGTGTTGATGTGATGATCCCTCAAACAGGGAATGACACGAGGACCTTGGGCGTGTTCAGTGCATGTTCCTCTCTAATTGTTGTAACACAACTATTGATTATCTTGAGAGTCCACATATCTAGCTGCTACACAACCTTGGCTATGTAAAATTGGGAAGAAATCTGTCTGACAATAACACCTTTGTAGACACATAGCTCAGAAAAATACATTAACACATCTCAGTGTGTTTGCCAAAGTGTGTTTGCAAGCAAGTTTGTATTTATGCCATTCCAATCCTTTACGGCAAGCAGTTTCCAGAAAAATAATGGTTAAGAATATATGCTCCCATTCTTTTGTGTGTTAATGGAGACTGACAGCTGTGTGATAATTACTGATGTCACTGCAAAGCATAATGAAAGTGAGATCACTCCATAACAATATGTGGCAGTTAAATGGCAAAAGCATTCGCCCACTAACTTGTAACAAAATAAGTGGCCTCTTCACTCAGACTCAAGCCATTAATGAACTAGGAACATGAAAGTGCTTTCATCTCGAGAAACCTGAGATATCTCCCTGGTACATGTAATTGATAACAGGTGTAGAATCCTCTGATGATCTGTTCATGCTGCAGCACTTCTAATGGTAACTCCCTGAGCTTAAATCCCTATTCTGGGTTTAATAAAACAATAATGGCAATTTTGTTGGAAAAAAGGGCTAATTTACAAATTCCTCGTATTTTTAATCTGAATCTGGGTGCAGGCATTGAAATTCTGGGCACCTTCCAGCTATGGTCATTGTTAATTAAGGCGGCTGAGTAAGAACTTATTGACCCCATAGCTCAAGGGATTTTGATGGGTTATGGAGGAGCTCATGGTATCTGGCCTGTGGCCTAAGTTCTTTCCGTTTTGGTCATCCGCAGTGTTTGATGCATGGCAATTTAAATCCTCTCGTATAATTAAATGTGATCTGCACTTGTGCTAAATTACTTTATTTTTTTTTTTCTTTTTCTGCACACTGAGATATCAGCTGCCTCTCACACAAGGTGACATTCCACATTTCCATTATGCAGGATTATAACAGGCAGGTAAGACTTGGAGGATATAGTGTATAGGTAGAGGGTCACTACCACACTGGAAGTCCTTTTTTTAATTTCTGTTGAATAAGTAATAGTGATGAGCAGACTGCCAGCTACAGGGAATCAAAAGGATTTGCAGCTTAGCTACCCCATCTCTAGTGTCAGCACAATGCAAAGTTCATTGCTAAATCATTAATAAAATAATGCTATCAGTCAGGCACTACACATTGCAGAATGGTGGATGAGAATACCTTTTGTGTTAATATGTCAAACACAGTAGAAAGGAGAAAAATAAGTGTAAGTGCTAATGCTGAACATTGTAACATGCACATTAGCTAAAATATCAATTTGGATATCTGAATTGTTCTTCTCTTAATGTTGTCAGGTAAGGCAGAGGCTTCATTAAATGTAAAGACAAACAAATAATGGTAAAACAGAATAAATATCAGTCAGTATCACTGAATCTGTATCACCCATTCAAATCAATAGGAGTGACAGAGTCATTCTGTGTGTTATAAATGCAGTGTATGGAGGACACTTGTATTATATGGTCTCACTCTTCATGGACTCTGTAATTTCTATCTATATCACGTATGCGTATAATATATTAGTCCTGCTGATCTCACTAAATGGCAGAAAAAAGCAGGAGTTGAGGAAGCCATAACTTCAGTGAGGCTGGTGAGTTTTTTTCTTTTTTTTTTTTTTCGGAACTTTAGTTATACAACATTGACCCTCACTGCACGTCACTGACAACAAGGACAACACTTCTGTCTGTTAGCAGATAATGGCAGCAAAGTAAAAAAAATATTGTATGTTATTACTTATGTTGCATGAAATTGTGTTGCTTATGTTGGATTATGTTGGCCAAAGCACTACCTGTAATCATCATAGAGCTGTTATGCAGATTCCAGCTGAGCAGTGAGCAGAAAAAATACAGTAAAAAAAAGTTCCTGTACACACATACACACACGCACACACACATACACACACACACACACACACAGGGATCTGTATCACCTCCATATAATGGGTTCTTCCCTTGGTTAACAGACATCTCTGGTAAAATATTCATGAGAATCTGATCAGTAGTTTTTGTGCAATGCTGCTGACAGACTAACTCAAAGACAAAGGGTATCGTAAACATAACCTCCTCGGTGGCAGTAATAGGTTTCCTCTGTAGGGTGGTTGATAAATCATGTAATGTAACAGGAGCCATGATTTGTTCCAGTTCCTTGGAGATACTTGATGAATCTTTGGCATCAGATCAGAGGACAGGTGCAATACGTGCTATTATGACTCATGATTGTCTGGGACACACTGCAAAGTATTTATTTAAAATGCAACCTTAAATAAATAACTGATGAAACATTAATAATGGTAAACGTGCATTTCATTCCCATAATGAGTGTCCTTAACAAACTATGTATAAATGGGCAGTAGTACTGTAGTTATACCACACTTTTACGATGCAAACCTTATTGTTTCTAACATATAACATCGCTAGGAACTCTTGACGGCTAAAAATTTTTTAAATACATATATAAAATATAGCACATCTTCTGTTTCTGTGTCTAAACATGAGCAGTGGATTCACTTTCCTCCTGGTCTTTCTCTCCATTGCCCTATGGTGCAGTCACCTTTGAAATAAACATTTTCCCATTGCCCTTATGACAGAGCAGAGGGGAGCAGGCTCCATGTAAAGAAAATCAACACCAGAACCACGGCTGGCTGGCAGGAAGCAGCACTCCCTTACTTCTTTTTGGCAAAGGTGATTACCTCCGTCAAGAGGCATATGTCCTATAAAGTATCTGTTGATTTGTTTGTCTGCAGGGCTGCAGTAAAACAGGGCAGGTATTCATGGAAATTGGAGAAAGACTAGCATTGTCCAAAGAACCCAATAAACTTTCAAAAAATGCATTTCTTCAAAACCCCCAGCTTGAACAGAGGCCCACTGATACCTACATTTCATTGCACTATACCAAATAAAACAGAATTTCTGGAAACTTGAAAAATTATGTATCTATTACAGCTGATGCAATGACAGCAACGATCACTCAGCAGGTGATTTATTTATTTATGTATTTATTTTTAAAGTTCATACTGATATTTTGCTATAGTTATTCTTTTTTACAAATTAGCAGTGAACTGGAGTTGAATGACACTCTGGCACATTATTATTATCATTATCATTATTATTATTATTGGGTCAGGTAGGTAGTGAGAGTCTATGATTTCAGTGAGGAATTCTTAAATTATCCATTACTGGTAGCATTTTGTAAGTAAAGCACACAAATAGAACAGAATCCATCATATGATAAGTGGCTGGGCAAATACAATGATTAAATCTGACAAATGCACACATATTACTGGACAGGTGAGGTTATTCAGGCAGAAAGAGTGATTTATAATATGTTTGGTGGAGAAAGTGCAGCTGAACTGAAATACTCAGAAAACCAAGCTGCTTGAAAAAAAAAAACAGATCAATGTCCCTGCATAGGATCCATTGCGGTGCTAGACTAGTACTTCTATGTGTGAGCAATCTAATGTTGGTATAAGGCAGTTGAAAAAGAAAAGCTTTTCACAGTCTCGTCTGGAGGCATTTCATACTTTCTCTCTGCCTTCGACACTGGTTTTTGAGGTCCCGTTGACGAGCTCGTCCAACAGTTTGGCATGCTTCCAAAGTCACCAGAAATTAATAGACTACACTTTCTAGACATAGAGAATGAGTGATTTGTGTACCTTTCAGTAATCCGGAACTGCATATTCAAATGAGGTGCCTCAATCTGTATCCCTTCATCCTGCCTAAAAACATTTAGCTCTGTCACATCAGCTCAATTCACTGTTTTATGATGAAGGCAACAGGCGTCCTGACCATTTTTCAGGCACTAACATTAAAAAAAAAAAAAAAAAAAAAAAAGTGTGTCCGATTTTTGTTGTGTATCTCCAAATAAATTTGAAAACATAACAAAACTCATTTTTAACTAGTATTCCAATGAATGCTACACTTAAGTGCAAGGAAGGTCATCAGTGTGGAGCCTGGGCCTCTAACTGAAGGTTTTATCCACAGTCTCATGTTTTTGTGAGGTTGTATTGTAACAGATCACGACTGGCTGACCTGTTGTGCTGTGTCATCTTTGTACTCCGGGAGCAGAGATTTAATTTCTAGTGCCTTTCCAAACCACAACATAAGAATACAACATAAATGACACAACAGATGACCTGCATATAAATATCACAAGGTAGCTATGGACAATTATAAGTATTGAAAAAAAGTGTTAGAAATTAATTAATGCATCGATTACTTTTTAAAAATCGCAGTACCAATATTTCGGGTGTCTGATTGTTTTGTTTTGATTGTTTTGCAGCGGTGGTGGTAGTTGTGTGTGTGTGTGTGTGTGTGTGTGTGGGGGGGGGGGGTCACTCATCAGTACCATGCACTGAAGTGCTGCATTACATCTATTATGGTGTAGTACACTTGCACACCAATGCCAGCTGGAACCTTGAAAAGGACAGCTGTTGCCTTAAAGCACATGGCATTTGGCTTTAATCCATTTGAAAGAATGGCACATCACAAGACTATTTTCAAAGAGACACAGAGCAAACTTGAGTTGCCAGCACAAAGTCTACTTCATGATAATGACGCTTGGTATACTACTAGTGTGAGGCACAGTCATCCCGCTCCTCTTGTCAGTCCTCTATTGTCCAGCAAAATCTCAGGCATCTTGATCATCGTCTATTTTTGCTACCTTTACAGGAACAAAGGAACATCCTCTTAAAGAATTAAAAATGTGCCATCAGAGAAGTACTGTAAACCTACAATATAATGAATGCCTGATGTATGCGCTCTCTATTGGCTTGTCGTAAACCTCCTCTCTCAGAGCAGCAGCAAATCACATTAAATTGAATGACAATGTACAACTAACTCAAAGGGGGCACTTCATTTGGGATAGAATGTGATCATTTTTAGCAGCTGTACATCCGACCAGAGGCCCTTGTTGCTTGAAGTGTGCTTACTGTTGCTCCCAATTGGGAAAATGAATATCCTCTCTTAGCATCTGATACCAACATTAACAGGCAAATTGCGAGCGTAGATGGGAAAGTGGATAAACATTATCACTATCACACAAAACAACAACAATCGGGTACACTCATAGTGCAACTCTGATAGCACGTTTAAGTAAGCAGATGTAAAAGGCATTCATTCACAACATATTGACGTTTTGAAGAGTTCATTTTAGGACTTTGCCAGTACTTGAAATATCAAAGGAAAATGTATCTTGTGGATAACGCTATCTCCTCCAAAGCAAAACTTTTGGTCGCTGTCCAGAGTCTGAGTTAACTTGACTGCTTTGCATTCATGCCAAGTGTCCAGACTTTATTGCAGGATGCATTTTGATTGTCATTACTCCCAGCTCATATTCCTTTTCAGTTGAAGGGTGCTTGGCTTCTTAGCTGGTTGCTGTGTATATAGCCATAGATTCAGCACAAAATAACTCAGAAACATTAAATATGGCCATATTTCTAACTAGGGTTGAAAGGGTGTGAGAGACAGTGAATATTGAATAGTAATTTAGCTTAGACTGCCCATTTTTAATTCTTACAAATAGTTGCAGCATCAGTGAGATCTTCCCCAGAGGTTCTTTTATAAATTGGGACAAAATGCTGCAGTAAGTCAGAGCGTTGCTCATTTTTTATGCTACAAACTATGATATCAGCTGACAAGTGTAGGCGAGAAGCCACACACAAGAGTACTATCATGGCTTCACAATCTTTAAACAGACACCACACCTGCAGAATTGTAGGCCAAGCTAGCTGACATAGTGGGTGGGGATACCAATGCCAATGGCCCCTAGCGGAAGTGTTCCCAGTGGGCTGATAGGGATAGTCAAGCAAGTTCAAGGTATAATCTCTGTTGGCCCATGAGGGGGACTAATGAGCGACTGGAAGAAGGGGGAGGAAGATGATTATACTTTACATACTAACCTTGGCAACTGGGCCTGTCCTTTAATGACGGCATAATTCAGCACTCACCTTGGGAGACTGCCACGGGTTTTGGTTTATGAGGTCACCCGCGTAACCTCAATCATTCAAGTGCATACTCTGTCTTTGCTTCAGTGACTTCCCTAAACACACACATACACAATTGCACATGCAGACACACACTGGACCTGTGTTAGAGATAGACTGCTCGCCACCAACAGCAGCAGAAACGGTCCGAATCATATTCCTTTACTACCCCTCCGTGCTTGTTGTCCTTTTCAGGGCTGACTTGTAGTTATGAATGTATTAAAACACTCAGGTTTAATCTAGTTTGATGGTTTGGTTTATGGTTTGTATATACAGCCTCCACTAATGCTCTCTATATAGTGTTGTTAAAAGTGACTTTTGCTATCAAATTAGCTTGTGTTGTATTTTCCACTAAAAAACCTAAAGTTACTGGAAAAACTTTGAAAAAACATCTTTACGTGTCGAGTCCTCAGTTAATAAAGCATTTTGTTAACAAACCATAAAATAATTATAACATTTCTAAAACATTCACTTGTTAACTATCAAAGATAGAAAGTCTTGCCCTAAAGATGAGACTGAAGACACATGAGACATTATTCTCCTGATCAATAGATTTGTTATAGCTTAGCCACAGCATAATGATGCAATAAATCTAGACTTCAATAACCTGCTTATTTCATTGTAATTGTGTTATTTGTTAATACTGCTGCAGTTTTTTTACTCGTACTCTACTTACCTTTACGGTCTATTGCTGCGTCTCAACCCCTAAACATCATTAATTGATACTGCATCTTATTACATATTGATCAAAACCGTCTGTACCACCTCTGACAACATTGTCTAATTAGATGATGTATTTCATGTATGTCTATTTCGCAATACCAAACAACAGACTAATGTATTAAAACATCCATTCTTCATTCAGAATGCCAATACATTTGACGTATTTATTTTCTAGTTTGCTCTGGCGCCTAATACATCACAGAAGGATGCCTTTAACACTATATTTTGGACTGCACTGTGCGGGTGGGGCAAAGTGTCTCTCGTCTGCATTATTAAAGGACTCAGATGTGTTTTTCTTGTTTTCAACTGATGGAAATATATTATTGTGAAGCTGTAGAGAGCTGGAACACCACAGAAATGTATTAACAGCCCCTGACTTGCTCTGGCTCAAAGTAATGGATAAAAATGCTTGACTCTACAAATACTGCCCAAACTCAATTTGTGTACTGGAGAAGAGGGACAGATTATGTGTCAGTGATCAGAGCATCGAGTATGGTCCACGTGATGAAAGTACAGAAAAAAGAACAGAAAAAATTATGCATGTGCATGTTGTAAAATACCCTGAAATACATTTAGTATTAGTAAACAGAAGATTCCTGTAGAAAAGATCGATATTTTTTTATAGATATATATCTATAATATATATCTATATTTTCTTATATGCTTGAAGTAGTTAATAAGGGGGGCAAAAGTATGTGTACTGAAGACAATAATTAGACAAACAAGTTGAAGTTATTTTTGCTGTCCCTCTTATTAATAATGTACAATTGAACAGTTGGGTGACTGTGGCTGAAGAGGTTGAGTAGGCTGCCCACTCCTCTGGGTGTCATGTCACATCAATACTCTGACTCTCTTCATTTTTTCCCCTATCAATGTGTCACAGTGAACCACAAGCCATGGATTCGTATGATTTCATTTTAATTATTTACCAAAATCCACAACAACAACAAACACTGCAAAACTGGCAAATTCAAATGTGAAAAATGTAGCGTTGTAGTCGGAGTCAAGAGATCAGAGAATATCACGGTGTAATGAGAATAAAACGGCTTGTGTTGCAATGTCACTGTAGGAGTTGGCTGTTTGCTCTTCCAGAAACATTAATGTGTATTTTTGGTACGAAAGTGGTTTGAATTATTGAGAGGCAGATTCTGAATGAGGACTGTTGTTGTTAATGTGTTTTGGTTATGGTAAAGTAACATATTTAACCTTCTCAGGCCCTGTGTACACATACGTGGACATTATACCGGTATTTCAGCACCATGATTTTTTTTTTTTAAAGAATAAATAGTTTCTTTTAAGTGCTATACAAATTCAATGTATTATTACTATTATTATGACTAATTAATAATTTATCAATTAACATTTTTTTAATTTGTATTGTTTGTTTTTTTAATATATATTATATATTTTTAATATATAATTATATATAATTAATATAATTTTGTACTCATCCCAAACAGCAAGGAGGAATAAAAATGCACACGAAACTAAAGCTCAGGCCTCAGGGGGTTAAAACAGTAAAAGACAGTGTCACAAAGTTTGGCTTTCACGACTCAAACATATGGTGGTTGCTAAATGAACAAGTACTTCACAGTCCAAGCCAAGACGGAAAAATGTCACCAGAATTTACCTCACCTTTTGTCAGAAGAAATGCTAAATTGAACCAGCTGGAACTCACAAGACCAGCCAATTTACTTTCAAACACTCACCCATGATCACAAGCTTTTGTGTTGTCATGCAGTAGAATGCATTGGACGTCCTGTTGTGTCTCATTTTTACTGACCAGGTTTCAATTTTGACACCTCTGGCAATTAACTGAATCTTTCTGGAGTCATGTTTGAGAACAAACGCTGGCACTTCCAAGCAAAGTACAATGAGAAAACATGACTGTGCAGCATTAGCTTGTGGCTTCCCTACTTTTATTTCTTTATTTCTGATAATTGGAAAGATGTGACCTATGGCATGTACAGTATCATGGCTGTCAGTTATAATACAGAGTAATATTTGACAATGAACATACTATAGAATGGCATGGACTTTAGAGGAAAATTACAGCTGTTCTATCAATCATCCTCCATTTCAATTATACTCAGTGCTTAGTCTTGTCAGATTTAACCATGCAGAGTCTCTTTAATGATGATTTTCAGCTCCTCTTTAGAATTTACTGAGAGCTTTGATATGAGTTGCCAACTCAGATTGCATTCATGCACCTGTCACTTTTACATATTTGAAGCGGGAAGACAGCGAGACATACGGGCAAAGCAACCAGCAGATGTGTGCTACACTTGGTGTGTAGAAAATATAATGTCGCCAAACGAAAGCAAGACAACACATACAGGCAGCCTCTGACAGAGATCCTGTTATAATTATCAGTGAGTGCTACTCCTTAAAAGCAGCATCGCAACGTTATGAGAAAACAGTGAAACTGATCTGAAATTGATCAAAACACCTTTACAACTCGTTCATCTAAAGGGGATTTCATCGATCTGCCAAATACCTTCTCTGTAATTGCTTCAGTGAAGTGTAAGAACAGCAGTTTCAGGTGGGTAGGTATCAAAGGAAAAACACAGCTTGGACAATTTACAAATCCGTAAAGGAGAAAGCCAAAGCACC
>CAAKHB010007661.1:199248-219507 GCA_901007665.1 Aeoliscus strigatus
ACACAAACACATTGAACATAGGAAAAGTGATTACTACAGTCAGAACTTCTTTTTTACTTTTACTTCCAAACCCATATAAACTGGATATTCTGATATAGCTGTAAAACAGCCAAATGGTGTTAATCCATATTATCGGCTCATCTCTCTGTCACAGTGCTTTCAGGCTCCATGTCATCCACCTGCTTTTATGCTGCTAGACTGCCACCTAGTGATGGCTGTTGAAGGTCCCCTTCAGGTCTCATTGATAGACGGATACATGCTGCTTTCAGGAAGCAGTCTCAGCTTGTCCTCAGTACCTCCTCCAGTATTTTTAATTTCTGAATACTGGATGTTGTACTAACCGGAGATGTCCTAATTTAACATACTAGTTTTGGTACTGATCATTATTATCATTATTACCATTACTTTGTTTTGTCATCCTCAGTGTTGCAGCTCTGCTCTTTTCACAGTTTGCTTCTACAGACAATCTCCTGCATAGCTGAATTTTGGAGTGCACAAGTGAGTTAATGATTATAATTATTATAATAACTCTTCTAAGATCACATTTACACCACTGTGAGAAAATGTGTGGATTTCCTCCACTTCATTGCTAATTATCATCAGCAAAGAACAGTGCAGGTTCAACCTTTCAGCCAGCAATGACCTTGGCTGGTTAAATAATTAACTTAGATGGGCCGTATTAATGTGAAATCTATGAGAGACCAGACAATGGCCCCACATTTTATTTAAACTGATGGGAGAATCCGCTCTTTGACAACATTAGGTTTACGAGCAGACCGAACATTTCCAACATAATCAGTGTTGAGCACAGGATGGTAGAGTTGTACAGGTGGTGTTCTTTCTGCTTGGCATCTCTGCCTGCCGCAGCTCCTCCAGTACCAGTACGCTATCAAATGGCATCTTTGATAAACACAAATTAGGTCTCTTCATCTCAGATCTGTCTTGTCATTTACTGAGTCTGTTACTTTTGCCATTATTCCCTGAAAAAGTGCACTTTCAATTTGGCCATTGTGCAGCCAGTGGACGAGCTGTGGTTCAGCCTTCAGGTAGATTCTATTTTTCCAGCAGAGCTTTTAGAATGTACATAAACCTCAGTGATATGGCTTCCTGGATGACAGAGACACATAACAAGAAGAGTTGCATAGTAAGTGTCAAAGCATAAAAAGAAGGGCTCCACTGGGTGCATGAAAGAAGGGATGTACTGACATTGCACAGAGGAATAACATCAGAAAGGTCAGAAGCACATTCTCTACCAACTCTTATCCCTCTGCCACAATAATATGAAAAAGAAACGTGAAATATGAATGTCAAATTGTAAGGATTTATGTCTTTTGACGTTCAAATCGAGATTCTGTGTTTAACATCTAAGCTTAACCTGGGTAACCTCACTAATACATACCTTTGTTTTATTTGCAAACAAATGTGTTTAATTTGAATTTTAATAGATCTAGCCAAACCGTTATTGCTTATTCATCATAAGAAGCATGTATTTAAACCGTTTCTACCGGGTCATGTATTATGTCTCCCAAAAATGTAGATGGCTGTCCCATTTTTGTAGAACTGAGTAATGACTAGCCTGGGTAAGTGTTGTTGAGGGACTGTTACGGCAAACCCAATGAGTTGCACAGCGGGAACTAATTGAGAGAAAGAGACTAAGACATGATTGTTGCATTCTCCAGAGATGGTTTTGTCTGAGTCTAGTCAAAGGAAAATGTCAGCTTATCTGTGCTGTCATTACCATGCATCAAAAGGAGATTACACTGATAAGTATTACTAGGTTACAGATAATTAATTCAAAAGCAACTGGATGACTCTCTTAAGATCAATCCTACTTCTTATTCATTTGCATTTCTTTTCAAAAATGGACATTAACAATAGATGAGTTATGGAAAAAGAAAAGTGAGAAAGGGTAAAAATAATTAACTGGCATGACAATTCTTGTACATAATGTTATGTTGCAGAGATGGGTTATTTTTACATGCTTGAATCAATCAAAGTGCTTTAAGGGATGAATTACCCAGCATTTTACTGTAAGCATACATTCTGTTCAATCTATCTAACAATAGCATTTGTATAGACGTAATTTAATGAACATCTGGTTTTCAGTGGATGCCTAATGATTTCACATTCATCTTTCTCTAAATGGATAAAGTGCAGGCAATTACATTTTTAATGTGACTATGCTTCTGTCAATTGGAGTGATTCATCTCTGCATCACATGATTTCAGACAGGGTGTGTTGGTTCATAGTTAAGTACAAACCTATTTATAGAATTAAAATGTAATCATTATAGATATATCTATGTCTTCACAATGGTGGCAAGTTGTAATGGCTTTTGAATTTCCAGTTCATAAATATGTAATAACAGGGTTGCAGATATATTTCATCTACTGCGAAATCTACCCCGGTTTAATCTACTTCTATCTTCTTGCTTCCCAAGATCGCAGCTGACATCTGAGGCACTAGGACAATTTTGAAATTTGCCAGGTTGCTAATGAATAATCTTTGGCACTTCCTAGTCTTTGAGACCTATTGAACTCGTCAGCATGGTGCTGACACTCATTTCTTCTGGCCTGATCACTAATTCCTCATTAGAAATGATGAGCTTCTCTATCACCTCTCTTTGCAAAAGGTTAGGCTTTGGCCCAAAGGAAACGTAGAGAGTCCTTCACTCCAGACCTGATGGAAAGCTTCACAGGTCTGCAGCTATTGATCGGGGCCTTCAGGTTGCCTTTTCACCAATGTAGGGGTCTGCACTGCAGCATACTAAGCTGATGTGTAATCAATGACTCATACCACAGCTGGCCTCAGTACAAAGACCCGTCAAATTATACAGTTGCCATCCAATATCTGACACAGTGTGTTTTTAAAACTGCCCTCTGGACAAATGACACACAGTGCACACAAATCAGTGCAAACAAGTAAACAAGCTGAATGGCATACAAAGATGGGCATACATGTGCAAAACCTTGGACACTCTGTCAAATGACCAGAATGTGACACTCAGGCATATAGGCTGCTTAGGTTTTTCAGCCTCTGTCCAGATGATTTGTTTATCATCTGAAAGACTTTGGGCATTTATAACTTTGGTATTTCTCACAATCCCTCTTAGCAACGGTTGCTTTCACGTAGCCTATCTGGGCAGCAACTCCCTCCTCCTTTTGTGGAACTTAATGATATGCACAAGCACACACTGAGGACGGCTTTCCAGAGCATTTAATCCACCGAGATATGATACTATGCAGGATGTTGTGTCATCCATCACAATCCCTCTCCTCTTTGTTTTCGTTCTCCCTTCATACCACAATTCTCTGCTCACAGTGTTGGACTGCGTGATCTTTTTATTA
Source organism: Aeoliscus strigatus (assembly GCA_901007665.1). Classification (NCBI taxonomy): domain Eukaryota; kingdom Metazoa; phylum Chordata; class Actinopteri; order Syngnathiformes; family Centriscidae; genus Aeoliscus; species Aeoliscus strigatus. The sequence goes on from CAAKHB010007661.1 coordinate 202,596, forward strand.
ATCCAACAAACTGCCCTTTACATCGGGTTTTGTTTGATCGCGTAATCCCAATTCAGTCTTTTTTTACAATAACAACTGTGTAATTGTTCCTTACAAGACTTTGTCTCTTGTTGCTCCAGTGCTTGTTGCTGTAATTAGATATTGTCTCAGTAAACATAATTCATTTCAACTTGAGCAGCATCTTACTTTTACCATTTGACGGTGGGAAGGGAGACACCATGTTTGTGTTTTGGGGACGTTGACCTAATTCAAATCACAGCAATACTATGAATGGAGTATTTATACAATACATGTAGTTAGACATGGAGGAAGACAGTATTGCCTTAAAGATGGATGATTTGATGATGATGGATGATGGATGAGTAAATCAATGTCAGGGACAAAGCTGGTCAGCGCCAACCATGTGCAGCTGACAGCTATCTTTTTAGGAGGAAGAATGTCACATTATTTTGATATTTGCATCATTTAGAGCAGGATATGTGAAAGCTTTCATGAATATAGAAATACACCATAGTAAAACTTTATTTTCTTTTGATTTAATATTGCTGCAAATCTTTGGACAGTATTGTTTAAAACACTTGAAACTGTGTTGGTGTTTCACTGAAAAAAATGTTTCAGCATTCATCTATATACATTTTCCAGATCAATATTGTTAAGTCAACACATGATCATCAATAATATCCTTTATCCATTACATGGTCCATTACATTGTCCCTACGGCTTCCCGACAAGCCATTAGGTAACAAGATCTTGAGTAGGAAACCCAATATTTCACTTCACAGGACGGTCAGTTCGGAGCTTTCATCACAATAAGTTTCCCCTCCTTCCTCTGCGTTTTACTTTGCCGTTTGAAAGACAAATGGATAGCTATGTGTAGTATATTAATCACATGTATAAAATTACCTACTTCATCAATCAAGCAATTTCCCCTTCACTTGTCAATGTAGTTCAATGGCGCAATGAACAAAACCTTGAGGGCATGTCTTGTTTCGATCACCATTGTTAACAGCCCGTGTGCTGCCAAATGTAGCTGTCTCCTTTTTCTCCTACAGATGCACATTGCAGTGTCACCCTGCAGCACAAAGGTTCACAAAAACATCTCAAATAGAACAGATGCAAATTATCACGTCAAGAGAGATTAATTGCAAAGATCCCCGAATTACTAATGATTAGCACTGTCAGAATGCATAGCTGCACAGACATTGCAGTGCATCTACTTCTCACTAGCCATCATATGCAATTATCTGTTGTCGACTGCAAGAATGCATGTCAAATGATTAGATTGTAACACCAAACAAACGCAAATTACTGCGAATTAGCATAAATGAACAATAGGACATAGTGGAGAAGTATTTATAACGTCCATTAAGTTCTGTTTAACCATTTGAAAACTGATTTAAATCCATCCATCCATTCTAAGTTACACGCTGATTTGATGCAGATGCTGAAGATACTGGCCACAAACAATATAATATGAAGTATACTTCCTACATTTTTTTTTAAATCAGGCAACAATTTCCTTGTGTTTATTGTTCTAAAGTCAGTCAAAGAAAAGAGCTATTTTTTTCATAAAAAGATTGTTATTACCAGTGTCTGACGGTATCTTTGTTCACAATCTTCTTCCGTCCATTATAACAGCCTACTCATTGTTTTTATTTTGTATTTTTTGTGGATTACTGGGGGGCAAACATGTATTGTGGCTAATTGACTTGCCTGTGGCATCTCCCAACTAATGGAATATGGTTACTGAGGTTGATATTCTGCACTGCCTTCCTGTATACTGATATCAGAGGTCAACCGAACCACTTCAGCTAACATTACCTCCACTCAGTCTGCAGGAAGTCTCTCCACAGTAATAAAGAGCATATGTATTCAGAAAAAGGTACTTTTTTGTATTACTTTATTTTACCGGCAGTAGTCTCTTGGGTCTAAATGGCCACTGCAAAGGCAAGTGTTAAAACGTGCAGAACCTCTTAGATTTATTATATGATTATTATTATTATTTTAATACTAAACTAGTTCCCTGATGTTATTCCATCTCTGTAGTTTACTCTGTTGTTGTTCAACAACTCTCACACACTGTTCTCTGACTACAACAGCCTATCTCCTGTGAGATTTCAGGGCAAGATTTCTGTTACATGAGAGGCACACGCATATCTCAGTAGGGATCCTTTTTGTGATATCACACACTGATAATAACAATCTCAGCCTGAGTCAGTGGCAAACACAAGCACTTTGTGTTGACAGACTTGGTGGTCCTGCCAGATTACACTACCATTGTTTTGTAGTTGCCACTACCAGCTATATTTTCTCATTTAGACTCAAAGACACAAGAAAACATGGCCAAATAAATAATATCATCATTATCCTGTGAAGTGAAAATCACCATGATTCTATACAACAGAATGTGAAACGGGATCACAGACACACAGTAAGAGAAGGTGTCATGGGGTGTCAGTTTTGCTTGTGTTTTGTCAATTTCCTTCTCTCTCTCTCCTGGAACGGCAGTGGAGGTGTGGCCAGGCAGAGCAGGGAGCAATCAACGCACCTGAACATCATCACTCTGCTGATTGCTCTTTCTCTTAAGCTGCGCTATGGCTTCACCCCACTGCCAGATTGTTTGTGACTTCATGCCAGACTCTCTCCAGCCAGTTTCTCCCTCCCTTTCTCCCATTTTTGCGGAGCTATTTATTTTCTTGTTTTTTCTCTTGCTAAATCGTTTTCCTTGTGCGTTGTTTCTCCTACCCGCTCGCCACATTGTAGTGATTTTTTTGTAGTGACGTGTTTCGGGTGATTTTGCGTTGTTTTTCCTTGTGCCTGTCTTTACCAGCTTGTGGTTTTTCTCAGTGATGCCTAATATTCTCCCAATGACCCCTAGTCTTTTCCTCAGATTGTGCCAAGGTTTTCTACCTGATCGGGCTGCTCCGTGGCAAGGCGGTAACCTGAGTTGTTGCCCAGATTTCGACTCGTTTTCGTCACGAGTCTTTTGTACAATTACAAGTTTTTGACCACCCGAAGCACCACAGCAACGCCTCGTCCCAGCTGTTAGAGCTCCGCCAGGGGATCTCGGCCCATGGCAGACTATACAGTCCAGTTCACGACCCTGGCAAATGATGCCAGCTGGAACGAGGACACCTTAAAGCCTGCATTTGTCAGGGGCCTTAACAGGAACGTCAAGGACAAACTAGTTTCCTGGGACAGTCCGGTGGACTTTGAGACCATTGTTTCGCTGGCTATCAGGATAACCGGCTGAGGGAGAAACAACACAAGGGTTCCTGACGTGACCAGACAGGGCAGAGCCGCAAGCTTCCCATCGCAGACCACACTCCCTTACAGTCACCTGGTCCTGACGAGGAACCTATGCAGTTGGGTCGCCCCTGTCTCAGTACGGTGCAGAAAGAACAAAGGCTCTGCTCAGGTTCCTGCCTGTATTGCAGTAATTCCTAAAGAATTCGGCCTAAAGAAACCTGCCTGCTTTTAGAAGTGGGCATACTGTCGGGCCCAATTTCCTCTTGCCCACATGCTCATGTTTTGAGCCGCCAGCTACCCTCATTAGTGCCAGCAGCTCTTGGCCTCTCCGCGTCCTTGTCGACTCAGAAGCTGAGGACAATTTCCTCGACTCCAGTTCTGCAGTTCAGACGGGTATTCCCCTCGTCGCTCTCACCAAAGAACTCAGCGTTAATGCGCTAAATGGCAAGCTCCTCACCACTGTCTCCCTCCAGTCCATCCCCTTACAGTTGGCCGTGTCCAGCAACCATCACGAGACGATTCGATTTATAGTCGTGTCCTCTGCATTGGCTCGCTTGGTTTTAGAGGATCAGGTCCACAACCCCACATCAACTGGTCAGCCGGCAAGATTCTCAGCCGGGGCCCCTGGGCTATTTCCTTGCCTCACCCTAACTTCCAGTCAGAGAGAGTCTCCAGCACTGGTGCGGCTCACTACTGCAAGTAAAGATAGAGAGGTGGAGTCATGCAGGGCCAAGTGATGTCGGAAGACACAGGTGAAGGCAACACTAAGCCCGACACACTGTCCCGGCAGTTCACGCAACCTGAGCCTGACGCCAAGGACCAGCCTGAGATCATCCTGCCCTCGAACTGGGGGGCAGCCATGGTCTCCTGAGATGTGGAGGCCACGGTGCGCAACGTTCTGCAGGCAGAACCAGACCCCACTGGGACACGATTCCAGAGTGGCCTGCCACGGCCCAGATATTGTCTTTCCTCCGGCCTAAGTTCTGGTGGCCAGCCATGGAAAAGGATGCTCGGGAGTTCATCACTGCATACAGTGTGCATGGCAAGGCATCGCACCGGACTCCTTCCGGTCTAATCCAGCCACTCCCTGTTCCCCACTGGCCCTAGTCACATTTAGCGGTAGATTTCATCACAGGGCTGCGACTGTCAAGGGGAAAAGACACCATACTCACTATCGTGGATCGGTTCTCCAAATCGGTCCATTTTGTGGTGTTGTCTGGTTTACGGCTAGTTGGTCCATCAGGTCTTCTGCATTAATGGAATTCCTGTGGATATTGTGTCCAACAGAGGCCCACAGTTTGTCTCTCTGGTCTGGAAAGCTTTTTGTGCTGCTCTTGGTGCGTCTTCCAGCCTCTCCTCCGGCCTACCAACGGACAGACCGAGTGGGCCAACCAGGACGTGGAGGCCACGCTGCGTGGCGATCCAGAATCCCTCCGACTGGACGGAGCACCTCCCTTGGGTTGAGTACACCCACAATGTCCTGACCTCCTCTGCCACTGACCTCTCCCCGTTCGAGGCAGCATTGGGTTACGAGCTGCCGCTTTTCCCCAAGCAGGAGGGATCCATCGCCATGTCATCCGTCCAGGAGCACCTGCGCTGTTGCCGGGAGGGAGGCAGAGAAGGAGGCAATACCGCAGACTGCCGACTCCAACAAGAAGGACAGGTGGCGCACTCCGGGCCCACATACCGGGTGGGGCAACAGGTTTGGCTATCCTCACAGAACATTCCCTTCAGAGTCGACTCGTGTAAGTTGGCTCCCCGCTTCATCGGTCTATTCCCCATTGACAATGTTATTTCTCTCTCAGCAGTCCATTTGAAACTCCCTCATACCATACGCATTCACCTCACACTTCTCAGCTTAAGCCTGTTGCCTGCAGCCGGCTGTACGTGCAATAAACCGTCTGTTATCAACGGCTCCTTGTGTGGTGGTTCTCCTGCACTTTGGGTCCAAATCTACACCTCGGGCTCCCCACCTGTAAACAGGATTGTAAAACCAAAATACCACCAAAAGTTCCAAGATGCAACTATATTTACATGTACTGGATAACCTGAAATATTGAAAGATATTTTTATTCCATTAATTTGTTACTTCTGTTGCTTTACTGCATTATTGAAATTTTAATACATTCATATAGACATCTTTTCTATAAATATATTTTGTCTTTCAGGATGAGCAGCCAAGCAGAACAGTGAGCATAATATTGGATTGTCTCTGCTGAGGTATGAGTTTAGGCCCTGAGGCACATGTATGACAATAGAAGTAAGAACAAACATTTTTACTCCTCTGAGCCTCTGCACTGCATCCTTGGCCAGTTTGGTGCAAAAAGGGGGCCCCCGTTGAATCAACCATGTGATACCATTGACACAGATTATAGATTTTACCTGCTTAAAAATATGCTACGTGGGAGTGTGAAAATGTCAGGGAAGGAGCCCAGGCTGTGAGATGTACTGGGAATTTATACATCAGCAAATGCTGCTCTCAAAGGAAGAACAGAGGTAAAGTCCATGCAAGTGGGCTTGTCAGAATGCAACACTGTTTCCCATTTCACCCCGAGCAAGAACTGATGTCTGGCAAATTTGCATTTACATGTATTTGCACAGATCCAATCAAACATCAAGGTGCTGACACAATTCCAGGATTCAAAGCAGAATACCAACCAGTGTTTCAGGTGTAACTAATACCTACAGCCCAAGGAAGTGTAGGGGAAAGAGCTTTACCTTTGAAACAGATAACATTTAAACCACAGAGGAGTTTCAAGCAGACGGCACCAAAGCGCAGAAGAGGTCAGGTCGCTTGTTCTCACAGCTGCAGTGTGTCAAGGAAGTGGAATGGATCATGGGCGGACAGGCGACACTGTCATGCACCATCCATGGGACATGTGTTTATGCATATTGTCAATAATTATTTATAGACATGGCATGTACATCTTGTTAAACATGTCCTCTTCATGGCACATGCGTGACAAATCATGGATAAAATCAAGGTTACAGAGTAAAGCCTATGGTCCGGTTGAGATAAGCTTACTTTGACATTTTTATCAGTGAATCTATGCATAGAAAATGCAAAATACTGGGTTCCTCATAGATTTTAATTTTCACAGTATCAGCAGCCAGTGACCACACACTGATGCTACCTTCATCGCTTGTTAGATTGATATAAAATCAAAGTGTCATGATTTTCTTTTGTTAAAATACAGATAAGTCAAAAGAAAAACAATGTGGAGGAGTGCAAGAACAGAGCTGGAACAGAGGTGAGTAAAAGAATATATTAAACCCTGAATAGAAAGATGGAAGAAAATTCATCATTCGCAGCTTTAAGAATGTGTTATTAGGGAAAGATTCCAACAAGTTCTTAGTAGCTCTCATTAGATGGTGTATCAAACCAGAACAAAACTCACTTCTGCTAACGATGTGGAGGAAGTGGATCGGAAAATTAAATGGGGAGATGAGAGTGAGGGAGCAGTCGCTGCTACGATCTTGTCACCATGCCTATGCTCCCACTAACAAGTCCGCTGAGTCGACTCATGCTGAAAGTCATTCACATGGTCTTTAATTTCACTTCATTGATTGGAATTTAAAGCTCCAGTAATACAGCGAGAAAGACATTAAAATTATCTATTGGTTAAACCGTGTGCAGGACATTTGTTTTTAAATTGTGCTATGGTACAGCTAAATCCTCCTCTTCAGAGTTTGCAGGCCTAAAACTTGAGAAACTTTAACTGAGCTTGCACTAGCTGTTGGCCACTAAGTGTTTCCAAATAAGTATATATTTATTTACAGCGTGTTGTAGATCAATAACAGTAACATTCCATTAATCTTGACATGCTGTTCCTGCTTGATGCCAGATGCGAGGGACATAAGCTGTCGAAACAATAGACACGCTTTCCAGTGCCTACTTTCCCCTTGCCCGTTTTTTCTTTGTTTGCACTTCCAAAGACAGCATTACATCTGTCAGCAAGATATGATTTACATAAACATCAAACTACTCTTGTGAGTATCTGTCAGAGAAACTCTTGAGACTTGCAAAATATTAGCATTTCAAGGTTTCATTTACACTATGTTCACATCTGTTTTGCATACCCTATTTAGAGTCACATGGTTGCTTATGATTTTCTTACCAAAGGAGGTTTTGGACATGGACCTAGTTTGATATGAAACAGTGGTAATGTATGTTCTTCTTCAACCCTGTGAAGTTATAAAACAGATAAGTAGGAATCTTGTATGGTAAGATACTAGAAAAATATTCAAAATAATGCAGTATCCAGCTGAAGATAAGAAAATAAATCAGGAATAGATAGATAAACAGTATTCCAATTCCTGTCACTCAGCAACTGCTTGCAATCACATCTTGAAATGGAAATTACACCTCGCTCAAGTACACGGCTATTTTATGGATCACTTTTGCTGCTGATTGTATATTGCTTGTGTAGTCTGACAGCTTCATGATGGAATTGCAGCTGATGATTACTGAATGGAAATTGTGTGGTTTTTGTTTAGAGAATGTATTTTTGAGAATACCCTTATGTTGGGTTTGTATGTTTGCTTGTTGTGTGGGTACGTTGAATCACCTACTAATGCTGTTTGCATGTGTAGATGTGATAAATGAGGCGACTGGATGCTGGACAGCTGTACAGAGGGAATCAAATGACCATTTCATTGATTATTCTTATATTCCTCTTATTTTCATCAAGTTTGCACATCATATACCGTAATTCAGAAAATTGCTAAGATGTGCCACTTAAAAATGGCTAAAACAACTTTCAAAAAATTGTTCATAGAACTCAGTAAACTGGTAGGTGTAAACAGTCTTCCACCTGAAGGTTGACAGATTTTTTTTCTTGACTTTTATGTCAGTTTGTACCTTTTTAATTGCGTAGAACCTGAACTAACACTGTTAGACCCTGTTGTGAATGTTTATAATGAACATCATACATGGATCTTTGTACAGCACTTTTAGTGAGTGATATTTTATTTTCCTCAAAAGTAAGGATCAATAGTCCAAATGAATTCCAAAACTTATCTTGGCATTGATGTTAATGGGTAACATGTGACACTGACCGTCTCATTTGTACCCTCTGTCCTTTTCAAAGCTCTGAATTAGGTATAAAGTAACAAATCCCTCAAGTCCATCCCATTGACAGCAGTGTATTTATGTTTCTGTAGTTTGTCATCAACTAAATGTAACTGAATTGTGAAGATGAGAAGGACAATCACACTCACATTGTTTACATGGTTAACTGAGACAAACATTGAATTATTATATTGTTTCAGTGGCTCTGCCTTTCAGAGTTGGTCGGGAAAATTCCTCTCTTAGATCTCCTCTAGGCTGACCATTGCACATGTTAAAATGGAACTGATGTGTACCAGTTCACAAGCAGCCAACTCTAGTGGCTGTGATGTATTTTTGACACTTTAGTACAAATCTCATAATTGGCTGTTTTGCATTTTCTGTCTGTATTTATATTTTTTCTATTCCGAGTTTACATCCTCTGCTTTTTTTTTTTCTTTTAAAGCTGAACATGTGCTCAACTCATAATGTACAAGCTGCAGAAGAAGCAGACTACAACTAAGCAGTATGAGCTTTGATCAAGGGTGTTTTTCCCATGATATGATCTGCTTAATTTATTGTTGCTATGAATGACAAAGTCACACTTCTGGAAAAAAATAACATACTGCACAATTTTTTAGTGTGCTGTTACCTAGGATATCTAAATTGAAGTGAAGACCTACAACAGCAAGCCATTACATTCAAATATTAGCATGCTAGACATGACCACACTTAAAGGCATTGTGTGCAAATGTTGAGTTTGAATAGGTAATTGAGATATATAGTATAGGTGTTGCATTTTATCATGATTAAGCCCTTAATTTGTGTCCAGAACTTGAATCTTGAACTTGAATAAAGGCAGAGACCTTTATACCACTAATTTCAGCAGCTGTGGGGCAGCGCTCTGATGAGTGATTTAAATTTTTCTCATGTTGTGCCCAATTTCAAGGGTCAAGGTCTATCACAGCAACGTTGTGAGTACAGATGTTTTTACCTTGATATATATTTTGGTTGAATTTAAAGGCAACTTCATGGAGTTTGGGTGTTGGCAGCTGGAGATGAGCCTCAAGAAGAGCTGACGGACTGAATGATGAAAACCATGTGCATTTTATGTTGGGAAGTACAATAAAAAATATATTATTTATTTATTTACTTATTTTTACAGAGAAGACTCAAAAAAGGAATCTGTGCACTGATTGAAGATTATAGAACAGCACTGTCAGAGATGGATGGAGTTGCCAGGTAGGAGACAGAGAGGAAGGCCAAAGAGGAAGTTTATAGATGCAGTAAGGGAGGACATGGAGGTAGTTGGAGTCAGAGTAGAGGATACAGAGAACAGGGAAAGATGGAAATTGATGATTCCCTGTGGCAACCCCTGAAGAGGGACAAGCCGAAAGGAGAAGAAGAAGACTGTCAGAGATTCTAATGTTCGGAAAAATAGCCCAGATAGGACATGCGTGCAGCCCACATAACATACATGTGGCTCGTATGACAGCCCATATAACCCACCTACGTCTGGAGCCGGAGGAGACAGCAGCTTCTCTAGTTGCTTGGCAGCACAGACGTGTTCTTCCTATTTAATCTAATCAAATCTTCATTCTACCAAAGACATCACGTCATAGTATTTTGTTTTAGAGTAAGGGTACAGCATACATCACCTAAACATGTTTAAATACAGAAGCAACTAGCTTCTGTATTTAAACATGACATCAATGTGTCTATTCAATCCTGAAGTAAAGCTAGCTTTAAAAATCATAATTTATATTTTTAAAAAATGAACTGTTCTTTCACTGAAAATTTCAAAGCACAGGTGTGGTAGTGACATTACTTTGGTTTTGGACAGTGGATTGGATTGGTGAAGTCAGAAATAGGATCCTTATCAACAGCTCAACATTCCTTAAATTTTCTTGGCAGAGAGGTAATACACGGAATAGGTTGCACCATAATCCCTGTGGATACAGTGAATCTACACCAGCAAAAGGACAATAGTAATGATATTCACCTAATCTCCTCTGACAGATTCAGGACATGCTTTTCATTAACACAAAAGTGGATAAGAGAGCAATAAGCACTGTTTCAGAGTTTACCTAAATCCTTTAAAGCAAAGTAAGATTCAAATTCTGGTGTAGCCTGTCTCTGTCTGCTGGGACTTACCGGCAATGCAGGTAGGATATTTACAGAGCTCTTTGATGGACTTTCTGAATGTATTTCTCAAGATGTGACGACAAGTGGAGACAGTGGAGACATTTTATTTGACATATTAACCCATGTAAACTTGAACTACATCCAGAATTCACAAAAATTAGGAAGAAGCAGGTCAGAGAAGAGTTTGACATTAATATACTCATATGAAAAGAATTTTGATGTGATGAAGCTCACAATCATTTTTGAAGTGTGTTAGAGAAACTATCTACTTTTGCTGTATATAAAAAAAATAAATAGTTTGATGATTTAATCAGATTTCATTCATTCATTTCATTCAAAAGTCATACATTCTGGGGGGGAAAGCCTTAAAACATGCTTTGCTCCATTCAGCCAATCCAGTCATGCTTTTGTTCTTTCCAATCTTATAGCGAAACCTTTCAGCACTTATTGATGTTAGAAACAATCAGATGAATCTCTCTGAGGTCTATTCTCTGCTGTTTTCCATGCTGTGAAAGGGTACCAATGCAATTTCCATTCCGATTATAAAGGAGGTAAGGAGAAGGAGGATAGTACTTAGTATTTTTCTTTTTAATTAGCTTCATCTGAGGAATTATCCTGCAATAATGTAATGGCCCGGTTCATCTCCCACACCATCTGGTGTGAGAGCGTGTACCTCTGGAGCTGATTGCTTTCCCCCGGTGCTGTGTCCGGGTAATAGGCTGTTCAAAGGCTGCTCTGGGCTCGGACAGCTGAGCAGAGGTGGGGAAGGAGCAGGTGGCCTTGGCACCATCACCTGCTGCCAGCCAACCGTTTTTTTTAAAATACAGTCTTCAGATACTTTAATTGTATGTAACTATGCATGCGTACGTGTGTGCTTATGTACCTGTGATATACTCAAGAGCCCTATTTCAGTCAAAACATGAATCTTATCCACTTCCTGAAGTAGACCAAAAAGAGTGAGAACACATCACTGGGGCACTCTTGAACATCTGGGAGAAGTGAGGCAGCTGGCAAATAGCAGTCGTGCCTGAAGATGGTTCCAGCACTTCAGGTAACTTATACCACATGTCAGATTCCACAGCCAAGATGACATTTACGTTACTGTGTGTACATTATATTAATATACAGTATATTACCAATCAAGCGGCCAGTTCTCTGTAGTATTTAAAACATTTGAGCTCAAAGTTTTCTTGTCTTTCAAGGTCTGGTACAGAAAGTTTTTGTTCCATTGGTGGGAGAACGTTTTTGACAGGTTGACAACATCCGGTTAGCCAAGTCCTCCTGGTCTGTTCCGCAGTGCTGTGCAATCACAGAATCTCTGCATCACTTACATTGACCTCTTTTCAGTCCGCAAACGTAGGGTAAATGTTATCTGCAGCTTCCAACCGCAAACTGGGAAAAAAAATGTTACAGTACTCTGGTTTTGTCTGAGGGTGGTGTGGTAAGTGAATCAGGAGGTGCTTTTAAATTTTCTTGTTTAATATTGGGCTATTGGTGTTGTGCCTCCATCAAAAAGTGGTATTTGATCTTATTGGGCTCTACCATATGTATGAGTTAAATGAAAATCAAAGTAAAAAAATCGATTAAGATTGATCAAATTACTATATGTAACATGAGATATTCCCCTTCTAATGAATCCGCACCGATCGATCAGCTAGCTCTGCACTTCCCCTTATCTTTAAGGATATTTTTTGCCTGTTTCAGCTTGTTTCTCAGCTCTGGTTTGACAGACTGTTTTACTGCTCTGCTCTAAGTGCTCTGATAAACCGATGTATAAACTGCAAAGGTCGGTGAGTCAATCGAGACCAAAACAGAACAAAAGTACTATCCATTAGCAGACTATGTGTGTGTATTGTGTAAATTTGGTGTTTGTGGCAGGGAGTGAGGGGGGGTGAGCCGAAACAAAACCAAATAGTCCGACCAAAAAGACAACAAAAAGAAACAATAATGCCACCTTAGGAATTTCATCCAGGGAATTCTGAGCGTAAAACACGCAGGGAAGCTTACTCGAGGAGGGGCATCAGATGTGGTTCAATGGTACAAGCCAATGGTACCAGCTGTTGAACCAGCCAGACAACCTTAGGCCGGAAAAGATGCACGAGTGACGACATGGTGGCCACTTTTATACAGGACACGCTCATGAAGGCCACCAGTGGTGCTAATATGGCACATCTATGCTGCTAAATTAGCAAGTTAGCTTCAAGCAGCAACGGTCAATCCAGAGCTGCCAACTCTCACGTATTAGCTGTAAGACGTGCATTTGACACATATCACAAGCTCTCACACCACACCTCCGATTTCTAACGCTGGAGTACATATCAGATTAAAATCTGACATCTGAGTGTTAACATCTGTGTGTCGTGATCGATAAATTATGCCTGCAGAGAGACTGTGGGGGGTACTGGTTGAACCAATACATCCATGAGCTGAGCTCATGTAAAATATACGGTACAATGATTATCCACCCTCTGACGTCTGAAACCACTAGCGCCACGGGCTAGCGTCTGCAATACCTAACTGTCTGGACTGATTTTTGTCTTTTTTTCTTTTAAACTCTAGTTTCATCTTCTAGAAACATCTTCTCCCAGTAAAGTCTATGTAAGGGAAACACTGTAATGTCATAGCAGCCGGCAGCTACTAGCTTAACTTTTCCCTCCGAGCTAGCCAGGGTGACCTGACATCCTCGATTTTAGAGGAAAGCCCCCGTCTTGGGTGACATGTCCCCAGTTAATGCTCCCTGATTCTGACATTGAATGTGGGAAATTGCAGATGTGACAAGGTGTGCAAACAACCAAAAGCATTTCAGGACAAAACAGATACATCTTGTGATTTTCAGCCTCAAGGTATCAAAACTTACTTCTAAGTATTGCTCTCTTGTGATGACATATATGAGTTACTGTAATGAAATATGAGGTAACAACTACGGTATGTAAGTCGCACAGAGCCATTGTTTTTCTCACAGAAAAGGGCACTGACACGATGTCGACTTTAGACTCAAATCTGTTGAAGCTCAGAGACATGATTGTTGGTGTAGCACCAGGTGATGAGTTTGTTGATGTCATCTCTGTAAATTTGACAAAGGAGGGGGGCCTGTAGTGAGCGTGAGACCTGATAAGTCGAGGGGGCCCATCTGTACTGACTGAGAGCGGTCTGTCAGAAAATCTCTGACCCCGCTGCAAGTTTTGTGGTCAATGCCAAGGCTCAGCAACTTGGACACCAGCTGGCTGGGATGATTCAGTTGAATGCTACTACTTTACTTTTAACAGATGTAAAACTTAAGGATGATGCATTGTTTATTCTGTCTGTTAAGACATTAAAGAGACATAGAAACAACAAAAAAACAATAACACTTGAGAGCTTATGTCTTCTGTGTTCTTTGTTCATTCTTCACAGGTGACAAGAGTCCTGCTTTTCCAAAGGCTTGTCCTGGTGCTGCCCCACTCTATTGCTGATGCTGAGCGGGTTCTTTCGGTGGTTGGTCTCAAGAAGACAAAGACAAGAAACAGCTTGGCCCTCAATGGAAGGCTTTCCTCCATAATGACGATATAAATGTCAGCCCTCGAGCCCTGCCTTAAGTGGGAGCCCTCTGAGTCGATCATTAAGGCATCAAAAAAGGGTCTGAATCTTTTATATTTTATTTTATTTTTATTTTCGCTTGTCCCAGACTTAGACTTGTTGACCCTTTTCATTGTTACTTCGTTTCTTTTGCACTTTAAATACACTTTGGCACTTTGGCTCCACCAAAGGTTTTTTGAAAACTTGGCAGCCCTGTCAACCTGTGGTTGACTACAGATGGTGAATCTTATTGCATTTTGGTTGTTAGGTGTTATGTTGTAGTTTTTCCAAATATCCCTCAAGCAGTAACAGTAATTGATCCTGATATAGGTCACTCTGTGGTTATCCATTGTTGTACATGCTGACAGAAGTGTTTGTGTCTGAATACCATCCTCAATGTGCATTTACCTTCTAAATCAGTATTATTTATTAATGTCGGAATCAAATTGAGAATTGTAAAGGATAATATCACAAAATAAATTAATGAATAAAAGTGACTGAACAATTACAAGCAGTTAATCTTCGGTACTTTGGGCATGCATGCACACATGCACAAATTGTGTTTTTTTCTGTCTTTTATTATTATTTATTTATTTCACACTTTGTACTTTAAGACAGCTCCATTGGATGGGCTTACATTGAGTCCCTGGCACCTACATACGCATCCCAAAACAGAATACACAAACTCAAGCTGGAACCGAACTCAGCAATACCATCTCATCAGTTTGTCTTATTGTTCTTACAAAACCTTAGCAAAGAATCGGTCCCATGGCCCCCTCTCTTCCTCCCCATCATTATTAACTTTTGCCAGCATCTGTTCATATGCTTTCTGTCATAGTTTACATCAATTTTTAATAATAACATTTTGGCGATGTACTTTTCCATAACTGCCATTATTTGTGTTTGGTCACCTGTTAAGCATAGTCTTGGCGAGACAGTGATCTCTAGCTCCAGAGATTTCCTCAGGAGTTCCATTATTTTTACCCAGAATGGTTATATCAGAATACATTCCCATAACATTCCCTATCCTTTTTTTTTTTTACATACAAAGTCCTTGACAATCATTCATTCATTTTCTGCCGCTTAATCCGGTTACGGGTCATGGGTGTGCTGGAGCCTATCCCAGCTGTCAACGGGCGAAAGGCGGGGTCCACCCTGGACAAGTTGCCAGCTCATCACAGGGCCACATGGAAGACAAACAACCACGCACGCACACCTAAGGACAATTTAGAGTGACCAATTGACCTCAGCATGCTTTTTGGAGGTGGGAGGAAGCCAGAGTACCTGGAGAGAACCCACGCAGACACAGGAGCATGCAAACTCCACATAGAAAAATCCCAGGTTAGGAAGCGAACCAATGACCTTCTTGCTATGAGGCAACAGTGCTAACCACCGCACCACCCCCCCTTGACAATCATATTGTTTGAAAAATTGTGGTGTTATACACATAGGTAACATCATGGAAGCATAACTGACCTGTGGAGCAATCACTATCTTAATGGCATTGATTTTTCACTTTTATTAGTTTTACAGTTTTTTACAATTGCTTAAACACGATTTTGAAAACAGGGCTCAGAATTTCAAAACACTACACACAATTAGCACAACCACACACACAATATGGAAAACACTTCAGATCCTGTGCAAAATGAAGCACTATTGTAAAAACTATATACACATTTTTAAAAAACCATACTACGTTACCATATGAAACACACACATTTCATAAGGCTTAGTTCTGTGTGAACCAGTTACACACTGCTGTGTTTAACTTAAAACACTTTTGGCAGTTCTACCTCTGGACCTCTCAGTGAATAGATTACAGTAAGTGAAGTACACAGAGAAAGTGCAAATATACAACATAGTAAATTCAAACACATCCCAAGATCAATGCTGCAGACTTTTGAAAATATGGTTTCTTTTTTTTTCATATAACCGCATTCAGCAACATAGACAATCACAAGAAAACATATCCCAACACTGTAAACCCACAAAATAGGCAAATAAAAATACTGTACTACCAGTACAAGTTAAAAATATGTAAAGAAAATGAAGAAAACAAAAATAAATCTGAGTAAAATAAATTAAATACTAAACATCTCTTTGCCTAGCTGGATCTGGCCAGAAAATTTCATCTACATCACAGGCAATATCTTCGTTGGCAAGACAACGTGGGAAGAACTGTCTTGAATGACGGATCCGTCCTTGCACAGCTGCAGCGTCAATTTGGTCACAAGCCTCTTCCATGGCCTGAATGAGGGGCATCTGAGTCTGGGGCTGGAGATCATAAACTTTCTACCGCCATGCCAAGAAAAATTCTTTGATGGGGTTTAGAAATGGAGAGTATGGTGGAAGGTATAGGACTGTAAACAGTGGATGTGCTGAAACCAGTTCTGGACTACAGCAGAGTGGTGGAATGACACATTGTCCCAGATGTATTGGATCTGGTGCATTTGGTTATTTACTGGGAGGAGGTTGTGCAATCTGTCCAAAAATGTGATAATTTGATCTGTGTTGTAAGGGCCCATATTGGCAGGTGTTGATGGTGACGGTGGAAGACCCCCTTCAGGGAAATGGCTGCGCAAAGGGTGATGTTACCCCCACGTTGCCCTGGGACATTAATTATAGCCTTGTGGCCAATGATGTTTCTGCCTCTCCTTCTGACCTTACTGAGGTTGAACCCTGCCTCATTGATGTAAATAAATTCATGTGGGATTTCCTCAGCATCCATCTGTAAAACTCTCTGAAATACAATGAAAGACAAGATTTTGTAGTTCAGCATAGGTCTAGTATGAGGTAATTTTACATGTAAAAATTATTACGTGTGCAGTATGTAACATCACAATAAAAGCAACAATACATACCTCCACATACTTATGCCACAGCCGTTTGATCCTCTCTGAATTCCTCTCAAAA